>JBANSL010000020.1:12211597-12779097 GCA_037127255.1 Persicaria tinctoria | reverse complement strand
GAAAGCTTTTTGAAGACATGATTTGAATTGTTTCATATCTATGAAGTCCTTCTCAACCCCAACGCCAATCCTTAGTGTGTCCACATAGCTTAAGACTGTAATGCCTAGGCTCTACAAATATCACAATTGCACAAATTAAATCCAATCATATATAATATCTAAGAGCATGTTTATAATCTAGCCAAAATTATATATTAAAAAAAGTAGATTAAGATAATTTTTTATTTTTAAATTATACAAATTGTTATAAGTATGCTTTTGTTGGAAATACTAATAATATCTCAAACAAGTCAAAGATTATTTTATCTCATAAGGATCGAGTTTAATCATTTAAAGTATTACTAGTACAGTATCCGCGCCATGACACATATTTTTCTTTTAAAAAAACTATTAGTTAGATATAGATGGATTAATTAAAGAAACTTGTCCAAATTTTAATAGTTGGATTTTTTTTCTAGGTTCAGTTGATTGATAGGAAATCCTAAAATTAAGGTGATTATGATATCCAAGCAAAAATATTTATCATTTAATAGTTAGAATAAATAAATCCCATTGGTTAAAAAAATGTTTATAATTTTTATCATGTGAAATTCAAAAAATTTATGTTTAAATTCATTCCATTGTTTAAAGAAAATAGCTTGAAATGATATTGTATAATTATTATAGAATGAAATAATATTGTATAGTTAACATTAACTTTATTTAAAAAAAGTTTTGAATTAATCCCGTTATTTAAAAAAATGTAGTATGAAATGATATTGTGTAATTAATATAAAATGGAATAATATTGTATAGTTAATATTAACTTTATTGAAAAAAAGTTTTGAATTAATCAAAAATAGATTTAAATGATATTGTGTAATTAATATAGAATGAAATAATATTGTACAGTTAATATTAACTTTATTTAAAAAAAAGTTTTGAATTAGTCCCATTGGTTGAAAAAATGTAGTATGAAATGATATTGTGTAATTAATATTAGATAAAAATAGGATATATATATATATATATAATAGGATATATAAATATATTATATAAATGAAAATGTAAATAGAATATATATCAAATATATATTTCCAAAAAGCTATGTCTAAATTTATTCAATATAAATGTTGCCAAAAATAACTTGGGGACGACACGTGGCGTAGGTGCTTTGGTTTAAACTAATATATATAGATATATAGATAGATTGGTTAAAAAATGTAGTGTGAAATGATATTCTATAATTAATATATAATGGAACAATAGTGTGTAGTTAATATTAACGTACTATATTTAAAAAATAAGTTTTGAATTAATCCCATTGATTAAAAAATGTATTATGAAATGATGTTGTGTAATTAATATTAGATGAAAAATAGGATATATGAATATATATATATATATATATATATATATATATATATATATATATATATATATATATATATATATATAAACGGTTATTAGGATCCCGATCCGGATCTTACGACCCTACGATCCTAGACGAGCTTTTGGTCCGGATCGGGCATATATACTATGTAGTGCTAGGATCTACCTAGTGATCAGTAGGATCTCTGGAATCGGTTAGGATGTTACGATCCTAAGAAAATTAATATTATTTTTTATTAAATATATATTTATAATGTTAGTTTACTAAAATATCTATGCACGGATGGCTTGTTGCTATATAATATTTTGATAAATTATTTTGGCCTCAAAAAAGAATATATAAATAAAATAACACTTATTAAATAATTAATTGATATAAATAATTCTTTCCACCAAAAAAATGTAGATATAAATAAAATAGCACTTATCAAATACTACATATTTATCTATGAATATATTTTGTAAGTATAACTATGAAATATTTTTTATTTATATTCTTGTCAACTAACCAAAATATATATATATATATATATATATATATATATATATATATATATATATATATATATAGATAGATAGATAGATAGATAGATTGTGACTTATATATATTTCAATAAACTATGACAAAAAAAAATTTCATCGAATCAACCACAACACGCCACATAGGATGCTTCTCCTATAACCAACTACACCGCACCACATAGGACGATATGCATCAATTTTAGTATATGTATATAGATAGATGTTGAAAGTGAAACCCGTGACTAAATCCATGGAAGTGGTATTGGTATGGCTACATTATCTTGCAATGAAGATGAAGATGTTGAGATAAATGATGATGATGATGTTGATGATTTCCTTGAGAGGGATGTTGAAAATTTTCATGATGTGGTTAATTGTGATAATGACCTTTGAAACTAGAAATGACATTAGATATTTGAATGTGTGATTTATCTCTTCTATATTTGTCATATTTTAATACATTATCCTTGTATGTTTATTGCATTTTGAGACGTTATCTTTGACAAATTATGAATGTTAGGTGACTATATTATTGGATTATGTTAGTTGTTTAGTTTATTTAATGGATGAAAATATTAGTTTTGTTTTAAAATGAAGGTATTTGTTTGTTATGGCTATTATTAGACATTATCCTTAGTTTTATTTTCACTTTTTACTAGGATCCGATCCTACACCCTTGTCTCGATCCCATACTAAGATCTCGAACCCAAAAACCATGATATATATATTATATATAAATGAAAATGAAAATAGAATATATCAAATATATATTGCCAAAAAGCTATTTTTAAATATATTCAATATAAATGTTGCCAAAAATAACTTTGCACGAGGGGATGACACGTGGCGTAGGTGCTTTGGTTTTAATTAATATATAAAATATAGATAGATTGGTTAAAAAATGTAGTGTGAAATGATATTGTGTAATTAATATAAAATGGAACAATATTGTGTAGTTAATATTAACTATATTTAAAAAATAAGTTTTGAATAATCCCATTGGTTAAAAAATGTATTATGAAATGATATTGTGTAAGTAATATTAGATAACAAAAATAGGATATATGAATATAATATATATATATATATATATGGAAGCTTTAAATGTAATAACTCCTTAACGTGTAAAATTTATTTTTTTTAATCAAAAGGCGCGCTCACCCATCGGATTTCAAACGGAGACCACAGGCCGGCCTTCTCGCTCGGCCTCCCACACCCACCTCGAGCCACCTCCGGCCACCAACCCCTAGCCGCACTCGACGTGGCCATGTTTGAGCCACCTGCTGCCCCGACGCGCCCACCTCATCGCTGGACGGTCGAGCCACCAGCAGCTTCGCTTGTCGGCCTCCCACGCCACCCACGAGCCACCTCCGGCCACCAGCCCCCACCAGCTCGAACCCCCTCCCTCAGGCGCACCCCCCGAGACCGGAACCCCCATGGTTCGAGCCCAGCCGAGCTCACACCGAGCACATCTCTCCCGACAGACCTGTTCGACATTTTTGGCTCGATATACCTTCGAAAACCCGATTTTCTCTTTGTTTCAACTCGAATTCGGTATGATTTCTAACCCTAAAATTGTTTATTACAATTATTTAGATTGTTTGAATGATTTAGGTTGAGATTGAAAACCTAGGGTTTGATTTAGGAGCGGAATTTGGGGCTTTTTGCCAAAAGCCAAATTGATTGAAATTGATGATATGGTTGTGTTGCTGGGTTGATTTCGAGCTAATTTCATGTTCATATCATTGTCAAATTGTTTATAGATCATTAGCTAATTGGATTTTAGAATTTTATAGTGCGATATCCTTTAGAATTTGAGGCTTTTTTCCAAAAGCCAAATTGATTGAAATTGATGATATGGTTGTGTTGTTGGGTTGATTTTGAGATAATTTCATGTTCATATCATTGTCAAATTGTTTATGGATCATGAGCTAATTGAAGTTTAGAATTTTATATTGCGATATACTTTAGAATTTGGGGTTTTTTTGCCAACATCCAAATTGACTGAAATTGATGATATGGTTGTGTTGTTGGGTTGATTTGGAGCTAATTTCATGTTCATAGCATTGTCAAATTGTTTATGGATCATGATCTAATTGGATTTTAGAATTTTATTGCGATATATTTTAGAATTTGGGGTTTTTTTGCCAACATCCAAATTGATTGAAATTGATTATATGGTTGTGATGTTGGATTGATTTGGAGCTAATTTCATGTTTATAGCATTGTCAAATTGTTTGTGAATCATGAGCTAATTGAATTTTAGAATTTTATTGCGATATGCTTTAGGTCGATTAGGTTCTTCTATTTTAGCAGAAAAATCATAATTTAGCCTATTACCTCAATTGGTAGAGCAATGTGCGTTTGCACAAAAGGTGTGGGTTCAAATCCCACATAGGTTACATAATAGACAAGAGAGCAACAATCGCAAATTATTAATCATGCACATTATAATCTAAGGTATGCACTTTTTAACCTTAATTATGCACATTTTAATCTTATTTATGCACTTTAATTTTAAAATCTTATACGTAAAAAAATCGATTTCAAACTTACATCTATCAACCTAAATTATCCGAGAGGTGAACCCAAACTCTCAAAAGTAAAAAAAAAAACAAAATTAAAAACATCGATTTCAAAAGCACATCTTTTGTTTTATTAATGCACATTATGATCTTATATTTGCACAATTGTATTCTAAATCTGCACAATTGTATCTTACTTTTGCACAATTGTAGTTTAAATTTGCAAAATTGTATCCTACTTTTGCACACTAGTATTCTAAATTTGCACATTACAATTTTATTTTCACATTTTATTTTCTTATATTTGCACTTTAAAGTTGCACAAATGCACAGATGCACTTCACAGTTGCACAAATGCACTTCACAGTTCCACAAATGCACTTCACAGTTGCACAAAAGGTGTCGAAAACGGGAAAAAGTGCATTTACCCATAAAATTAGACATATTTACCAATTTACCCATAAATTAAACATATTTCAATTATAAATTTTTATAATTGAAATAGGCACATTTACCTATTTACCCCATAATGAATTATTATGTTTGCACAAAATAAACTTATATTTGCACAATAAGATGTTATATGTGCACAAAAGCAAGTTATACTTGCACAGCAGAAAGTGTTAACATGGAAAAAAAAATCTGGGAAAAAAAATAAAATAAAATAAAATCTGGTCCGAGAAGGGGGGCAAGGGGGGGCACACGCATGGGCAAGGGGGGCAAACATTCTACTAATTAAATTAGGCCCATTAGTAATTAAATTAGGCCCATTAGCAAACTTTACACGATAAGCAAATTTTACACGTTAAGGACTTTTTACATTTGAAGCAAACCCTATATATATATATATATATATATATATATATATATATATATATATATATATATATATATATATATATATATATATATATATATATATATATATATATATATATATATATATATATATATATATATATATATATATATATATATATATATATAGGGATTGACTCCGGTGAAAACCTCAAATTGTGGTAAAAACCGTGAGAACTACTTTATAGCTTGGTTTATTTGAAACCTGTGCTAAAAAAGGCAATCACCTGGTGACTTTACAACTCGGTTCAACCTAAAAACCATGCTAAAAGCTCCGGTTTTAAAATAACAAATGACTTTATAGTTTGATCAAGCCTAAAAATCGTGCTAAAAACTCGTGTTTTAAAATTACATAATGACTTTATAGCTCGATTTTATTCAGAACCGGGCTAAAATTTGTGACTTTATAGATCGGTTCTATTCAAAACCAAGCTATAAAGCAAGTGAACTGGGCTAAAAAGTTGATCCTCACAGGGTTTTACCGCAATTTTGGTTTTCACCGGAGCGCACCCCTATATATAGAAGAGTTAAAATGTAAAATTATCATATGGTGTAAAATGCTTAAAGAGTAAAATTTTATTTTTTTTGTGAAAGAACCGGCGCGCGTGCCTTTTATAAAAAATGAACCGGTTTTTGGTTCAACTCAGTCCAGATCAAAGAGCTCGCGTTCAACCCAAACCCTCCCTCTCTCGTTCGCTCTCTCTTCCTTCCTCGCTTCAACTCAGCCAGATCTAGGGAGCTCGCGATTGGCGTCGGCCAATGGAAAGGAATGGCGAGGGCTAAGCGAAGGGTGGATTCGACTCCGTAGAAGGCAGCCTCGTGGAGGAGCGAAAGGAGTAGGACGGAGAAGATGTCGGAATAGGGTTTCTCTATTCGCTTCGGCTCCGTCTCCTCCCGCTGCGTGGGTGAGGTTCTTGTTCGTGCTGATGGGGCTCTTAAGAGCAAGCCCAACAGATCTTGTAAAAGTTTTCTAAAATAGAGATCAAAACATCAAAATCTCTAAAAAAAATTATCCTCCAACTCCAACAGTTTCTCTTTTATACAGATTTTTGCATTTATTATATATTATAATAAATGCAGAATTTCATAATATAATAAATGAATTTTTTTAAACTTTAGGTAACTAGTATAGTTTTCGTACCTTATACGAGATTTATCCCATAAAATAAATAAATTCGATTTGTTTATTATTATAATTTATTTTGTTGAAAATATCAATGTCTTCATTTTATTATTTTTCATTTACTATTACTAATCATGTATGGTTTTCAAGGATGATAAAAACTTTATAAAATATCAACCTTTTATTTTATTGTTTTTATAATTTCACACTATATAATATTTATAATATATATTAATTTATATAAGGAAATTATGAATCCAACAAATCTTTATATTTTGAATCCCATTTAAATCTTATTTATGAATTAAATGGTTGGAATGAGGCTTGATGAAAACATTTAATTTTAGAGGTTTTTCTTTTTCTCTAAATATAGAGAAATTTTTACTTTCTTTCCTCGTTTCTCTATTTTACAAAACAATGATCCGTTGGACCATGAAATCCATCTTTTTCTCTAAATTTTCCAATTTTCTCTATTTTGGAGCTTCTCTTGGGGTTGCTCTAAGGTATGGGATTCGTTCATTGCCTTTGATTTTGGATGCTTTTTTGTTCGAGATCTGGTTTAGGTTTTTACTTCTTGATTTTGGTACTGATTTGGTTTCTTGAGATGAGGAAATTTAGGGTTTTCTTATGAGCTTTCGGAGAGGAAATTTAGTAATGATTTTGATTGATATTGATGATTTTGGTACCTGTCAATTATGAAGCCCTAACTAAACTCTCTTGTTCTTTATAGTCTTCTTCTCAATTGGGAATATGAAGCTCTTGAATGGTTAGAGGATGAACCAAATGTAACAATCAGGAGTAAAGACTGCATATAATCTGTCTGAAATTTTGAGTACTAATAGAAACAAACTATAACTAAATTTTGAGTGCATATAATTAGGCGTGAAGACTGCATATAATTATTATAAGAAAACATAAGGTAGCATTTTGAGTAGTAATAGTAACAAACTATAGTTGAATTTTTTGCTACAATAGGTCAAGAGAGTTGCTCTGTTGGGACTGTTTTTGCTCTCGTGCAGCTACATGCTGACTATTTTATAAGCTAGCAATAGAACATAGATTATAACTTACAGGTTTGCATGCCAAAGTACATCGAATATCTAATGTCATGCCTTTATAAAAATGAAATATTAGGATAAATATGCAATGGAGCAGAAAAACTCGTCTACAAAAGTTCTTCCATTTTCCAACATACCTTGTACAATTTGTAAAACTAGAATCAATGCACCGCACTTCAATTACCTGAACAACTATGATAGAATATTTTTGGCATATTAGCTCAATTGGTAGAGCAATGTGCGTCTGCACAAAGATGTGGGTTCAAATCCCACATAGGTTACATGAAAAGAACACAACAATCTCAAATTGTTAATCATGTACATAATAATCTTTATTATGCACATTTAACCTTAATTATGCATATTTTAATGTTATTTATACACTTTAATTTGAAAGCCTATTATATATGCGCAACATAATGTTATATTTGAAATTGTTATATGTAAAAAACAGAAGACGATAAGTCTGTTTAAAATAAACATTGCATACCGTAAAGGCGGAGGGCACTACTCCCCCTAACCCCCACGCCAAGGGCGCGTCGCCCCCGGACCCCCGACTCACTGACCGGTCAGCGAGACCACCGTCGAGGAGCTCCGCCCCTCCGGACCCCCCGATGAGTCGCCGGTAAAAAAAATGATTCAAGGCTCGTTAACAATAATCTTAATAGTACACTTCATATTATTATTCATACACATAATCATTTTATTCTTGCACTTTATCATTTTATTTATGCACTTTATATTTGCACAACAAAAAGTGTTGAAAACGGAGAAGAAAAAAAAGTGCATTTACCTATAAAATTAGGCCCATTTACCTATTTACCCATAAAATTAAGCTCATTTACCCATAAATTAAGCATATTTCAATTATGCATTTTTATAATTGAAATAGGCCCATTTACCTATTTACCTATAAGGAATTATTATGTCTGCACAACATAAAGTTATATTTGTACAACATAATGTTATATATGCACAAAATCAAGTTATATTTGCACAATAGAAACTGTAGACACGAAGAAAAAAAATCCTGGGACGTAACAAAAAAAAAAAAAAAAGGCCCGAGAAGGGGGGCACAATGTTGGGGGAAACAGAGGGCACACGCATGAGGCAAGGGGGCACATGGGATTGACATTTTTGCTAAAATTTACTTATATATATATATATATATATGTGTGTGTGTGTGTGTGTGTGTGTATTCTTGCCGAACCTCGTAAAAGTGTTGGTGTTCTATCTTGCATGTTTGTTGTGTTTCTTGCTTCGATTTCGTTCGCTTCTGGTCAAATTGTTTTCGCTATCTTTCGAATCTTGGTTTTAACAATCTTTCTTGTTTAAAAAAAATTCATTCATTCATTACGTGTGCTTGCGTAGAGGAGTTATAAGCTTCTTTAAAATTGAAGTACAAAATTACTTTAAAATAATTATATATATATTGAGATACAAAATATCAATTCATTTTTTTAATTAATTTTTAAAAATAATTATATATATATATATTAGTAATAAGTATGATATTATTTTTAAAAATAGCAAAAACTAATTAAAAAAACTTAACCTTTGGGATAGATGGTAACAAAGTATCACAACTCATTTTCATTTATTATAAATTGGGTCAAAATAATGACATAAAATTGGTCAAATGATATCATTCTCAATAAAAACAAGTCAATATCATCCAAAATTAATCAAAACTTTAACTTTGCCAATTATATATAATCGTTTTTTCCCGGATTTATAGTTGGAAAAAAAATCGGGATACTAATTTATTACCACCTCCCCCAAATATTGAGTTATTTTTCTTAACATTGAAAGATGTACATATTTTTTAACACCCCTTCAAAGATTAAGTTATTTTAATTAATTTTGCCTTAAAAATTATTATTTTTTATACTTATTTTTAACTTATAAAAATTTAATCTATATATAATATACTAAAACAGAGACATGAAGTCTCCTCTAGTGTGATTCACCTATGTGGCTATATGTCATTTTTTGGTACAATCTCAAACGAGTTTTTTAACACGTCAATCCATGATGAACCAATATATTCAAGCCACGTTAGTTAATGACCCATGCCATTTATTTTATTGAAGTGTTATCCTATGTGTCCACATTAAGTGGTGACTAATTAATTATTTTTAATATAAGTATTCAACTTCATAGCTTAAATAGTTACAAAATATATAGTTTTATCTTTAGTTATTTTATTTTTAGTCATCAAGAGTGAATTGGTTACATGAGTACGTTGATCATTATATCTAATGATAAGATTTTATTTTTTAATACATATTTAATAAAAAAAATTAACCCCATATATTAATTGGTTACAAATCTTGTAATATACTACTAAAATGGAGATTTGAAGTCTCAACTAATACAATTCGACAACTCACATATATGTCATTTTCTAGTGCAATCTGATATGTGTTTTTTGACACGTTAATTAATGACGATCCAATATATTTAAGACATATTAGATAATGACCTCATCTATTTTATCCACGTATCATCCTACGTGTCTATTTCATATCATAAGTGGTTACAAAATCTATCATTTTACCATGAGTTATTTTATAAATATTGTACCTTAATTTTTTTTAACTTTAGTCATTAAGATTGATTATTTTAGTTCATTATATATAATGATAAGATTTCATTATTAGCGATTTATTTATTGAAAAATAAAATCTTATCATCAAAATATTTATATTAGTTCTCAATCTCATATCTTAAGTTGTTACAAAACATATTCTATTTTAGCACAACTAAAATTTATTAAACTTTAAATTATTTTGCATAATCTTTTTATATTTTAAATTAATTTATGATTGCTTGAAATTTTTTATTAAAAAATTCTAAATAATCTATTTTAATTTTCAAATAAATATAATAAAAAATAATATTAGTATAATGAAATAGTATAATTTATTAACAAAATGGGTAACAAATACGGAGTAGTACTCATTTTTCAAATTAATTAAGGAAGTACCATAGGAACGCCAACGGTCATGCAATAGAGGCCTTTGATTGGGTGATTAGCAACCGCCATTTTCTCAACTGGTCCCACTATATTTGTGATTGTCATACTTGCATTTGTGATTGTTTTACGAATAAATCTTGATGTCGCCTGTGCACGCAACAATATTAATCCATACGTAGTATTTTTTTTATAGACAAACCGATCGATATATATAACCAACTAATTATAGATTACTCCGTAACATTTAAAAAAAAATGTGTCAATCTTAAAGCACGATAAAAGTTGTGTCCATTAGATCCCATATCAATACAGTAGATAATTGCAAGTACGTACCTCTGAACCGGCCCATTTTCTAATGATCTCAAGCGTTTTACCTACGAGTATGACCGCTAATGAACTCTTTTTCTTTTGGATGGTTGTGTTTGCCTCAAACACAAACCTGAGCGGGTCAAGAAACTCACCGTCTTCTTCGGGGAAATCTAGTACTAATGCGTGCAAGAACGCAAACCGGTTACCCCATAGCACCTCTCCGGTTCTTTTATTTGGAGTCACCATCTCTGATACCTGCTTGTAGCCATCGGTCATGTTTCGAGTGTTCATCAACACCAAGGCCGTAGTGCGTGAGCTTGTCCAGTTTTCACTCCTACCTTTCATGTAGAGCCTTACTCCGTGGTTGATTATGCCCATCACTACATCATTTACCGTCTGCATGAATGAATGTTGTTGGGCAATCAGCGGTCCGTTTGGATGTATAAGTTTTTAATTATAATAGCTCATTATATATTATAAAATTTGATTTTTATAAAGGTTGTTTGGAATGACCAAATATTTATACATTAAAATAAAAAAAATCTATCTTCCTCTTCTTCCCCTCCCCCTTTCTCTCTCTTCTTTTTTACTGTACTCCCTCTCTAGTCTTGCACAACCTCTCCTTGGTCTCGCCGGTCTGTCGGAGCCAACAACCACCACGAGTGCTCCTGTCTCCTCCCTCACCAATATGCCCGAAATCAGATCAATGACAACTGCAAGTGGTTCGATCGGCATCTCGCCTCTGTCCACCGACCTCTCATTCACTCCCGTTGCTACCATGCCCCCCCCCCCCGGGCGGCCCCCACCCATCGGTGCTTGTCCTCTCCTCACCATCACCGCCTCTATGACCACTACATCCACTTCGGTCCGTTTATTCTCCACACATCTCATCCATGGCCTCACCAATCATCCCACCGTTTAGTCAGATCTACAAAATTAGGGTTCTATATGTAACGAATTGGAATTCCTTCGTTTGTTTTGATTTGAGTAGAATGAGTATTGATGGATTGATGGTAGGTCGGTATGGAATGGAAAGAGATTGATGAACTTATTTTTTTAAGATGCAGAAAATTAGGAGATGAGGGAAGACAAAAAGCCAAGAAGGAAGAAAATAGGAATAATTAATTATCCGGTATAATTAAAAAATTGTGAAACACATTAATGCCTTCTACAAAATAATGGATCATAATGCAAAATTGCATTATAAGTTTGTAATGCAAACGAACCCCATCCTACCGCAGTCAAAAATAGATACGTGGACCCACTATATTTTCATTTTTCTAACCTATGTCCACCCTTATAGGAGTTATAGCATAGGTTCAACTTTATGACTTTATATACATTCTTTTTTTTTGTTAGATTAATTGATTTAGCCAATTTTTTTTAACACGTACCCATTGGCGGATATAGGGGGGCTTGTATGAAGCCCACCCCAATCTGGAAAAACAATAGTACTATATAGATATATGTGAAGTAAGAACACATCTTAAAACTTGGTCGGATGGTTTGTTGCACACCTTGCTCTCATTATTTTTTCATTCATTAATTTAATATAAATTTTTTAGTGTTGTAGTTGTGCTAGGTTTGAATCCCATGACATTCATCCTTTTTTTTCATTCATTCATTAATTTGCTTTCCTTATAAAACTTTAATTAAAGTAGTATAAAATGATTAAAGTAAACCATGATAAATTTTTTATATTACTGTAATTTTACTATTAAAATTTTTTACAAGAATAATTTGTCTAAGAGTTTTTCTTACACATAAGAATTATTGATTCCACCCCTAATTGTGCCCACCCCTCCAAAATTCTTGGCTCCGCTAGTGACGTGCCCCCTTTTTTTAGGGTGGTTTTTTTTCCAATTAAGAAAATTTAACCTATGTCTAATTCAACTTTGAGTTCTTAAGTATCTGGTCAAATTCCATAAAACCACCCCTTAAATACATCATTTTGCATAAAAAATACCACTTAAATTGAACAATCCAAGAAACCACCCTTTATTTGTTAAGTTAGATGTTTGCAAAAGATCACTTATCTTACCTTTTACGTAAGTTTGATGTTAAAAAGATAAA
Source organism: Persicaria tinctoria (assembly GCA_037127255.1). Lineage (NCBI taxonomy): Eukaryota > Viridiplantae > Streptophyta > Magnoliopsida > Caryophyllales > Polygonaceae > Persicaria > Persicaria tinctoria. The sequence goes on along the minus strand of JBANSL010000020.1, from coordinate 12,766,278 downwards.
ATTACTATTTTGCCCCTTCATGACAAATATCCTAGTTTATCTCTTGGCAATTCTCAAGTGTTTCATCCTTGATTTAGTTGGTTCAAATTAAGTTGATCATCCTTGATGTAGTTGATTTGAAGTTCTCTCAAATGTTCATCTTTCACCACTCGGTCCTCTCCCCAATTGGAAAATGAAAGGTGTTGAAAGGTGATCCCCCTTTTTACCCTCCACACATATTAAAAGTATAAGGACAAAATAATAATTTCATACATTTAACAACAATCATAACGGAAAAGGTGAGATGGGTGATCTTTTGAAAGCTTTTGGCTTCTAAAGGGTGGTTTTTTGAAATTTTCAATTTAAGGGGCGGTTTTGTTCAAATGATATATTTAAAGGATGGTTTTCTGGAATTTGGCCTCAGTAATTTATTGAAATGATACTTTGAATACATTTCCTAATTTATGTTTTATAAAATGATACTCCGTATAAACTATATAAAAACATTTTAAATAATTTTTTATAAATAAAATTTTATATTTATTATTAGGTTTTTGTCATTCTTAAGAAATAGGGAAAATTAATTAAAATACCCTAACCTTTGGGGGTATGGTAAAAATATATCCTCAACTTTTAAATGTAATAAAAATATCCCGACCTTTGAGGGTAGTGGTAATATATTACCTCAGGTTTTCTCACACGTAAAAAATGCTGACAAGGTAGCCTACGTGGATTTTTTTTTAGCCAAGGGTTTTTATGAACGGTTTTCTTAGGAAAAAAATTGTTGGACCGGGTTCATACCCAGTCAACGCCTTTTCCTCCCTCTGTTCTTCTTCCGTGATCGCCTCTTGAATTGTCTTTCAGGTCTTCCAGACAGCTCATGATTCCTCTTTAATGATAGTCTTCCTCCCTCGTTGTCACCTATCTTGAGCCGTCTCTCTCACATCTTCTCCCCTCTTTGATTCGTTCACGGACTTGACTGAGTAAGTTTTGTTTTCCCCTCTTAGTTGTTGATGGTGTTGTCGCTTTAGTTTTGTTGTCGGTTTAGTGTTAGGAATAGAATAGTCGTGTTGTGTAAATTTAAGGCAATTGTGGCCGGATTAGTTGCTTGAATTGGTTAAATCAATTTCATTTTTCGGGTTTAATTTTGTTGTCGGGTCATTTTTTTCTAAGGAATCCGTTCAAGAAATCACAATTTTAGTGCTAATATGTAAAAAGACTTCCATGCAGGATGCCTTGTCAAAAAAAAATCCACGTAGGCTGCCTTGTCGGCATTTTTGACCCGTGAGAAAACATGTAGTAGTATATTACCACTACCCTCAAAGGTCGGGATATTTTTATTACTTTTGAAAGTTGATGATATATTTTTATCATACCCCCAAAGGTGGGGGTATTTTAATTAGTTTTCCCTAAGAAATATAACTTTTTAAAAAAAAAAATTATTATATAATTTCTAATTAAAAACTTGAAACTAAAAAGAAAAGAAATGAATTAGTTTGTAAAATAATAATAAAGGGCGGGCAACTTACCACTCCAAGCTCAACTTTAATCAGCTTGATTTTGTCAAGAGAGAGCTCCACCGTGGATATCTCTATAGGCTTGTGGTCCAAATCCTCAATTCCTGACCTTATTGGTGACTTATCATCTTCAATCACCCTACATTTGAGGAGGGTCCATCCATAGTCACATAGAGTATTATAGGCTACATACACAGCCTTTGGTGCACTTGTGAGGACTCTTGTGCACCATCCCACCGGTACCGCGGCGGCATGGTTCGACGTTTCTCGACGAAGCTGCGGAAATGTCAAGGGAAGAGAAGGGTTGTCGGCTCGCTGGAGGCACGAGAGGAGGGCGCCCATCAGAGAGTATCCATCGCCTAGGGCATGGTGAAGCTTGAAGATGAAATGCCCCGCTGCATTGCTCGTCGGGTACTTGATAACGTGGAGTTCCCACAATGGTCGGTTCTTAGGCAAGGGTTCCGCCGCTAGTTTCGATAGATACTCGTCGAAATGATTGTCGTAACGTTCTAGTGGCAAGTCGGGTGGAAGGGTTGCAACTTTCACGTGCTCTTCGACCCTTACTTCGACCCTCTTCCACCGTTTCTCACCATCGTTCCCGATAACCTATGTATAAAAGAACGCTCGTGAGCACAACACCATCGACCCAGTATATTCAAAAACATAAAAAAAAAAGCTAGGTTTATTCATATATAGATGGAGATTGAGTTGAACCATTATGGAGGAAAACCGCAGGTTGATGGGGAGGAAGACGCCACGAAGAAGCACCATTACTTGCGAATCATCAATCGGAACTTCAATTTCCAAGACACCGAGAATGTTTAGTGACAACGCCGAGCTGCTGTAGTATTGCGCGGTTGGGCTCACAGGTTCTCCTCCTCCTAATGCTTCTTCTTCTTCCTCCTTGCATCCTCCTCCAGCTTTCCAACTGGTTTTGATCTTCGACAACTTCTTCATTGCTTCACAATCACATATATGCTCGGTACGAATTGAATATATGGCTGCAGCCTGCAGGCTTGAATATATACTACTTGAAAAAAAAAGTAAACCTAATTAATGCGGTTGGTATGTTGGTTGAACCATTCCGGAATGACTCATTGGAAAAGACTTGCGAGTAGTATCCAAAGATCCTCAGTTCGAACCCCGGATAATAGACGCTCTTTATTTATAAACGTATTCGCTATATACACCCCAAATCATACACGTCGTTAAGGACGTACATTTTTTTACCTTTAGATTTGCGGTGTCTATCAACACCCTTTATAAATCCAAGGTTGGTACGTTGGTTGAGTATATCTACACTACATTAAAAGCAGCCAGACTGATTGTGGGCCGAAATTGTTAAAATTTGGACGGCCCAAATTCATTAAAGTGGTTGTTTCCTCTTTTGCCCTAAAGGGTTTCAATTTAAAAATATTGATTTTTTCCTTTTGAGGGGCGTTAAGGTCCTTTCCGCCTCTGCTTCTTTCAGTCCTGCTCCTTCTCCACGGCTCCACCGACGTCCTGCTCCTTCTCCACGGCTCCACCGACGTCCTTTCTCTCTGTGTTGCATCAGTTGTGTCTTCTTTCTCTGCGCTTCCACCTCCTAATTGTGCTTCTTTTTTTTTTTCAATTTGTATAGTTGCTATGTGCTTTCGTTCCAAATTAATCTCGCGCCTACCTTCAATCTTGTAGTTCTTGTCCCTCCGTTTTTCTTCAGTTCAGATCCGAGTCACCGGGTGCAAATCTCGTTGCCTTCGTCTAAGGCTACACACCACCGGCTGCCACCATCGAAATCGCCGCCTTCGTCTCTCTTCTTCTTGCAATTGAACAGAAGTGCCTTCGCCGTCGTCGAATTCGCCGCATTCGTCTACGGCCACACATCACCGGCTGGCACCTCTTTTTTTTTTATGTCTTTAACATCAAATTTTCAGGTTTTTTTTTTGCAATTGAATGGAAGTGCTTCAATTAATCGAATCCAGGTTCAATCCCTCTCTCTTCTTCTTCTCCGCTCTATCTTTCAAGTTCGTATTGAAGCTGTTTGGTGTTCCAATGGCTCCTAGAGCCGAGATTTTGAATTGTCGAAACCTAGGGTTAGGGTTTCATGTTGGGGCCGAAATTTTGATTGAATTTGATTGTTGTGCTTGTTGTTGCGTGCTTCGTTCGCTTAAGGTTGTTGGCCATGGATTTTCATTGTTATGGTGATGGTGATTTGGCTATGGATTTTCACTGATTTTTGTTCAGCATTCCTCAAAACCTGTTACACGGACACGGATACAAAATGAGGATACGATACGGATACGGGGATATGGCAATCCAAAAGATTTAGGATACGATACGGCAGCTCACCATAATTTAGTGCTGCAATGTCGGAAATTGATCTACGATGCGGACTGGAGAGTGGAAGTCAAGCTCACTAGGAGGCATGCGAACAAGGAGGCTGATGCCTTGGCTAATAAGGGACTAGAAATAGATGATAGCTGTCAAGTTTTTTCTTCAATTCCAGATTGTATTAAGGGGCTCTGCCCTTTTGTTGGCACCTCTTTTTCCCTTTAACTAAGTAATAAAGCAGGGGCTTGAGCCCCCCGTTTAAAAAAAAAAAAAAAGGGATACGATACGGCAAGGATACAACAACATAAATTATATGTTTTTTAAAGGTCTAAGCCTAAATAATAGGTATATATCATCAAAACATATATAATGGAAACTACATTAAAACTATTAGGTGTTTAATACTCATTAAATTTTGCAATTCAAATGGCAAACAACCGCTACAAGATGAGGATGGCCAACAGCCGGACGCGGATACGGGATACAATGGCCAACCGCCGTGTCCGGGTAACATAGCTCAAAACCGTTATGCCTTTCTCTGGGTTATAGCGATTTGTTGAATAATTGAGGGTTCTAGGTTGCCGACTTGCTTTTTATTGTGCAATTTTCAATATTTATGAGATTTTGGATTGATGATGCACTGATTTTGTTAATCTTTTTCCAATAGGATTTTGTGACCAAATTCCTTCAGTAGGGTAAACCATTGTTTTTTGGTTCAACTTTTTTGTTTCTCACATTAATTCCAAATTAATGCTTCTTCCATCACTTACTTTTAGATTTTGGATAGCATCACTTTGATTAAGGCAAATGATCACCAATTCTTCCCTATTGTTAGGATTTGTAGCTGGATTTGGGTCCAAAATTTGCGGTTTTGATCGATTTTTTTTCAAGTAGGAGTTCATGGCTTTTGTTTGTTTTAATTATCGAGGATTGCAAGTTCTGATTTTTTTTTAAAATTATTTTGCTTTCTGATTGCAAGTTATCATCCAGATTACTACCAGAACAGTTGTATAAACATAGGCAATTTTATATACATAGACATCTCCTAGATTTTGAGAATTTTTTCTCCAGCACTTATTTCCCCCATGTTTTCATATAGGCGGATAATGTTTGTCTGAACCATTCCGGAATGGCTCATCGAAAAGACTGGCCGCTCTTTATTTACAAATTCCAAGGATAATGTTTGTCTGCTCTGTTGACACTATTGTTTTGACTGTCTCAGTTTTTTTTTTTTTGTTCTTATTGTTGCCGAACTCTATTTTTACATTGCCGTTAAGGTTCCACCATTCTTTCAATCAATTTTATAAACATAATGAGTTTAGAGATCTATATTTGCTATGCTCAAGTACTTAAGTTTTGATTAAGATGAGGTGCTTTTGAATTTTGACGGCCAAGGTTCATGAAATCTTAGAATTAAAATTTAAATATGTTTGGTTTTGATTTCAGACTCTGTTTCCGAGTTTGTTAAACATTTATTTAGTTAATACGTATGTTTGATAAAAGCTTTCAAAGTTAATATGACGTCTATTGGATATATTAAAGTGACAAATTTTTAATTATCTTTTAATAAGCTGTATTTATGCTATTGCCTGTCTCTATGTTCTGCAAACAAATGTAATTAAACAAATTTTTAAAAAAATGCTGAATTTTTAATTTTCTTACTCGGTCTTAAACTCAATTAAATTAACTTAACTACGTATCTTTTTACCGTTACTCGGTTTTAAACTCAATTAAGTTTCTTATCCTACCTTTTACGTTAAGTTTGATGTTAAAAAAACAAAAGTACTATTTTGCCCCTTCATGACAAATATCCTAGTTTATCTCTTGAAAATTCTCAAGTATTTTATCCTTGATTTAGTTGGTTCAAATTAAGTTGATCATCCTTGATTTAGTTGATTTGATCGACCATTTTGTTTCTCTGACTTTTTGGGTTATGACCCTAGCAAAAATATATACCATTTTATGCAATATTTTTTTTTTTTAAATACGTGGTAGCAGCTGGTGACCCCATTACGAGGGCAAGGAGTGACTAGTTGTTACTTTATTAGTGTTAGTGATATCATATAGCTGTGTATTTCTTGTAATTTCATCTTTATAGAGTTATGATTCTGACAATCTTCTTATCTAGTTCAGTAGTGTATTTATTTCTACATATAATTGGTGTATTAGCCAATTAGTTTTTATTATGTGGTGGTTGGGGTTCTCATTTTTTGTGTTTAATTAATCTGAAGCATTCACTATGCTCCAGGCTTATATATTAGTCAGTGTAATTTTTTCACTTGCATAATTTTCCTTGCCTTTTTGTTGACATTATCTAAATTTTCTTGTTCCTTTCCGACTATCCGTACAAAATCTCTCTTCTGAAAGTATCTAGTTAACAACAATATCTTCGCCGAAAGAGTATGAATCTATTTCATGTTGGACTCTCAAGGTGGGTATTTTTTAGAGTTTTGGTTGCTAATAGTTTCCTAGCTATATAATCTCAAACGGGATCTTTTGTTAGAGTTTTGGGAATCTTGAAATACTTATATAGATCTTATTAAATAGTTAATAAAAGCTATTATTCTGAATTTTTATATGTTGTTATCTCATGTTCTTGTGTCTCTATGATTATCCATTAAATTTCATTTATAGGATGTTGATTTTGTTTTTCTAATTAGCTTGTGCAGGGACGGACTTATGGGTGAGCTGAGCTTCACTGCAGCCCACCTCATTCTAAAAATAAAATAGGTATCATGGTAATCATAAAGCTGAGCTAGCGCATTTGTTTGTGGCGTGATACCTTTATTTAAATGAAGAGTGGGAAGCCTATGTTCGACTCGCATTACCCACAAAACATGACTTATTTCTTTTCATTGCCATTAAATACGACATCAATTTTTTTTTAGTGAGTACTTTTCCCCGCTCCAATTCATTGCATTAAATACAAAATCAATTTTAATAAGTATTTCAACTTCGTTTACAACACCACTCTCTTCTTTTCCCTGATTCATTGCATTACCTTAATAAAAAAATCTATTTTAGCAAATATTCCATCTTCATTAACTTCTTTTTATTTTAGCAAATATTCCATCTTCATTAACATCTTCTGTATATACAACCACAATAGTGCATTATTTTAGAATAATATAATATCACATATAATGAACATGAAATTAATACACAGAGAATGAATAATCTCAATGCGATGTCAATAATATGTAAATACATCAGTTATGCCTATATTTCATGTAGTCGGTTAAATTAAAACAATATAAAATCATAAATTATATATCGGACATGATTATAAACGTGATCACTAAAACAAAAATTGTTGTCTATTTTGTCTTAAGACATCACTTATTTTATAAAAAAAAACGATGTAAATGTCACTTTTTTGCTTTAGGAGGACATCTTCACACGTTTTCAAATGACAAATTATGAATATTGAACTACAAGTGAATACGACATAACCAAAATTGAGGAGTTCTGATTAAGAAAATACATCTGCTTAAAACCGATGTGGAAAATTTGAATCTTTTACTACACGCATACAGAGATCGGAATTTTTTTTGAAAGACATCTGTTGGCAACAGATCTCTAATTGAAGTTTTGTAGTAGTGAGTGTTTTCCCTATTCTACTTTCTTTAATATATCCTTATTAACCCTATTCATTATAGGGTTTATTCAAAATATAAATTGTCACAATATATATTCCAATCAAAGTACCTATTTTGTTAACAAACGATCACTGTATATTGAAATGCCCTTCAATAGGAACATTAAGGTAAGTTTCTTGCTCCTTGTGTACCGAGACGAGTAAGCTTAGCCTTAGGGTGGATAAGGATCAACCTCTCAACCTTCTCAACCAAGTGCCTCGGAAGTACATAGACCTTTTAGAGGACTTCCTCGCATTCTAGAGGGTGATATGGGAAAACTTAAATCATTGTCTAGAGGCTTTGCCCTCCTTTATATTTCGGTGTTTATTTTTACGTTCTCCACAATCAATTTTGGGATCTCAACAAGATTAGAGTTAGTGTTGGTTTTGCAAAAGGGTTGGGTATCTACGTACCCATATTCTCTTGGCACGGTACGAATCGCATGTAGCAAATAAGGATTGCACTTCCTATAGCACAATTGTGATTGACCGAAGTCATCTAAACAGACCCCGGAAAACTCAAAGAGGAAAGGAATGATGGGAAGTTATACGGATGAAACGAAAGGACACTGATCAATTGTATTTAGAGCACCCACATTGGGCTAACGAGGAGCAGCACATCAAGCACAAGGAGAGGACGGAGAAGCTAATTTCGTGGTCAAGGCCCCCCGTGGGTTGGATTAAAGTGAATGCGGATGGCGCGGTGGACAAGGACGGGAATGCAGCTGCTGGAGGAGTCTTAAGGAATGACCAAGGCGCTTGGTTGATGGGGTGCGGCCAGTATATTGGGGTCAGCTCGGTTCCCATGGCTGAATTATGGGGCCTTGCGGACTCCATGGAGCTGGCTTGGGACAAGGGATTCCGGAAGGTGATCGTCGAAACCGATTCGAGCTTGGTGGAGTCTCTTGTCAAGAAAGGTGTTAGGAGGTGTCATCCGTTATCTAGCCTTGTGGCGCGGTGCCAAGGCTCTCTTACTAGGGATTGGGACATCCAATTCCAACTAGTCTATAGGGAAGCGAACTATGTCGCCGACTCCCTCGCTAAGCATGCTCTTTCCTTTCCATTGGGGCTACACGTTTTGTTGGAGCCTCCGGTTGGAGCATCTCAGGCTGTTCTAGAGGACATTAGGGGGAGGGCTACCCCCGTCTTATTGTTGTATAGCCTATTTATTTTATTTCATGCCCGAGAGCTTGCTCTTGGTATTTTCACCAAAAAAAAAGAGCACCCACATTGGGATGTTTTAAAGATAAATATAAGACACTTAATAATAAAATAATAAAGGAGAGATAAATTTTGTAAGGAACGATGTGACGGGTTCATTACTAAGAAACCCTTAAAAACCCAATAAAAAAAGAAGGTGAGGGATATGAGTGAGAGGAGAGGAAAGAGAAATAAACGAGTTAAGGAACCGAATCGGGTTCCATGGATGTGGGTTAAAAATTAAATTGGGTTTCTTAATGAGAGAGAAAAATAAAAAGGGGAGTGAATGAACCGAATCGGGTTCCATGGATGCGGATGCTCTTAGTTAGTAAATTTTCACAACCAAATCTCAGGTAATCGCTTAGCGATTAATCTTTTTATTCAGTAAGGGTGTAGGGAGACTATGCAGCAAGGATGCGAGAGTCAAGAGGGATTCGTATGGGGCATTTGAAAAGGAGTATTTGCAATATAAGATCATCGTTTTGTTTAAACATGTCACTGGTTGATTGATATTTCAGTTAGTAATTTTTCATTAATTACCACATAGATAATATATGCTCTGTGTTCATCACTGATATCATCATATTCTACGTGTTATAAGATATAGTTTATAGTCAGTATTAAGTCTTTTTTTTTTATGTTTTGAATGTCTTTTTATATAGCTTTTTGTTTCATTTTTAGAATAGATGTCTACACTTGTCTTTTATGTGTTTTTATGTAATCTGTAGCTTGTTTGATGTCATTATGGAATCACGGTGTTTTAAGATTAATTGAAGCCAAGTTTGAGATCGATCTTCTTGGATGTCGGAAGAGTCTTGCATAGCGGTCTCATATACTAAGAATTAAGTAAGCCGACGGTTTCTGAATAGTTCCTGTTTGTTGACATCTCAGTACAATGAGTCATTTGAGATCCATAAAATTCGGATCGAGTTGTATATAACTTGCTGGAAATCTGATTCAAAGATCTACAACTTTATTGTTAAGTATTTATGAAAATTCGGCCAGCAACATAGCGAAATCAAGCCCATAAGTTGATATCGACGCAAAATTTTGATTTGGTATCCATAAAGTTCGGACCCAGAATCACGAAAATTCCAACTTCAAGGTTATGATGTTCTGGATCCAAATCCATCCAATCTGGGTGGGAATGAAGGAAAACACAAAGTTCCGAGTCGATATCATAAAGTTCCAGGTCGGAATATGTCTAAGTCGGAATGTCGTAGCCATCTTCTGGGTCAATATCTGGGTTCTTTTTCTAGGGTTGGAATGTTATGAGGATTCTGACCCGAAATCTTAGCATTTCGACCTAGAATCCTTTGAGGGATTTTTCCTTTTTTGATTTGTACGTGTGTTTTATGTTTTCCATCTATCTATTTTGTTTGTTTTAGCATATTTTTACCTTGTTAAAATTATAAATTCTTTAGATTAGTTAGGTTTAGGGGAGAACCAATTGAATTGAATTGAATTTCTTCAATTCAGACAATTATAGTTTTTTTAGGGTTTTCAGAGATTCATCTTCGGAGATAGCTTTGTTGATATCAAGTTGAGTTTTTTTTTAATCCAGTTTAATATTTTCCATAATGTCTTCTTTGATTGTGTTTGAAATTATGTCTAGCTAATTTTATTGTTCTGGGTTGCGGTAATTTCAATGATGCTGAGATAGACATATGGGCTTATGATTTGCTTTAATGAATTCTATTCTTTATTTGATTTCATCCTTGTGTGCTTAATTCGCGATTGATTACTTTGTTGATTGAAATGCTATTAATATTCAACATTTAAAAACCACGAATTGAAATTGGATAATTAGATAAAGTTTATAACTTTATTCAAATTAAAACTAGGATTAAACCTAAGATTTATTTAATTATGAACCATCTATTTAATTCTCTTGTGGAATTGTAAATCATCATAGACAACCTAGGTTTGAATCGGTTAATCAAATGTGACATCCGATGTTTTATCAAATTTATTCACTAGGTTCTAAGAGCTTCAAGGTCTAAATTGAATAATTCTACAACATGCGATAGCTGAGTAGTAATTATCACTCAACATTTTATAATTTACCTTCAAATATCTCCATTTAATTAATCCAAGTATGAAAATTTAATTGTTCTATCGATGATGCATTGTTGTGCATAGTGAATCCTAACTCTGGAATGTTTTTCATCATTTTTTTGATAAATTAAAAATTCGAGATCAATTAGGCTAGTAACACCAGTAGAAAAAATCGTCTCAAACAAAGACAAAAAAGAAAAAATTCAACAACCCGACGATCCGTATTTGACTGAAGTGGGAAGGAAGTGAAGTCGTCGATATATATACTTTTTAAATTAGCATATGTTGCCACCGGTGCAGAAATTTTTTCTTTGCTATTTTTCTTATTTTCTTATAAATTTATAATATAAATTCTCTTAAAAATTGCATCTTAATTTATTTGGCTTAATTAACTAGTTGATGCTCTACAACTAATCTTCACACGGTCCATATGATTCAACACTCAACTTTATTTTGGCATTTATTTTATTTTTAAAAAATAAAAAAAGGATATTTATATTCTAAAATTTATTTTTATATATTTATAAAATTTTATTGTGAAAATTGTAAAATATGATTTTTTTGCAAAATAAAATTTTGTAAATATATAAAAAGGATATTTATATTCTAAAACCTTGCATTTTAAATTTTAAAAAATTGTAAAATATGATTTTTTTGCAAAATAAAATTTTGTAAATATATAAAAATAGATGTTAGGAATACAAATAACTACATTATAAATGTTAAATAAATATTTTTAAGGTTAAATAAATAATATATTTTATAAATATTTTTGTCAAATATTTTTTTTTAGTTTGCATAAACTCGACTATATATAGGTCAGATTTAGAATGGATAAGGTATTTCAAGTTTGGATTGTTTGTTGTGCTTTCAAATCGAACAATCTTTTAGGGCTGACATGATACGGTTACCACAAAAAAATTGTGATTACCACGTACCAACCACAAACTGGTGGTACACAAATTTTCATACCACATACCAACCACAAATCGTAGTTAGCGCATATGTGATAACCACGATTTGTGGTTACCATCGGTACATTACCACGATTACCAAGCTTTAATTTTGTTTGTATTTTTTTTGAAACCCCTTGTCTACCTTTCGGTAGTCATCAAAGTAATCAAACGAAAAAATATGGTTACAAAAAATAATATGGTTATCATCTTTTAAAAGTTCAAATAAATCAAGTTCATAACCTAAAGTACAAACCAGTTCAAACCAACCAAGTTCAAAGTCTTGAAGAAACAAACAAAGTTCAATTTTTCAAAATGTTCCTACTGTTTCTAGTAGAAAAAATAGAAATGACCAATTTAGGTCAGAATCAAAACACAAAATATAAATTAAAAACTTAAAACTCAAAGGTAATAAACATTAAACAAAAAATTAATATATATATATATATATATATATATATATATAGGGAGTGGTTCCCTTGTGCACACTCCTTATAGTGTATCTTGTGCACAAATCTTGGCCTTTGATTTAAAGAAATGGAAGGCTAGGATTAAATGAGTTTTTCAATTTTTTTTAAATAGAAAAACTGGTGGGACCCACTTTAAAAGGTCTGACGCGTTTTTTTTTTCCGGATCTGATTTCGCTGTTTTGAAAAATCTACCCATTCCACTGAATAATGTTTCATACTCTACCGAATAATGTTATATTTCATTTTTCCATCCATTTCAGATCAAATCATACTAATTCAACTCAATAATTTGTCACATACTATCGAATAATGTTTAATTTTTTGTCAATCAATTTTAGTTTTGACTCCGAATTATTTTTTATGCATTCAATTTTGAAATATTATTCGGTAGAATAGTTATATTTTTGGGGAAATAGAAACAACATTATTCAATCAAAACTCCATATACCGTCGAATAATGATCCAAATTTCACCGAATAATTAACGACTCATTAACACCAACGACGAAAATTCGACATATTCATCTGAATAATTAACAAATATTGAATCGAATGCATTCAAATCTGAATAATTAACAAATATTGAATCGAATGCATTCAAAGTACACTGCATTCGCCACCCACCCCACCAACCACCCACCACCACCTCCGCCACCCACTCCACCAACCACCCACCACCACCCCAGCCACCCACACAACCACCCATCCCCGCCACTACTGGACAACTACTTCACAAATACAGAGAGTCTCAGATCGCCACCACTGTACACCGACCAGACCAGTGCCCTCCGGGCTCTTCAGTGGCGGCGTCACCACCACAGGTGGTTTCGAGAACAACAAATTCGCCACCTTCCTTGGCCAGACAACGACTCATCGGAAGGGAAATTTGACCAAAATACATCCTGCGATTGAATTCAAAAACCCACTAATTTCAAAGACACAACCCAAAATTGTTGATTCACAACGAAATTGCCCAGAAATGTCGGTAGTTATAATCAATTAAACTACACACGAATTCAAAAATTGATGAACAAAATAGATAAAATCTCATACATACCTCTTCTTGTGCCGATTGGATAAAATCTCACACACCAGCGACCTATATTATCCGCCGCCGCCGTCGACAACCATTACAGACGACAAGGGAGCCTCCCCGCGCGGCCATCAACAAGTTCTCCCTGACACCTTGCCACACCGCCGGACTCCCGAATCGAACTCCCCCTTCGCCGACGATCACCAACAGTCCAGATCTGCTCAGTGCTCTTCGATCGGCGGCTCTACGATGACAGGCAATGAGTGGGTTTACACACCAGCGACCCCTATTATCCGCCGCCGCCGTCGACAACCATCGCAGACGGCAAAGGAGCCTCCCCGCGCGGCCATCAACAAGTTCTCTCGGACACCTCGCCACACCGCCGGACTCCCGAATCGAACTCGCCCTTCGCCGACAATCACCAACAATCCAGATCTGCTCAGTGCTCTTCGATCGGCGGCTCTACGATGACAGGCAATGAGTGGGTTAGGGTTTTATTGAGCAGTTTCAATGTTTCACACGCGCTTCACGTTTGACCCGGTGAGTTTGGTGTAACACCCCCTTTTATAACCCAAGGGAATGCCACAGCGCCAGTGATTACGCGGACTTTAATGTCTTTGTAACCACCTTAGGCTTATAGGGACATGCAACCATGCTCCCATAAACAAGATGATAACATTAAATACATAAATAAAATATAATTAAATCGCAGAAGACTTTAAGTGAAACAAATAATTAAATATACAATAATGTCGTTACAATGTCTCGATAGCAAAACTAAGATAACGTTTATACACTAATGATAAAAGAGACTCTTGAATCAAAACAAGGTAAAATACTAAAAACATTTGAAGACGATTCCGACTCACATTTCCGACCTTCGACCTTGTAGTGCTTTATCTAAACCTGTGGAAACCAGCCATCCAAAGAAAGGACGGTTAGTTCGCGAGAACTAGCAAGTGACGGCACGAAAGCAGAGACAACTTTGGATTCAAGTGACCATGAAACGGTAAGAATTAAATCCAAATGAGATTTGAATATTTTGAAGTGAATTGGCTTATTTTGTAACCCGACCCTCCTATGACACGGATAATCCAAAAGGATTGAGTAACAAAAGATGTATTAGGAATCATATACCGATTACGGATGGAATATGACATAGCTTAAAACAAATTATGATTACTACCCATTACATTATTAATACACTGTTTATTATACTGTCTAAACTAAGTATTGGTTCAAAAGGTACTCGATGTGGCCCAAAATCGACCCAGAGGGCAGACTCTTCCGGAGAGTTTTAAACCGCGGGCTGAGACAGCCGATTAAGGGTTGATCTTGTGTCCCCCAATACCTAGTTCAAACCATGTTTGTTACTTGTACATTATTCTTCACTCACTTACTCACATGATATGCATTTTACGTCTTTTATCTTTTTATCGACTATTACCGGTCCCACTCTGTCTATAGTGGATAGCGACCTACAACCATTGGTTGTGTAACACCTCGCATGGAAGTGTAGTTTCATGAAACCTTAAGACCGAGGAGTAACGGCCCTTACCTACACTTTACTCACACTTCACTTTACCATTTCACATTGCTTTTCGTTGATTGATTGACTACTTTACTTTACAATTCTTCACATTACTTTACGATTTTAAATTTATGATTCACATTGCTTTTGATTGGTTTGGATTCGATTTAGTTTCATTCGCAATAACCGATTCTCACATTATTACTAATTATTTACAATATTGATCACAACGAAATAAACATAATGGATACATAAAAGAAACATATCCCTTTCTTAACCAATTAGCATGAAAGAACAAGAATAAATCATGCTTTAAATAAACGGTGGGTATCTATGTCATTATTATATAGCATTATTATATAGCAACGTCGAATAATAACATTACCCATTTATACTTGCCAAATTCAAATTGACGGTTGAATAAATCACACAAAGCGGATGGATTGCAATTTATTTTAATTAATTTGGCAAGTATTCCAACGGAAAGAAACAACTATAGACACGAAAGGCACAAGTGAGCAGAAAGGCTCGGAAGGTCACTTGCCTCGATGTGGAGTTGCAAGCATTAACGGTTGGTCGGATTCGAATTCTTCGGTAGCGGCGTAAGGGTAGCCTAGATTGGAAGCAATTGATGCCCATACAAAACAGTGGTTAGAATATGTAATTATAAAAAATTGGAAAGGGCACAATCTGGAAAGAATAGAAAGTAGGGGGGTTTTACGTAATTACGTTTCTTCTTCCTTCAACCCGACACGCTTCAAGCAGGTGTTTTCCGACGAGGTTCTGGCACGACTTCGGCGAGACACTGGAGGCGGCACGGCTCACGGCGGCGAAAGAGGCTGGCGGCTACGGACTCGTGGTGACTGGGCGCTCCTCCGGGTGGCAGCTGGTGGCTCCGGCAGCGGCGGACGACGGCTACCGAGTTGCTCCGACGAGGTTATTCGAAATTGGGGGTTTGGGATTTGGGATGATTTTCTGAAAACTTTGTGAAGGGAGACGTTGCTAGAGGCGTTTAGAATGCCATGGAATAGGTTGAGAGCTCGGAGATGGAGAGGAGTGGTGATGGTGTGCTTCGAAAGTGATCCCGAAAGGGGTATTTATAGGGGAAGGATTTGGGGACGGATTTGATTAAAATAAATCCATAAATTGCTTAGATAATCACTCTTAACACTATCCCGATCGTCAATTTGGTGAGATTCGGCCTGAATGGAGCGGATTGGGGTGATTTTCGAATTTGGGGATAAGCTTGTTCGGTTGAGTTTTTATACCGAATCACAAAATTGGTTACATAAATCTCATCTGTAACGAGTAGGGAACATTCTAGAAACAAAATCGTTGAGTTTCGGGCGAGATTTGAGGGAGGTAAAAATCACCCAATTTCAACAGTGAACGCAGGCGGGAGGTTGAAGAAGAAGCGGTTCAGTGAACCCGGTTCACACATTTTCTTTTCTTTTTTGATGGTACCAATTTCAACAGTGAACGCAGGCGGGAGGTTGAAGAAGAAGCGGTTCAGTGAACCCGGTTCACACATTTTCTTTTCTTTTTTGATGGTTCGGTTCAAGTAAACCCAAAAGAAAACCGGTTTAGCCTTTACTTATTTATAATATATACATATACCTATATTTATCCGAAAATTTTATTTATTAAAATTCTACACAGCTTAAATAATAAAATATTTAATTTAAATACATGTTATTTTATGCAAAAATGGTTTATTATCACCTTATATTACATATATACATTTTACGGAAACTAAAATAAGTTATAACGATAAATCTCTCTTTATTTGAATAAAAATATGCAAACTTGTTTTAAAATAATATGACTTAAAATAAATAACTTATTTATTAAATTTCACTTAAGCGAATAAAAATGAATGTGTCAAAATAGTTACAAACTTTATATACATTTAACTTCCAAAAATCATTATTAAGTTCAAAAATAAAAGAACTTTTATATAAATATATATTTTCTTAAAAATAAATCCCCAAAAATACTTTGGGGTATTTCATTTGGGCCTTCTTTTCCACAATATTTTTTTAAACCAGCCCATACATGTGGCATAATCCTGTCCACCCATTTAATATAGATCAAGAGTCCAGATTTGTGCACAAGGTACATCCTAAGCCTTGTGCACAAAGTACCCATATTATATATATATATAGGGTGAGGTTAAAGTGAAAAAGGAGCTTAAAATAAAGGCGAAATCGGGTATATACCCATGGAAACTTTATTAATTGGGTATATACCCATCAAAACTTCAAAATTGTTTATATACCCATTAAATCATTTATATTTTGTTTAATTGTCCATCATATATTTAATTTATACTATTAAATGTAAAAATTATTAAAATTTAATTATTTAAATATCAAAATTAGTTAACTTTCAAATAATTATTAAAATGAGACATTAATTTCAATTTCTCTCGAACTAAGTAATTTTTTTTTTAATTTGATGTGATTTTACATTAAAAAAATATGTATTTTATTTCATTACTATGGTTTATGGTCATTTTTATAACCTAATTATTTTGAACTTATACATGAAACTTGATATTCAAAATAAGATCATTGGATAAAAGTTTAATTATAATTACGTTGAAGTTTAACTTTTATATTAAAATTTTAATTATATTTTCTATCCAATAATTGTAAAGTGATAAATTTTCTAATTATTTTCTAATTATTTAAGTTTAGTATATAATTAAATTTTAATCTAATTTTCACTCAATAATATTAGATCAAATATATTATGGACAATCAAACAAAATTTAAATGATTTGATGGGTATATGAACAATTTTGAAGTTTTGATGGGTATATATCCAATTAATAAAGTTTTCATGGGTATATACCCGATTTCGCCTAAAATGAAAATATAGCTTAAAGTGAAAATAGGGTTGTGGTGTTTAACTGTGCGCGCGGATCTTAATTAAAAAAAAACCGAACCGGGATGAACCGAAAGAAATGGGCTGAACCATTCACACGCTGAACAAATAAGGCCTAAATACCCCAATGGCCCTTGAAAATTTGTGACTAGGACATTTAACCCCTTCTATTTAAACTCGATTCAACTCAACCCTTCAACTTTTAGAATCAGGACACTTAACCCCCTAAGTGTAATTTCATTTAATTAAATCATCAAAATTAATCATAATATTATTATATTTATTACTTAAACGAAAATAAAATGACAAAAAATTTGGAAATATTGATGCATTGATTATATTTAATGTTATTTTCTTGGGAAATTTACAGAAAACCGCCCTTTAAATATGAGTATTTTCACTTAATTACCACTTAAATTCAAAATTACAAAAGAACCACTCTTTAAATGGTATTTATTTACATCTCACTACCTCTTCATCTATTTTCATTAATTTATCATTCAATATATTATATTTTAATATTTTTAAACTCAAATTTGACTATTAAAGCTTGATTATATAAAAAAATTATATAAAAAGAAAGTTATCTATTAAAACAAAGTTAATATTTTTCAACTTAAAATATGTGGTTGACCCATTTTATTTGCCATAGATAACTTTTTCCTTTAAATTTCCCTAAATTTTAAAAAAAAGGTTATCGATTAATCGTATAATTTAAATATAATTATAGACCTTTTTGAATATTGAAAAAAGTTCAGTTAATAAGCAAAAATTTTAAAATCTATATAATACCTTAATTTAGAAGACTTTTGATGATGTGTCAACACCTCCTTAACTTAAGGTTTTTCAACAAATCATATTTTTCTCTTCTTTTTTTTCCATCTCTTTCATACATTTACATTTTTTTCCCTTTTTTTTTTTACCCATTTACTAACAATCTATCTATAATACCTTAATTTAGAAGACTTTTGATGATGTGTCAACACCTCCTTAATTTAAGGTTTTTCAACTAATCATAATTTTCTCTTATTATTATTATTTTATCATTTCTTTCATACATTTACATTTTTTCCCCTTTTATTTTTTTTACCCATTTACTAACAATCTATGTAATACCTTAATTTAGAAGACTTTTGATGATGTGTCAACACCTCCTTAATTTAAGGTTTTTCAACTAATCATAATTTTCTCTTATTATTATTATTTTTTCATCTCTTTCATACATTTACATTTTTTTCCCTTTTATTTTTTTTACCCATTTACTAACAATCTATATATAATACCTTAATTTAGAAAACTTTTGATGATGTGTCAACACCTCCTTAATTTAAGGTTTTTCAACTAATCATAATTTTCTCTTATTATTTTTTTTTCCATCTCTTTCATACATTTACATTTTTTTCCCTTTTATTTTTTTTACCCATTTACTAACAATCTATATATAATACCTTAATTTAGAAAACTTTTGATGATGTGTCAACACCTCCTTAATTTAAGGTTTTTCAACTAATCATAATTTTCTCTTATTATTTTTTTTTCCATCTCTTTCATACATTTACATTTTTTCCCTTTTATTTTTTTTTAACAATTTACTAACAATCTAAATCTATATAATTACTTAATTTCGTATACTTTCCGCTGACGTGGCGCGCTCTCCTTATTCCACTCCCTTCTAACCAATCACGATTTTTCTTTTAATTTTCATTTTTTACTCATTCACTAACAATTGGGTTTAATTCAAAATATCTATCGATATAATATCTTAATTTATAATATTTTTGATGATATGTCAACAACTCCTTCATTGAGTTTAATTTTTTACCCATTTACTAACCATTGGGTTTAAATCAAAATATTGGATTAAATCTAATGTCTACTATTAATCTATATTTAAATTTTTAATCATTACAATACTAATAATCTATATCAATATAATATCTTAATTTAAAAACCTTTTCATGGAGCCTAACTTTATGGTTAACATTTTTACCATTTTATTAAAGATTTCAAGTCTACCTCCGTTATTTTATTTATTAAATATCTCGAACCTGTCTTATGCTTTCAAATCTGTTTCATCTGTTCAAAATCTGGAATCTGTTCGCACTTCGTAGCTGGTGTTCGTAACCATAATCTGTTATCGTTCGATAACAATATTGTTGTTTTAAACTTTCCAAACATTTGTTTATGTTTTATTTGGTCATTCCTTATAATAATTATTGTATATTGTCATTTTTTTCCATCGCAATCGCGCCATGGCGCGGGTATTACACTAGTATAAATATATAATAATTAAGGTTATTTTTAACTTAATAAATTGAAATTATGATTCCTAATCATATTATAAATAAAGCAGTAATTCATATAATGCTTTAAAAAATTTCAAATATTTTCAAATTTGGGTGTATATATATATATATAGTGATTAATAGGGTCGAATAAAGTTTTATATATATACCAATGCAGAAAAAATATTTATAAATAAAATATAAACAAGACTAACAATATATTTTGAAAATATCAATGAATCTTCTCTTTATTAATAATTATTTAATGTAAAACTGTTATGTGATAATTTATAAACTTACTTTTGCATGGATTAAACAACTTTATTGGACCCCTATTAATCACTCCATATAAATTTTAATAATAATATTTTTATAAAATTAATTATCAAACCGAAACAATAAGGTTTTCATTGAGAAAATAACATTAAATATAATCCATGCATCAATTATATTATATATATTTAAAATAATAAAAGTTTAGAAAAATAGTCCTCACTATTTCCAAATTTTTTATCAATTTATTTTCATTTAAGTAATAAATAAAATAATATTATGATTAATTTTGAGGATTACATAAAATAAAATTACACTTATGGGGTTAGGTGTCCTGATTCTAAAAGTTTAAGAACTGAGTTGAACCGAGTTAATGTTTAGGGGGATAAATGTCCTAGTCATAAAAGTAACAAATAAACCGCCCGACCTTCTCACCTTCATTCCTTCCCTCCCCGAGTTCCCAGCCTCCCACCGGTCACCAGCGGCAAGCCTCCCGGCTCCCACCGGCCGCCAGCAGCGAGCCTCCCTCCGACGTCAGTCACGTCACCAATCCCTCCTCATCCTCCGCCTTCCTCATCATCTCCGCCGCTGTTGGAACCCTAACCGAATTTCAATCCCTCCTCTCTCTCCTCAATTGGCGATGGAAAGCGAATGAAGAAGCGATGGAATGAAGAACATCGGTGAAGCAATTCTTCTTCCTCTTGCATTCGATTCAACCATCTCGGAGGTTCAATTGAGTCGGCGAACTCTTCCCTGGTCGTTCATCCAACTCGGGAAGGTTGAAATTGTGCTCAATTAATCAAAATTTCCCCCAATTCATAAGTTTTAGTGACTGAATTACAATTTAGCGCCTCAAATTAGTACAAAATTGAGTATTAGGGTTTTCTTGGTGTTCTAGTTGCCCCAAATTCGTACAAAAGTCCATAGTTTCTGACTTATTGTGCGTCTGAAAAATAATTGCAAAGATGTGAAATAACTATCTGTAGAGATGAACATCAAGCTCTTTCATCCAGATGTGAAATAACTATCTGCAAAGATGTGAAATAACCGCAAAGATGTGAAAAATCAGCCAGCTATGCACCTGAGAGGCATATGCTTCGAAAGTCTGCAGAGATGAACATCAGGCTCTTGGATTGTCATTTGTCAACTGTAAGATTTCCCCTTTTTTTTTTTGAAATTATTGCTCCTTCTACAATCCCTGGATTCGGATGTTAGCTTATGCAATGGGGAAGGTGAAGATGTTAGCTTCTGATGTGGAAACACCCGAGAAGGTCATAAGGAATCGGGGCTCCTCTAAGGACGTGGAGTCCAGTGGATTTGTGCTATGGTAGATGAACCCTGATATGTGGTATGTTGAGCTTGCGACCGGTGGTAGTAAAGTCCACCCTTGCTGAAATGGGCACTTGTATGGAGACACACCCCTTGGCTTGGTGCACATGCTGCAAAGGCCCCTGTTAGGCCCCTTCGTCGTGCCCTTCAGGTAAGCAATTTTGTGATCAAATTTTGATGGATCTGTGCTGTTAATTGCTTTGGAACTACACCATTTGAGATTTGAGAAATGATTTGACATAGCCAGTTTTAGAATTCCAGCTTTGCATTCTGTTTTTGGCAAGGAAAATTGAAAATGAATTACTTAGCTTTGGGGGTCTGTTTCATTTTTATTTATTGATGGCCTTTTCACTCGCATTTCAGGGCTTTGATCCGAAGGAGCACAAGATAGATGGAGAATTGAGTGCAATAGAGGCGGGTGTGGTTGCACCAGAACATGGAGAGGGTGTTACTGCTGTCTGCAGGACAGCTGGAGCGGCTGAGGGGGGAGGTTTAGTTGTTGGCAGAGACGTTAGCTGCTCGGCTGCACTATAAGGAGGGAAAAATAGCACTAATGTGTGCAACACTAGTGCTCATGGTATATGTGTTGATGAAGGGAATTATTAGGAGGAGAGCTCTGCGTTTTCTGTCACCCATGTAATTGCTACTGTTGCTGGAATTTCTGTGACAGAAGAAGTGGACATTAATGCCAGTTGTGGAGCCAAGCAACGAGGAGAGGAGCTGAAACAAAAAATTAAAATGTTTGTACAGCTGGAGAACAAAAAAGAGGAGGAAATTGATGAGTATCTGCCTGAAGATTGAAGAATGCAATAAAGGGAACCAAGACAAGAAAATAGGACTTCAGAAACTATTAGTATACTAGTTCAATCAAGAAAATAAAATGTGGTGTGAGCAATTTTATAACTTCTTTTTGCAACATCTGCTTTTAATATATTCCCAGCACCCAAAGACATTACACATCTTTGTACAACATTTTGCAACTTGTTTATTTGATTTATGATGCTATATTTCTTTAATTGCACATCTCTCCTTGAAGCTATCAACTTACCATGAGCAAAATTCAGTCTACCGTGAGCAAGATTATTTTTCCTTGACCTATATATAATATATTAGTGCTTGGACGTTAACGTAGGGCTGCCCATCGGTTCAAACACTAGACTAAAATTTGCATATTCAGAGTTATCACTATTTTAGCCATTATTTGGTATATTTGGATATTTTGAATATAGAAAACAATTTAGGGTTTCGGGTTTGCTTGATCTCCTTGTGATGGAACATCACTAGCATCTCTCACCCCAATCACAAACATTCTTTGACACATCACCTTGCTTGAGTTAGTACTTCACTAGAGTCAGTCTGCACATCTGCACTCTGCTGATGCACATCTGCACTTTGTTGATGAATCTTTGAAGAAGTTCCTCTTTCAGACACACAACTTCCTTTAGAGAGCCGTTATCATTTTCTATACCAATAAGCGAAAAATAATGTCACCAATTGAAACCCCTGAATCTTAAATCCTAAACAACATACCCTAAAATTTGGTGTTTAGTACTCATTTGACGAACGAATTCTTGCATTTTTTTTAATCTAATTTGTGCACTTCATAATATTATTCTTGCACTTTTAAAACTAATTTGTGCACTTCATAATATTATTCTTGCACTTTTTTATCTAATTTCAAAAGTCTATCTTGTGTTACTTGTGTATCTTCCAGGCACTTTATGATCTTATTTTTCCACTTTATAATCTTAACTGTGCACTAAATAATCTTAATTATATGATTAGATATGCACAACATAATGTTACATTTGAAAAACATAGTGTTATATTTGCACAAATTAAAGTTATATTTGCACAATATAATGTTATATTCGCACAACATAATATTATATGTGCACAACGTAACATTATATTATTAGATATGCACAACATAATGTTACATTTGCAAAACATAGTGTTATATTTGCACAACTTAAAGTTATATTTGCACAATATAATGTTATATTCACACAACATAATATTATATGTGCACAACGTGACATTATATTATTAGATATGCACAACATAATGTTACATTTGCAAAACATAGTGTTATATTTGCACACCATAATGTTGTATTTGCACACCATATTGTTATATATGCATTATATCATCTTATTTGTGCACATTATCATTTTATTATTGTATTTTATAATCTTATTCATGAACGGGAACAAAAAGAAGACAATCATAAATAGCATGTGCGAGATTTTGAACTCAAACCTTTGTGAATGGGCACATCGTTATACCATTTTGAGCTAATAGGCTTTTAATGACACATGTCGCATTAAAGTACAAAACCGCCATAAAAATAGCAATCCATACATACAATATTTGGTAGGAAACTTACTTTACATTAGGAATAGCACATTTATTAATAATAATCTTTATTGTATTATTTGTTCACTTTATATTTTGTAATCTCATATTTTTCATTTTTTAAAATAAAGACAATAAATGTGATGTAGCATATTTTGTTGCATTTTGTAATCTTGTAGATGCACCTTATAATATTATTTCAAATAAAAATTACGGGCTAAAATATGTAATTTTTATAATTGAAATAAGGGCGATATTGGTAGAAATAGAAAGTATGGGAGAAGTGGTGACATTTATCTCATATTTAGGGTCATTTACCAATTTATCCATTTACCCCATAAAATTAAGCCAATTTACACATTATATAGGCCCATTTATCTATTATTCATCTAATTAGGCCTATTTACCTTTAAATTAGGCCCATTTACCTTCAAATTGGACAATTTTCACTTTAAGCAAATTTTTCATCTTAAGTCCCATTTTCATTTGAACTTTTACCTATATATATATATATATATATATATATATATATATATATATATATATATATATATATATATATATATATATAGGTAAAAGTTCAAATGAAAATGGGACTTAAGATGAAAAATTTGCTTAAAGTGAAAATTGTCCAATTTGAAGCAAATTTTTCATCTTAAGTCCCATTTTCATTTGAACTTTTACCTATATATATATACTCGGTAACCATGGTAACCATATTATTCAGATTTCATTACCATTACCGTACCACCTTCACGTGGTTAATTACCACCACGATAGTTACCACAAGTGTGACTACCAACATAGTCGGTATGATAATTTCCGTACCATTTGTCAGCCCTACAATCTTTGCCCTCATCAAGTGTTATAGAAATGAGACAATTATCCGAAGTTGAAAATCCCCATTATTAGTGATTAGATTAATTGGGGAATTTATGAAGGATTTGGTGATGAACTAGATCTCGATCCAGTTTTTCTCGGATGTTATTCTCGTCATCATGATTCTTTCTCCAGGTGAAGGGGTTCCCAAAAGTAGGGAGATCCACAAGTGAACGAACAATTATTTTTGAATTGAAGCATTCGTGCGAGCCGGGAAGAACGGGAGTTCGCCCCACCAAGTTTGTCCTCACTACATAAAATTTCATTTAAGTCGCCCAAAACAATGCATGGGATAGGCGAATCATTTACAATTGTTGTTAATGTTTCCCAAAACGAGTCTTTCTCATGAGGGACTGGGGGAGCATATACGAATAGAAATTGAATCATGAAACTATCATTTACACTTTCATATCGTAGACCAATGATTCGTATTAATTGAAATTCTACAGAGATGATTTTATTTGATAGTTGGTGGGTTTTCCATAATAAACCAAGCCCACCTAATCGCCCAATTGTAGGCGACCGATAGCCTCATCGAAACCTGCGTATTTCCAGAGTTTGTCTTCAGGAATGGTTTCCGATTTGGTTTCCGCTAGTGCCAACATTTGTATATGTTCATTTTTACACCAAGTGTTCACTTCGATCCAAGATGTTTTTTTCTTCGTATACCTCTACAGTTCCAATAACTGATTTTCATGTATAACTGTCAATGATATGAAGACAAAGGTTGAGGATCCTCATATCAAAAAGCAATTTAACTATGTATCTGATTTGAGAATATAAATTTTTTGTGAAAGGTTTTTCCAATATGTTGTTAAGACCACTTAGATTTTTATGAAGCCATAAAAATAGATGTTAGGAATACAAATATATATATAAACTTATAAATTTTATTTTTATATATTTATAAATTTTATTGTGAAAAACCATGTCTTAAAATTTTTAATAATTGCATTTTGTAAAACCTTGCCTTTTAAATTTAAAAAAAATGTAAAAAAGTGATTTCTTTTCAGAATAAAATTTTATAAATATATAAAAGTAGATGTAATTAGGGATACAAATATATATTTTTTAATTTTATTTAAAGAATAAAAAAATGTTAAATATTTTTGGGATGTAGGGAGGTGAGTAGGAAATTAAATAGGGGGTAGGAGAGATCTTGACTGAGCCCAACTATATTTTTATAATAAATGTTAAATAAATATTTTTAAGGTTAAATAAATGTTAAATTTTATAAATATATATTTTTTTAGTTGGCATAAACTCGACTATAGGTCAGATTCAGAATAGATAAGGTAATTCAAGTTTGGATTGTTTGCTGTGCTTTCAAATCGAACAATCTTTGCCCTCATCAAATTTTGTTTTGAAGTTGGATGGAGATATATTTTCCAATCAAATTACATTCAGATTTATTTTAATGTTTCATTCGAACATTAATTAATTTAACCTGTAAATAATTAAACATCCATTTTGATGAGCTTTCATTCATTATATCTAGCTACAACTTAACTACCAAAAAAAAAAGTATTTTATTAAACAAAATCAAAATCGATCTGTTATGATCGAACAATGCCAAATTTGGCCACTTTCAAAAGAGAAATGGAAACAGAAAAAAGAGAAGATAAAAGTAAGAGAAAATTTGCCCAATGGGCCTTTTTTTTGGGCCTTATTGAGGGAGTGTCTTCCAAACCCGTCAAATTAGGTTTTTGTCCACCTTTAATTTTTTGGACAAAATTACCCTTGAAATCTTAACTAAATTTGAGAGATTTTTAGGGTTTCAGCAACACTTCTCTCGCTCTCTTCCTCGCCCTTCATTCTATCTCTGAGGAAACGACGGAGGTGAATCGCCACCTTCTTCCCTCTCCAGCTCTCCATCCCCAATCTTCACCCTCTTAGCCCTCTCTCGCCGGCATTCAACGCCTCGTTCGAGATCCGGCGACCAACGGCGACCTCGACGACGACCTGCGGCTTGTTCCTCGACCTCGACGGCGGAGGTCCAGTTTACTTCGCATAGGAGGCGGCGACGGCGACGACGGCGGTGGATTTCGCCATCTTCGTCTTTGCAATCAGACCCGATTCCGAGATCTCCTTCCCCGTCGATTCCGTCATCTCCCAGCGCACCGCCGCAGAGGAAGACGACCTTGTCGGCTGGCTGGCCTGCTCTGCGCGAGTTTCCATGGGAGCAACGATCGCCGATCGCGGAGGAAGACGATCTGGCCTGCGAATTCGGTGCCATCAGATCGGGAAACGGCTTCGATGGTCGTAGTGGACTGCAAGGAGATCCTGCCGTCACCAACTGGAAATTTTTCAGTGATTTCGTGTTCAGGTTCTTAAAGCTTTGCCGACTCCGCCGATTTCAGCACTTTGCTCGAAACAGATGACAGATTAGAGGCTAGAGTGGTCGGAGGAGCGAGATTCGAGGCTAGAGTGGTCAGAGGAGAGAGAGAGGTACTTGTGCTCGATCTGGGAGTGAGGTGAGGGAAACGGCATCTGCCTGCGCTTTGCCTTCCCCACAACCGCGACGCCGTCGTGCCGGAGGGCTTCAAGTTCCTCGATGGACAGAAGCAACTGCGTGGTTGATGACGATCGACCGAATGGCTACAGAGATTTGAGAGCGAAGGAGGAAAGTGGGATAGTTCAGCACTCTTCCGCCATTTTCGCCTATTTCAGCACTTTGTTGCAACGCCATTTCACGTGTTGCAACGCCATTTCACTTTCATGGTGAGAGGGCTCATAAAATTCCTTCACTTTCCTCGTGACTTCTAGATTTGACTATTTCAATTTCTTTATCTTTCATGGATTAATTTATAGATATATACTAGTCTATTCCCCGTGCTTTGCACGGGTTTAATAAAAAAATTAAATAATATCATATAATTATTTTTCAAATGAAATTAAAACTTCATCATTAATTAACGATCATAAATTTCTAACAAAATTAAAACAAACTGAATAGATAAAGAATAACTACAAAGTAGAAACAAATCTAATTTGAGCGAGAAAATAAACATGTAATTGAATTGTTTGCCCTCATAACATACATAAGATCAATCATACAATCTTAAAAATCTCTAATCCCGAATACCACCTTTGTCAAAATAAAACTCACACGTTGATGAAATGGGTTTTTTTTATTCTCTTGAGCATATCGAAGTTTCATAATTAAGTAAAAAAACCCACTTGGCTCGCCTAAAACCTATTGTATACTCAATTTAAAAATAAAAAATTAATCACGTAAAAAATAATCAATTATTATTGTTCTTATAACCAATTAGAAATTTAAAATAAAGTATTTATAGAAAAAAGTACTGTAGTTCTTTGGATAATTAAAAAAAATTGGCATCAATAGAATATAAGATAGACTTAAAGATTTATATTCATAACCACCTATCAAAATCATAAATAAAATAATTAATTATATCAGTACAATTATCATATTTTAAACCAATAACAAATCAAATACAAAATATTTTCATGTACACTATTACCCTAAAAAATAACTAAAATAATTTATAAATTTAATTTCAACAATTAAAGTTCAAACCTATTATATGATATAAATCCTTTTTTTTTGTGATAAGATAAGAATTCGAATGTCATACATGCTTGATATAACTCATCCATGGTTATGTGTAGGTTATAGTTTACAAATAGTGAAAGATGTTATAAGCAGTTGTGCGGACGGGATCTGTTGTCCCAAATGGGACAACCCCTTGAATTGGCCTCCCCCATTCCCATAATTAAAAAAATGATTAAATTTTTTTAAAAAATGTTAAGTGGTGGGTTTTTTTGATGAGGAATGATAGGATGGGAATTGAGATTTTGACACACGAATATAAATGAAAAAAATATAATTTCTATCTAATTCTCGTATTCTCCTCCTAAACTATACAGTAACATTTAATCTCTGTTTTTCTTCATTTCTTCTTCCGAAACCTAATTAAACACAAATCATGGAGATAGGACACAACAAATTGATTCCGTTAAAGGTTCACATTTTTTAAACTCCATCATATTGAAATCCAACGTGGCATTATGTTGTGGATCTCAATTAGTAAAGCATTAATATTACAATAAATACATGTCCATTTTATTAGCCATTAAATTAAAGAATATTTAAAACCAATATGTACTGCTATTATACAATACGGAGTAATTGATTAAAAGGTCTATAATACATAACTAATTAAAATTTTATAGTAATTAATACTCCATTTTTACGGCTAGGCAAGTTTTGACTGTGCTACTATAATGAGTTGAAAAAAAAATATGTATCTATATAATAAATAAGATATATTATACATCAATGTAGATATATAATATCCTAAATAGGTAAATCTATATATAGGCCATTCGGATGGTTTTTTTCAAGTGAATAATTATTTACCATAAATAACAATTATTTTCTAAATTAATTATGAACAGAAATAAAGGAAAAATAGTTGGAAAAAAATTTGACACGTGGCACACTATTATTAAGAGTAAAAAAGGGCGGGAAAAAATGCAAGGAGAGCGCGACACGTGTCCTAAATAGCTTCTACTTTAGTATTGTTTAGGATAAAGTTAAGAGAAATTTAGGCCTTTCATGGATATTGACTATTTCCGCAATTGCTGAAATGCGTACGGTAGTTTGAACAATTTCTAAAATGTGGAATTTCTTTTTGCTGAAATTGTTGTTGCTGAACTTTCTTTAAAACTAGAATTAGCTGAAATTGTTGTTGTTGAACTTGCTTTAAATCTCGTGCTTTAAAACTAGAATTAGCTGAAATTGTTGTTGTTGAACTTGCTTTAAATCTTCTTTAAAAGCCTCTTAGCTCAATGGTAGAGCGATGTGCTATGCGCTAATACGTGGGTTCGAATCCCGCATAGGCTAAATTTTATATCCCGTAACACGATTTCAACAACAATTTCAGCATCAACAACGTTGCTGAAATCGGGGTTTCAACATCAACAACATTGCTGAAACCGTGGGTTTAGCATCAATAACGTTGCTGAAATCGGGGTTTCAGCAACTCCGGTTTCGGCAACGTGAAAAAAAAAACAGTAATGCAAAAAGAAAAAAAACTGCTGAAATAGAAAAAAACTCAATTTCAGCAATTTCGGTTTCTGTAATTTCGGCAACGTGGAAAAAAAGAACTCAATTTCAGCAAGTTCGGTTTCAGCAGTTTCAGCAACGCGAAAAAAAAAAAACTAAATTTCGCGGAAAAAACAAAATTTGCTGAAAACAAAAATTTCAGCAACTTTATTTTAGAGGTGGACATTTTGCTAATATGGAGAGGGTGGGGGACAATTTCCTAATATAGGCAAAAAATATGGCATGTATAGTAACTGCCCCTAAAAGTAATTCACCTAGCTCTATCCATTAATTTGATGATTTGGGTCCATATCCACAACCACAATTATTGACTTGATCAGATCCAAGAATCAAGCTATAGAACAACTTGAGAAAGATGAAGAACACGAGAGAGAATGAGAGAGAGGAAACCAATTGGGAATCTGTTACTTGAACAACTAACTGAAAGTGTACAAAAAAAGGCTTTATATAGCCTTAGTACATAATGCCTTATTAGCATAACCAAAGTGCATTATGTATTATTCTAACACTCCCCCTCAAGGTAGGAGTTCTATGTGACTTCAAACAAATTTACAACTCCTAACTTGCTCAAATTTCTCATATACTGATCATAGGAGATAGCTTTCGTAAACACATCTGCATGCTGATCTCTGGTGTTGATGTAGCCAAGTTCAATCTCTTTGCTCAAGACTTTATCTCTTACTAGGTGACAATCACCTTCGATGTGCTTTGTTCTTTCATGGAAGACAGGGTTCTTTGCAATGTACATTGCAGACTGATTATCACAGTGTAGTCTCACAGGATTTGGTTGCTCAATTCCCAAATCTCTTAGCAGTTTCACAAGCCAAGTGATCTCACAAGAGGTTGTGGCCATGGCTCTATACTCTGATTCTGCAGAGGACATAGCTACATATGTCTGCTTCTTAGTCCTCCATGAGATCAGTGAACCACCAAGCAATACACAAAACCCAGTTAATTGTCATAGGGCAGCTTTGCTAATCTGCATCACAGTATGCACTTAACTTCAAATTTGACTTTGATGAAAGCAATAACCCTTGCCCTGGAGCCTGTTTCAAGTATCTCAACCCATGTTTCATGGCTTGCCAGTGCTGATCAGTTGGATTGTGCATGAACTAACTCAAGATCTGCATCCCATAGCATATATCAGGTCTAATAATTGTTAGGTAGATCAGCTTACCCACAATTCTCCTATATGCTTCTGCATTCACAATCTTATAGGTGCCTTCATTGGCTAGCTTGACTTTAGGATCTAGGGGAGTATGCATAGGCTTGGCATCGTTCATTCCTGCACTCTCCAGAAGTTCTAGTACATACTTTCTCTGGTTCAGGTATATGCCATCCCTATTTCTCTCAACTTCTATACCCAAGAAGTATCTCATTCCTCCTAGATCTTTCATCTGAAATTGCTGATTCAGATGTGCCTTCAGTCTTGCTATTTCTTCTTCACAATCTCCTGTGATCAACATGTCATCTACATATACTAGTAGAGCTGTGATGGATCTCTCAGTTTTCTTGACAAATAAGGAGTAATCTGACTTGGATTGCTTATATCCTGCTCCTTTTACAGCTTGAGAGAACTTAGCAAACCATTGTCTAGGTGCTTGCTTTAATCCATATAAGGATTTCTCCAGTTTGCACACAAGCTTCTTATCCTTCATCTCACACTCTCCCCCTGTGTTTGATGTCTCCCCCTAAGAGTGAGAGTGGACAAGCTTGAGCTTGTGATATGCAGGAGGTAGATCCATATAAACCTCCTCTTCCAGATCACCATGTAAAAATGCATTTGTAACATCTAACTGGTGAATGCTCCAGTCCTTTGCAGCAGCTATAGACAGTAGAGTTCTTACAGATATCATCTTGACCACTGGAGCAAATGTTTCACTATAGTCAATGCCATACATTTGAGAGAATCCTCTGGCCACAAGCCTGGCCTTGTATCTATCCAAGGAACCATCGGCCTTATACTTGACTTTATAGAGCCATTTGCAGCTGACCAAGGACTTCCCAGGTGGGAGAGCAGTTAGCACCCAGGTGTTGTTCCTCTCAAGAGCACCTAATTCTGTGAGCATTGCTTCACACCAAGCAGGTTTCTGTAATGCCTCAAGTACAGAAGTAGGTTCAGACACAGAAGATGCATTGCATATGAACTTGTGATAATTTGAGGAACATGCTGTATAAGATAGGAAAGAGTGAATTGGATAGGGGGAAGTGGACTTACTAGAGAGTGCAGCAGTTGATGAATCCTTTGAGACCTTGCACACATAGTCCTTCATCCAGAATGATGGTTTAGAGTTTCTTGTGGAGTGTCTTATTGGTTGAGGTGACACAGTATTTGTGACAGGGATGTCATCAAACATGGGAGGGACAGGAGAGGGAGAATAATCTCCATGAGACTCATTTTGAATTGGAGGATTGAGAGGACAGTTCTGAGGAGTTTCATAAACTTCAACGGGAATGAAGTCATGATCAGTGTTGTGAGAAGAGGGATCAACACTGTTGGTAGGCCAGTCAAGTGTGGATCGACTTTGTTTTGAGGTAAATTCTGGACTAAAAGGAAACACATGCTCATGAAATTTTATGTCTCTGCTGATATGTGTTTTATGAGTGTGCAAGTTATACACTTTGTAACCTTTGAACCCAAAGGGATAGCCTAAGAACACACATGCATCAGTTTTTGGGTCAAGTTTCTTTCTGCTGGAGCTCAGATTTGAGACAAAGCATAGGCAACCAAAGACCTTGAGCTTTTCATAATCAGGTGCCTCACCAAACAGACACTCATAAGGGGATTTGTTTTTGAGGATTGAGTTTGGCAATCTGTTGATTATGTAAGTGGATGTGTTGGACACAATCACCCCAAAATCTCACAGGGAGGGAGGCATGAAATCTAAGTGCTCTTGCAGTTTCTAAAATGTATCTGTGTTTTCTCTCCACACGCCCATTTTGTTGAGGGGTTGCAGTGCAAGAGCTTTGGTGGACAATGCCTTTAGATGTGAAGAACAAGATGACATCAGAGTTAAAGAACTCAGTGCCTTGGTCACTCCTTACAGTTTTCACTCTAGCTTTGAATTGGTTTTCAACCATGGTAATGAATGACTGAATGTGAGAGAAGGTTTCAGTCTTGGATTTCATAAGGTAAGCCCACACTCCCCTGCTCATATCATCTACAATGGTTAGGAAGTATTTGTGGCCAGTGTAGGTAGGGGTTTCATATGGTCCCCATAGATCATAGTGTAACAGCTCAAACACATTATCAGCATGAGACATACTAGAATCAAAAGAAGGTTTTACTTGCTTTGCCAAAGGGCATATAGTGCATACAAAGTCAGAAGCTGTGTTTACAATAGAATGTATGCTAGGAACACCTTTGATTTTCTCAATAGGTGCATGACCAAGACGTAGGTGCCACAATGCACATTTATTTTGGACACTATCAATTTTAGGTAAGAACATAGGTAGAGACACTGAATTGCACCTGGCAGATTTGGAGATGACCTCATTCATTCTGGATTCAGGAACCAGGTAGTACAAGCCTTCAAATTCCTCACCAACTGCAATCACTCTCTTCTTTGCAGGGTCCTGTATGAACATGATGTTAGACACCAAATGCAGGTCAACTCCAAAGTCATGGACAAGTTTGCTTATGGAGATTAGATTGAATTTGAATTTTGGGATGTAAAGGGTGTCAAGGAGTGTAAGAGAGCTCAGTACAGGGGCTGTACCTAGCATTGTAATGGGGTCTGAAGTACCATCAGGAAGATGAACTTGTATTGGTTTGGTTACAGGTTTAGGTTGTTTTAAGAATGTAATATCACAAGTCATATGGTCTGTAGCTCCCGTGTCTAAGATCCATACCTTTGCACTATTAGTGACATTACAACACAAAAATTTACTTGCAAGGTTCACTTCATAGGTTGGCTTACTTCTTTGCTCCATTAGCTGCAGTAGGGACATCATTAGCTTTTGGTTTTCAGAGGACAGGTTCTTGAAGGATGATTCACCATCACTTCCATTCCTGTCAGTAACACCAGCTGCATTTCCTGCCTTGAATTGCCTTCCCCTTTCTTCGTGTCCATCAGATCTGGATTGCTGTGGCTTCTGATTGGCTTTAGAGTGCCAGCTTGGGTAGCCATACACTTCCCATCATCTATCGGATTTGTGGTCGCCACGACAGTGAGTGCATTTCTCCCTTCTAGGCTTGTCACCACGAGCATCTGTGCGAGCATCTGATCTTGAATCAGTCTTCTCACCTTGCTGCTTTCCCATTAGAGCAGTAGATTCAGTAGTTTGCGTATCTCCTCGAGTGATTTTCAGGCTCACCTCATCTTGAACAAGCAATGAGTGAGCTTCACTTGCAGTTGGCAATGGCTTTGACATCAAGAATTGCCTCCTTGCAGCATCATATTTCTCACTTAGCCCCATCAAGAATCTCATCAACTTGTCTTCTTGATCAGCAGCTTCGAGTCTCTCTGCAATTTGACACTCACACTTCCCACATGTGCACTTGATTGGAGTCACAATTCCCATCAGATGTTGCCATAAACCTTTGATCTTGGTGAAGTAATCCGTGACTGATGATGAGCCTTGCTTGCACTCGGTGATTTCGCGTTTGATTTGAAAAATCAATGGTCTATTTTTCTGGCCAAAGCTTTCTTGAAGATCATTCCACATCTCCTTGGCGAGATCGAATTCATCAATAGTCACATAAATCTCCTTCGGCACGGTGTTGAGGATCCATGAGCACACAACATCGTTGCATCGCTGCCATTGCAGCGAGTTTTCTGGAGTTTCCACCAGAGATCCATCGACGAAGCAGATTTTGTTCTTGACTGAGAGAGCTTTCGTCATTGCTCGGCTCCAGCGTCGATAGTTGTCGCCAGTTAGCTGCAAGCTTGTGAGAATCAAGCCTGAATTGTCGGTTGGATGGATGAAGAATGGATTATGCAAATCCATTGCTGTGATCTGGTCTCTTCTTTGCTCGCGTTCTCGCTCACGCTCTCCAGGCGGAGTATTACCAATTTCGATGCGATTTGCCATTGCGATTTCGATCTGAATTCGTCAGAGCTCTGATACCATATTGACTTGATCAGATCCAAGAATCAAGCTATAGAACAGCTTGAGAGAGATGAAGAACACGAGAGAGAATGAGAGAGAGGAAACCAATTGGGAATCTGTTACTTGAACAACTAACTGAAAGTGTACAGAAAAAGGCTTTATATAGCCTTAGTACATAATGCCTTATTAACATAACCAAAGTGCATTATGTATTATTCTAACAACAATCATGATTCATGAACAAGTTAAGTGAACTGATAAAAGCTTGTTATCCAACAGTTTTGTAATTACTCTCCCTCAAGCAAAGAACACCTCCAAATCCAATGCGCGCAACTTCTATTTCAAATTCACACTGCACCCCAGCCTAAAACGACGTCGTTTTTCACCATCCTCGTCCTATAAATTAATACGGCATCACAATCATCCTCACACTTCTCACTTGCTTTCATCTTCTATCAACACTATCAAACATCCCACATCCAACCAGCTAATCGATCAAAATGAGTTTCAGCTCATCCCTTTCACCTGCTACTTTATCCCAAAAAATGAATTTGGTGACCGAAAGAACCGCCTCTGGAAGGGAATTTAATTAGGGTGCGGGATGTGTCTCAAGCCGACTACGGGCGCCTCCAAATCCAGCTGGCTGAGTCGGAGATGCCCGGCCTCATCGCTTGTCGCTCCGAGTTCAGGTCATCCCAGCCTTTGAAGGGCACAAGGATCACCGGGGCCCTCCACATGAACACCCAAACTGCTGTCTTCATCGAGACCCTCACCGCTCTTGGTGCCTCCGTTCGTTGGTGCTCCTTCGACCCCTTCTCGACTGAGGACCATGCCGCTGCCGCCATTGCACGTGACTCGGCTTCCGTCTTCGCCTAGAAGGGTCAATCCCTCCATGTTAGCTCCCTACATCTCTGTTCGTACCTTAGAGGATGTTGTGTCTGAAGCAGACGTCTTCGTCACAGCAACTATGAATAGGGATGTCATCTCGGTTCAACACATGAAACGAATGAAGAACAACGCCATTGTCTTTAATATGGGCCACTTTGAGAATGAGATCGACTTTGAAGGTCTCAAGGCTTATCGTGGTGTTAGGAGGGAGATAGTCAAACCGCTTATCACTGATCGTTTCATCTTCAGTGAATCTAACAAGGCTATCATTGTCCTGGCTGAAGGAAGGAAATTGAACTTCACTAGCGCATCTTGTCATCCGAGCTTTTCAAGATCAATTGCCTTGACAAATCATGTGTTTTCCCAAATTAGCCTTTGGAACGAGAGGAAGTCCTCCAAGTATGAGAGAAAGATTTACATGCTTCCGAGGCACTTGGATGAGAAGGTTGCGAGGCTGCACATTAGCCACCTTGGAGGTAGGCTTACTAGGCTCAATAGCGAGCAAGCAACTTACCTCAATGTTCCGATTGAAGGTCCTTTCAATCGCGATCTCTACCAATACATAGGTGCGTAGAGATAATGTTATTGGAATAATAAGTGAAAGTGGAGCCATGCAATCCACAACATACAAGCTGAATAAAAGAAATAAAACATCATTTTGTTCTTAAAACTTTCCTTGATTTTTTTACTTTTATCTCATTGTGCAACAATCATGGTTGATGTTTACATTGCTACCTAACTTTAGTACAAGTAACAGTGTTAGCAATATTGACTATCGATCTATTAGCTAGTTAGTTAATTGGACACAACATATTTTGGGATCAGCGAATAATTTCATCAGAATAATCCTGCCTCAATTCGATTTAGATCATTTTTGTCAAGTATTTTGATTTTTGCAAGTCTCTACTTCACTGGATCCTATCACAAATTGTTGTGCTGACATTTCTGTATCATTTTACTTGGATGATGTCGTTCACAATGCTACACGTACTAACAATGTTATATTTCTACCTTATACAATATAAATTTTGTAAATAAATTTTTTTTTAAAAAAAAATACTGAAAAATATCATAAGATCTTTATTTTTCTTAATAAAAAAATTAATTATTTTATATTCATCCTACACTCTATTCAATGGTTAAATAAAAACCATTGCGGGTGAATATATAACATATACACACTTTTTTCTTTAATAGATAACAAACTACCATAATTGTTAGGTTTAAAAGAAAAATATAATGCATGCTTAATTGTTTAGTTGTGCTAGTTTTGCTCAAAAGATCGCCCTAATCGCTTATTAGATCAATTTTGAGTAGAAGCTTAAGTATTTACTGATTTTTAATGACATGTAAATAGTCTAATTAAGTTTTTAAAATAATATATTTAAGTTACATTTATATGTTGTGAGATAGTTTTCATACTAAAATCAGTTATGAGTTTAGATAACAACAATTAAGTGTAACATTATTTATATAAGAAGTGATGATTTTTTAGATTTTGTAATTAATTTAAATTTGAATGCAACTTAAGGCTATTTTTATTATTAATTTGAATTTGAAGTTCCTTATTTGAATTTGAATGTAGCTTGAGGCTATTTTCTGCAACCAAGTAAATACTTGAGGCTATTTTTTGCATTTTTTTATAGTTCAGGCTAATAAGTGCAACAACCCCTAAAGATTGGGCTATTTTTTTCAATTTCCCCAATAATAAATGAAAGTGGAGTCGTAACCATATAAAATATTGAATAAAAGAAATAAAAGACATTATTTTGTTTCTTAAAACTTTATTTTACTTTTAATTTATCTCATTGTTCTACAATCATCATCATCATTGTTTACATTACTACGGTGCTAACCAACATGTTCAAAAGTCTGATGTAGAGGAGAATTGAATCTGATAATAAGTAAATATAATCAAACCGCAACTCCTAGTCTATTAAATAATTTCAAGATTCCCCCGCTGTAGTAGTAGAGGAATCAGATTCGATCAACGAGAAAGCGTGTCATCGGAATCCCAAAGTAGCGTGAAAGAGCGTTCTGTAATCGACCAAAAGGCACTCGGTGTCGACTGGATTGCAGTTGATGTCGATTGAGTGCCTCATTATGGATGAAGTCTAACAGACCAAAATTGTTGTAAATATCGACACCCTAGGCAGATTGGCAAACGTGTGCAATCTTATCAGCCACTCTATTGCCTAACCGGTGACCAAGAAAGAAGGAAATTTCTTTCATATTCGATAATAAGAGTTTAACATCTGATACGATTAGTTCAATTTCCCAAGGACATTTAGATGTTTTGTTTAGGTGCTTTATGATAATAATGGGGCCACCTTCAATGTGGAGTTTATCGATATGGAGTTGTAGAGCGTCTTGGATTCCCAGCTTAAGAGCAAGAGCTTCCGCTTTCAAAGGGCTTTGTTTGCCAAGTTTTTGATAACAAATGTGCATCAGACGTCCTTTCCAGACCCGGATTATGGCTCCAGCCGAGCTATCATTGTTTGCAATTGTAGATCCATCAAATTTTAACTTGAGAGTTTCTCTGGGTGGTTTGCGCCATGTAATGTTAGCATGCTTATTTTTCTTCCTTGGGTAATTGGAGTTTCGTGTGCGTGAGAGGAAGTCCTCATCTAAACTATACTCGATGCGAGATGTTTTACTCCAATTCTCCTTATGGGTATTAATAATCTGTAATGAATTGTCTCTATGAGGTATGGGGACTTGTCTAAAAACATGTTGGTTTCGAATGTTCCAAGCCGTCCACCAAGAGAAGGCAAGTCCAACTTGTCTAAAAATATGAAAGGGACACGAGGACTGCTCCTACCAATGGAAAATCCAATGGGACTATTATATATCCACATTTGCTTCGGCTAAGAGTTTTCGGGATAGGATTTCTGCACCTAAGATAAACAAGAAAGGGGATAGAGGATCCCCTTGGCACAGACCACGAGAAGGAAAGAACATATCTATAGGGCCATTGTTAACTAGCACAGAGAAGGACACAATCGTTACACATTCCATAACCCACGTGATGAAAGTTTGGTGAAACCCGAATTTTTCTAAATCTTTTTTGATGAAGTTCCTATCTACTTTATCGTACGCTTTTTCCATGTCTAGTTTTATTGTCAACCATCCCTCCCTACCCATACGTGATCTGAAGGAGTGGAAGATTTCGTGAGCTATTAGGACATTGTGTTTGATGGCCATGTCTGACATAAAGGCACGTTGAAGTAGGTGAATTAGTTTGCCGATAATTGTTTTCATTCTCTTTGTCAAATTTTTTGAAATGATTTTATATAGAGTGGAACATAAACTGATTGGGCGATAGTGACTTGTAGCAGTAGATTTTATCCCGCTTTGATAGTAGTGAAATGAATGTATGGTTTATTTGTTTAAGAGTTTTTCCGAATTGGAAAAAGCCCTTTACTGCTCTAATGATAGAGACACCAACAATATCCCAATATTTCATGTAAAACTCGGTTTTAATTCCATCAGGACCTAGGGATTTGTTATTACCCAAACTAAACACTGCAAATTTAATTTCACTATTGGAAGGATGTCGAATGAGGAATTCATTTTCAGCTGTAGTAATAAAAGGCTAGATTAGGTTAAGCATCTCATTAAGAAGTCTACCATCGATAGACTCTTGTTTGAATCTTTTTTTCAAAATCATTTTTAATTTCGTTCCTTACATTTTCCTCTCCTACTATAAAAATGCTTTCAAAAGTAGTTATGTTGCGGATTTGTTTCCTATGTCTTCGTCCGGAGGCCACCCGATGGAAATACGAAGTGTTAGAATCTGAAACTTAAGATTCTTTGTTTTGGCTCTTTGATTCCAAATTGTTTTTTGAAATAGGAGTAGCTTTTCCATTTTTCTAAACAGACAATTTACTTTACTATTGGTTCTCTTTGTGTTATTCGTTGTTACTGATGATTGAATTTTAAGCAATTCGTTCTCTACCTCTTGTAACTGACGAAAAATGTTTCCAAATGTGTACTTATTCCATTCCTTAGCTTTTTACTTAAGAATTTTTTGTTTGAAAATAAGTTGAATCATACTTGAACCAAGACATGTCGCTCGCCAAGATTGTTTGACGATGTTAGCTAGGGAAATCATTCTGTTGAAGCCATGTGTTTTCAAACTTGAATGGTGGTGATTTGAAAATGGTACTACTCTCGAGTGTTATAGAAATGAGACAATTATCCGAAGGTGAAAATCCCCATTATTAGTGATTAGATTAATTGGGGAATTTATGAAGGATTTGGTGATGAACTAGAACTCGGTCCAATTTTTCTCGGATGTTATTCTCGTCATCAGGATTCTTTCTCTTGGTGAAGGGATTCCCAAAAGTAGGGAGATCCACAAGTGACCGAACAATTATTTTTGAACTGAAGCATTCGTGCGAGCCGGGAAGAACGGGAGTTCGCCCCACCAAGTTTGTCTTCACTACATAAAATTTCATTTAAGTCGCCCAAAACAATGCATGGGATAGGCGAATCATTTACAATTTTTGTTAATGTTTCCCAAAACCAGTCTTTCTCATGAGACAAAGGTTGACCTTTTCATCATCGGAGTCTTTGTCCGAATCGCTCCAAGTTGCCACCATGGCTTTCTTTTTCCATCTATCACCTTTCTTGAACTGGCTCTTCGTCTTTTGAGGGCAATCTTTCACTAGATGGTCTGTTTCACCACATTCAAAACAAGACAAAGGTTTAGTCTTCTTGTCATATTTGTTGTATTGAGACTTACCTCGAATTTTAGAAGACTCTGATCCATCTTTGTTGTTGAATTGCTTCTTCATCTTGAGGATTCGAGAAAGGGTTCATCCTCATCATCATTCTCATCTTCAGAATCAGACACATCTTTCGGCTCGTCCTTCTTAGACTTGAGTGTCAAGTTCTTAGTGCTTGTTGGAAGTTCTCCATCGTCTTCATTGAGAATCATCTCATGTGTGATCAACTTCCCAAGCAAGTCATCAAGAGGTAGAGTGGTGAGATTCTGGGCTTCTTCTATGGCTGTCACTTTAGGGCCCCATTTGTCTTTTGGGAGGCACCTCAATATCTTCCTCACTTTCTCAACGTTCTTAAAGGTCTTGCCGAGAGAGTCAAGGTTGTTGGTGATTTCCGTGAACCATGTGAACATGGCCTTGATAGACTCGTCTGGCTTCATTTTGAAGAGTTCATACTTTCGAAGGAAAATGCTGATCTTGGTGTCCTTCACTTGACTGGTTCCTTCATAGGTGACAACCAGCTTGTCCCAAATCTCTTTAGCCGACCTACAAGATGAAATACGGTTAAACTCATCAGTGCTAAGACCACAGTATAGTAAGTCTATAGCCTTGTAGTTCTCCGCTTGGATGAACTCAGCCTCGGTCTTCCTGACTTTTCTTCCATTTGGTTCGTCTTTCACAGAAATCTTCGGACCGTTCTCTATAATGTTCCGAAGTTCCAGATCTTGATCTATAATGAACATTTTCATCAAGGACCATTAGTGGATGAAGTTGTTTCCTACAAAGAGTGGTGGTCTAATAGTAGACTTTCCTTGTGGAAATCCTCCGCTTGCTTCACCAGACAAGATAAAAAAAAAACTCACAAGATTGTTAGATCAAAAGCATTGAGAAAGGCTCTGATACCAATTGAAGGTTCGATAATGTATAACAAAGTAATATAAAGATACTCTAGAAAGGGGGTTGAATAGAGTATGCCAACTTTTCGCAGATAATCTCAAGACTTTTGAAGCACTTGCAAAACCCTTTGAGATTAGACGTAATTCTTTCTTCTGGCAAACCTGAATCACAACAGAGTTATACAATTCGAAACAACTGCGGAAATATGATAAAGCAATAAATAAAGGACGCAATGAATTGTTTACGAGGTTCGGCACGAACTTGGCCTACGTCCCCGCCTAGGGTTCTTCCACAACCCCAGGATTCAACCGGCTTTTATTGATTCACAAGACTTAGGATCCTAATAGCTCACCAAGAAGCATCTCTCCTATACAATTGCAGTCTAGTCAACTCACGTTCCTTTGGACTCCTAGACCAATCTAGAAGAGCCCCACCTCTCTCAGCTATCTAGTACAATCCTCTTACACTTAGTGAATCAATCGCCTAGTGTCCACTTCCTGAGTTACAAACTCTCGAGTATAACACTCTCTTAGAATATATCATATAAGCTCACTGTGTAACTCTCAAATGCTTTGAAGCAAAATATAAGACTCTTAAGAACAAGCAGAGAGAACACGCTGGAGAGAGATCGTAAACTTGAGGGCTGAGTGTGCAATGATATTTGTAAGTGTCCGTCAGTCCTCTCTCTCTTCTTCATCTCCTTTTATACTTAATCAAATCGGTACCAATTGAAGGAAGGATCTTTTCATAATGGCTACTTCAGATCATGGCCAAAGATTATCTTCGCAATCTTCTAAAGATGGAAACTGTGAAGCCCCAATCAAGCCGATTTGATTCTTCATATTCTTCAGCTTTAAGGAAGAAGATATCTCGAAATCTTTGCTATATGGTTAGCATATAATATATATAATAATATTTCGGAAACCATACATAAGTAATATATATAAATAAAATACATATAATAATATTCGGACATAATATAATAAAGTACAGGTTTTGTGTTTCATCAATACAACTGTAGCGTCAAGACCTTTGACACAAACTGTGTATCAAAGCCTTTGAAACCATTTCCGATTTTCATCAAGGGAGTGGAGTTATCAATCTCCCCCTTGATGAAAGACAAAACCTGTGCATCCCTGCAAAGTTAGTCAAGTAAATATATCATAAGCAAAATCGGACTAAGTACCTGCATGGGTTAGACAAATGTTGGATCATAAGTTTTTAAAGCCAAAGAGAAACATCCAACAAAGTAAAACAAAACAAGGTCTTCCAAGACCCTTGGTTCACAACAGTTTTAAAGTCTAAACCATCAAACCATCTCCCCCCTTTTTGTCTTTCAACAAAGGGAGGAGCGTGAAAATAGTCACCAAAATCAGACTTACCAAAACAATTTCAAAATTCAAAAAGATCCTTTCAAATCTTAAAGGCAAGAAAAGATTTATCCGATATTAAAATAATTTCCACAAATAAAATGTAATCGGATAATATCCCATAAAAAGATTTTCCCGAAAATAAAATAGGTAAAATATAAAGAAGGTTAAAATCCATTAAAATAATATTTGATCAAATATCTAATAAGATATCAACCAAATATCTGATCCGTTATATGTTCTATACTATTCAGTTCACAACCTTTGAAATGAGGTTCAAGGATCTTGACACCGAGTAGAATTTATCTTTCGTAAAGGGAAAGCTCCCCCTATGAAAGTGCATCCCTGTTAAGCATTCCAATCTCACGTCTAATGAAGGTGAACATGTCCTCTGCCAAAGGCTTAGTAAAGATGTCAGCCCATTGATAATCAGTTGAAATAAAAGATATGGACACATCACCTTCTTCGACATGGTCTCTAATGAAGTGATGTCTTACATCAATATGTTTGGTCCTTGAATGCTGAACAAGATTCTTTGTAATTGATATGGCACTTGTATTGTCACACTTAATGGGAATACCTTTGAGGTTGATGCCAAGATCTCTCATTTGTTGAGTTATCCAAAGGATTTGGGAGCAGCATGCTCCAACTGCTATGTATTCGGCTTCAACAGTGGATAGAGCAACTGAGTTTTGTTTCTTTGAATGCCAACTGATCAAGGATGCTCCTAAGAATTGGCAACATCTTGACGTGCTCTTCCTATCCACCTTATAGACTTCAAAATCTGCA
Organism: Persicaria tinctoria; assembly: GCA_037127255.1. Classification (NCBI taxonomy): domain Eukaryota; kingdom Viridiplantae; phylum Streptophyta; class Magnoliopsida; order Caryophyllales; family Polygonaceae; genus Persicaria; species Persicaria tinctoria. The sequence continues at coordinate 12,722,760 of JBANSL010000020.1, read as the reverse complement.
TCAGAATACCCGATTAATGTAAAATCTTTTTGCTTTGGATACCACAAGCCAAGCTCCTTAGTGCCATTGAGATATTGAAAGATCCTCTTCACAGCCACGAGGTGAGATTCTTTAGGGTCAGCTTGAAACCTAGCACACATGCAAACACTAAACATGATGTCAGGTCTACTAGCCGTAAGATATAATAAAGATCCAATCATCCCTCGATACTCCATTTGATTGACACTCTGCCCAGTCTTGTCTTGATCTAGAGATAAGGTTGAGCTCATGGGTGTCTTGGCTGCTTTGGATTGATCCATCTTGAACTTCTTCAAGAGATCCTTCGTGTACTTGCTTTGGTTGACAAAGTTCCCTTTCTTGGATTGATGAACTTGTAACCCCAAAAAGAAGTTGAGTTCACCCATCAAGCTCATCTCAAATTCACTGCACATGATGTCAGAAAATTCCTTGCACAAAGATGTGTTAGTAGCTCCAAACAGTATATCATCAACATATGTTTGAATAACCAAAATGTCCTTTCCTTTGGTCTTGATAAAAAGAGTCTTGGTGATCAACCCCCTTTTAAAATCATTGTCTAAAAGATATTTTGACAAGCGCTCGTACCAAGCTCTTGGGGCTTGTTTCAAACCATATAGCGCTTTGTCTAGTTTGTAAACATGATTAGGAAATTCTGAACTTTCAAAACCTGGGGGTTGAGCCACATATACTTCTTCCTCTAAGAAACCATTAAGAAAAGCACACTTGACATTCATTTGATATAACTTTATGCTCATAAAAGATGCAAATCCTAATAATATGCGAATGGCTTCAAGCCTAGCTATGGGAGCAAAAGTCTCCTCGTAGTCAATACCTTCCTCTTGATTGTAGCCTTGAGAAACAAGCCTTGCTTTGTTCCTCACGATCTTACCATTCTCATATAGCTTGTTCCGAAATACCCAACGTGTGCCAATGGCTGATTGATGCTTTGGCCTAGGCTTCAAGGTCCAGACTTAGTTCCTTTCAAATTCGTTAAGCTCACTTTGCATAGCAATGATCCAGTCTGGCTCTTGAAGGGCCTCATCTACCTTCTTTGGTTCTATAAGAGAAACAAACGCGTGAAAAGCACAAAGATCTTTAAGTTTAGAACGAGTTTGAACACTAGATGCAGGGTTAGAGATGATATCTTTTAATGAGTGTGATGAGGAGTATTTGAATTTTCGTTTGCTAGTATCAGCTCCTTGATTCGTCACACCAGCAGGATTGATTTGTGGTACATCAGAGATCTGTTAGGTTCAGTTACAACAGTTTCTTACGCTTCAACACTTATGGATTGGTCACCAAGGGCTTTGGACGAATCTTCAACACCTTGGGCCAATTCTTCAGTGTTGAGAATCTGATCCTGCATGTTCCTCTTCTCTGTGTTCTTAGTAGCAATATCATCACCATCCTCATTCTATGTATGACTGCTAAGATCTAGATCTGCAACACATTCACTTAAAGAACCGTCATTGCATTCATCAAGTATGACAACAAGCATGTACTTTTTACCATTGGGAGATTTGACTCGCATAGGACCACATAAATCCATATGTAAAAGTTCAAGGGGTCTAGAAGTACTTACACCCTTCTTGGGTTTGAAAGAGCTACGTGTTTGTTTACCTCGTGTGCATGCTTTGCACATATCAATACCTTTGAAGTCCATCTCAGGTAGTCCTCTTACAAGCCCTTTGGACACAAGCTTCTATAGTGTTTGTGGGCTTGCATGACCGAGTCTCCTGTGCCAGAGCTTTGGATCGTCCGTCAAAGCCTTTAGACAGGTTAAGCTTCCTTGTGCCACTTGCTCAGCATTCACAGCATAGATGTTGTTATAGCGATAGGCAGTTAGAACTATTTCACCTGTATCTTCTCTACGCACTAAACATCTTTTCTTGTTAAATCCAACATCATTACCACTATCACATAGTTGAGAAAACACTAAGCAAATTATACTTCAAACCATTAACAAGATAAATATTTTTAATACTATGGTTAGGATCACTCCCAACACTACCAATACCAACGATGTCACACTTTACTTTGTCACCAAGAGTGATTGTTCTAGTAGATTGCTTCTTTAGATCATGGAAGAGAGACCTCTTCCCACTCATGTATCTCGAGCATCCACTATCAATAATCCATTTTTGCTCTTTCACCTTGGTGATCTCCTGCAAAACAAAAATCAACCTTTGTGGCTAGACTAGTGAGAAAATTTAGATTCATTATTGGGATAAACCATATTTGGTAAAATAGTGCCTTTGGGGACCCAAACTTGCGTTATCCGTTCTTTTCTCAAGTGAACAGGAAATGTATTTTGAATAATATGAGGATCCTTTCTTCTATAGGGACAGGTCTCTCTTACATGTCCCTTTCTTGCACAGTGGTGACATATAAAAGAGGTTCTGCTTCCTTTTGCCTTTACAAAAGTGGTAATGTGTTGCTTCTTTTTAAAACCTCGGGTTGTAACCAATACCACATCTGTTTAGAGAACTTTATTGCTCACCCAACATCCTATCAAGAGTGCCCTTGGACTTGGTAAAACTTATGAGGGCTGTCTGTTGGTCTTGAATCTTCTTACTCAGGGAGATCTTCTCGTTCTCTAAGTCATGATGTTCACTTCTCAGAGACGAGAGATCTTGCTTGAGTTTAGATTTCTCTGAGTCAAGAGTCTTGACTTTAATGTCAAGACCTGAATAAGAGGTTTCAATACTTTTGACCCTCCTAGACAGTTCCTCAATAGTTCTTTTCTGGTCCACGTTTTTCTTGATAAGAGTGTTAGTTTAGGCAATGAGTTTCTCTTCATTGGCATTCATATTAGAAAGGAATTCCGATAGTACCTCTTTTGGACTTGCCATAAGCTCTCTTACGGTTACATCAAGTTGCTTATCATGGGATTCATCTTCTGAGGCCATGAGACAAAGTTTGTACTCACTACATAAAATTTCATTTAAGTCGCCCAAAACAATGCATGGGATAGGCGAATCATTTACAATTTTTGTTAATGTTTCCCAAAACGAGTCTTTCTCATGAGAAAAAGGTTGACCTTTTCATCATCGGAGTCTTTGTCCGAATCGCTCCAAGTTGCCACCATGGCTTTCTTTTTCCATCTATCACCTTTCTTGAACTGGCTCTTCGTCTTTTGAGGGTAATCTTTCACTTGATGGTTTGTTTCACCACATTCAAAACAAGACAAAGGTTTAGTCTTCTTGTCATATTTTTTGTATTGAGACTTACCTCGAATTTTAGAAGACTCCGATCCATCTTTGTTGTTGAATTGCTTCTTCATCTTGAGGATTCGAGAAAGACCCCTTGTAATGAGATCAAAGGGATCATCCTCATCTTCAGAATCAGACACATTTTTCAGCTCATCCTTCTTAGACTTGAGTGCCAAGTTCTTAGTGCTTGTTGGAAGTTCTCCATCGTCTTCATTGAGAACCATCTCATGTGTGATCAGCTTCCCAAGCAAGTCATCAAGGGGTAGAGTGGTGAGATTCTGGGCTTCTTTTATGGCTGTCACTTTAGGGCCCCATTTGTCTTTTGGGAGGCATCTCAATATCTTCCTCACTTTCTCAACGTTCTTAAAGATCTTACCGAGAGAGTCAAGGTTGTTGGTGATTTACGTGAACCGTTTGAACATGGCCTGGATAGACTCATCTGGCTTCATTTTGAAGAGTTCATACTTTCGAAGGAAAATGCTGATCTTGGTGTCCTTCACTTGACTGGTTCCTTCGTATGTGACAACCAGCTTGTCCCAAATCTCTTTAGCCGACCTAAAAGATGAAAAACGGTTAAACTCATCAGTGTTAAGACCACAGTATAGTAAGTCAATAGCCTTGTAGTTCTTGGAGACGAGTTCAAGATCCGCTTGGATGAACTCAGACTCGGTCTTCGTGACTTTGCTTCCATTTGGTTCGTCTTTCACATGAATCATCGGACCATTCTCTATAATGTTCCAAAGATCCAGATCTTGATCTATAATGAACATTTTCATCAAGGACCTCCGGTGGACGAAGTTGTTTCCTACAAAGAGTGATGGTCTAATGGTAGACCTCCCTTGTGCAAATCCTCCGCTTGCTTCACCAGACATGATAAAAAAACTCACAAGATTGTTAGATCAAAATCAGTGAGAAAGGCTCTGATACCAATTGAAGGTTCGCCAATGTATAACAAAGTAATATAAAGATACTCTAGAACGGGGGTTGAATAGAGTATGCCAACTTTTCACAGATAATCTCAAGACTTTTGAAGCACTTGCAAAATTACCTTTGAGATTAGACGTAATTCTTTCTTCTGGCAAACCTGAATCACAACAGAGTTATACAATTCGAAACAAGTGTGGAAATATGGTAAAGCAATAAGTAAAGAACGCAATGAATTGTTTACGAGGTTCGACACGAACTTGGCCTACGTCCCCGCCTAGAGTTCTTCCACAACCCTAGGATTCAACCGAATTTTATTGATTCACAAGACTTAGGATCCTAATAGCTCATCGAGAAGCCTCTCTCCTATACAATTGCAATCTAGTCAACTCACGTTCCCTTGGAGTCCTAGACCAATCTAGAAGAGCCCCACCTCTCTCAGCTATCTAGTACAATCCTCTTACACTTAGTGAATCAATCGCCTAGTATCCACTTCCTGAGTTACAAACTCTCGAGTATAACACTCTCTCAGAATATATCCTATAAGCTCACTTTGTAACTCTCAAATGCTTTGAAACAAAATATAAGACTCTTAAGAACAAGCAGAGAGAACAGGCTGAAGAGAGATCGTAAACTTGAGGGCTGAGTGACTGTGCAATGATATTTGTAAGTGTCCGTCAGTCCTCTCTCTCTTCTTCATCTCCTTTTATACTTGATCAAATCAGTGTCAATTGAAGGAATGATCTTTTCATAATGGCTACTTCAGATCATGGCCAAAGATTATCTTCGCAATCTTATAAAGATGGAAACTGTGAAGCCCCAATCCAGCCGATTTGATTCTTCATATTCTTCAGCTTTAAGAAAGGAGATATCTCGAAATCTTTGCTGTATGGTTAGCATATAATATATATAATAATATTTCGGAAACCATACATAAGTAATATACAGAAATAAAATACATATAATAATATTCGGACATAATATAATAAAGTACAGGTTTTGTGTTTCATCAACACAACTGTAGCGTCAACACCTTTGACACAAACTGTGTATCAAATCCTTTGAAACCATTTCCGATTTTCATCAAGGGAGTGGAGTTATCAGCCTTGTCTGACATAAAGGCACGTTGAAGTGGGTGAATTAGTTTGCCGATAATTGTTTTCATTATCTCTGTCAAATTTTTTGAAATGATTTTATGTAGAGTGGAATATAAACTGATTGGGCGATAGTGACTTGTAGTAGTAGAGTTTATCCCGCTTTGGTAATAGTGAAATAAATGTACGGTTTATTTGTTTAAGAATTTTTCCAAATTGGAAAAAGCCCTTTACTGCTCTAATGATAGAGACACCAACAATATCTCGATATTTCCTGTAAAACTCGGTTGTAATTCCATCATGACCTAGGGATTTGTTATTACCCAAACTAAACACTGCAGATTTAATTTCACTATTAGAAGGATGTCGAATGAGGAATTTATTTTCAGCTGTAGTAATAAAAGGCTAGATTAGGTTAAACATCTCATTAAGAAGTCTACCATCGATAGACTCTTGTTTGAATCTATTTTTCAAAATCATTTTTAATTTCGTTTCTTACATTTTCCTCTCCTACTATAAAAATGCCTTCAAAAGTAGTTATGTTGTGGATTTGTTTCCTATGTCTTCGTCCGGAGGCCACCCGATGGAAATACGAAGTGTTATAATCTGAAAGCTTAAGATGCTTTGTTTTGGCTCTTTGATTCCAAATTGTTTTTTGAAATAGGAGTAGCATTTCCACTTTTCTTAACAGACAATTTTCTTTACTATTGGTTCTCTGTTTGTTATTCGTCGTTATTGATGATTGAATTTTAAGCAATTTGATAGTTGGTGGGTTTTCCATAATAAACCAAGCCCACCTAATCGCCCAATTGCAGGCGACCAGATAGCCTCATCGAAACCTGCGTATTTCCAGAGTTTGTCTTCAGGAATGGTTTCCGATTTGGTTTCCGCTAGTGCCAACATTTGTATATGTTCATTTTTACAATAAGTGTTCACTTCGATCCAAAATGTTTTTTTCTCCGTATAGCTCTACAGTTCCAATAACTGATTTCCATGTATAACTGTCAATGAGATGAAGACAAAGGTTGAGGGTCCTCATATCAAAAAGCAATTTAACTATGTATCTGATTTGAGAATATTTTTTTTTTGTGAAAGGTCTTTCCAATATGTTGTTAAGGCCACTTAGATTTTAATGAAGCCATAAAAATAGATGTTAGGAATACAAATATATATATAAACTTATAAATTTTATTTTTATATATTTATAAATTTTATTGTGAAAAAACATGTCTTAAAATTTTTAATAATTGCATTTTGTAAAACCTTGCTTTTTAAATTTAAAAAAAAATGTAAAAAAGTGATTTCTTTTCAGAATAAAATTTTATAAATATATAAAAGTAGATGTAATTAGGAATACAAATATATATTTTTTAATTTTTTTTAAAGAATAAAAAAATGTTAAATATTTTTGGGATGTAGGGAGGTGAGTAGGAAATCAAATTTTGTTTTGAAGTTGGATGGAGATATATTTTCCAATCAAATTACATTAAGATTTATTTTAATATTTCATTCGAACATTAATTAATTTAACCTGTAAATAATTAAACATCCATTTTGATGAGCTTTCATTCATTATATCTAGCTACAACTTAACTACCAAAAAAATAAGTATTTTATTAAACAAAAAATATGATTAAACAAAATCAAAATCGATCTGTTATGATCGAACAATGCCAAATTTGGCCACTTTCAAAAGAGAAATGGAAACAGAAAAAAGAGAAGATAAAAGTAATTCACCTAGCTCTATCCATTTGATGATTTGATGATTCATGAACAAGTTAAGTGAACTGATGAAAGCTTGTTAGCCAACAGTTTTGCAATTACTCTCCCTCAAGCAAAGAACACCTCCGATCCAATGCGCGCAACTTCGATCTATTTCAAATTCACACCCCAGCCTAAAACGACGTCGTTCTTCGCCATCCTCGTCCTATAAATTAATACGGCATCACACTCATCCTCACACTTCTCACTTGCTTTCATCTATCAACACTAAACCAATTAATCCTTCAAACATCCCACAGCCAATTCAACCAGATAGCTGATCGATCAAAATGAGTTTCAGCTCATCCTTTTCAGCAGCTACTTTAGCCCAAAAAATGAATTTGGTGACCGAAAGAACCGCCTCTGGAAGGGAATTTAGGGTGCGGGATGTGTCTCAAGCCGACTACGGGCGCCTCCAAATCCAGCTGGCTGAGTCGGAGATGCCCGGCCTCATCGCTTGTCGGTCCGAGTTCAGGTCATCCCAGCCTTTGAAGGGCACAAGGATCACCGGGGCCCTCCACATGAACACCCAAACTGCGGTCCTCATCGAGACCCTCACCGCTCTTGGTGCCTCCGTTCGTTGGTGCTCCTTCGACCCTATTGATCGATGAAGCTGGGGACATCACTCACTTCATTCATGAGGGTGTCAGAATTGAGGAAGAGTACGAGCGGAGTGGTAGGTTGTCTGATCTGCAGAGCTTCGACAATGAGAGAACAAGGTTCATGATGCAATTCGTCAGAGAAGGGATCAAAGTTAATCCAAGGAGGTTTAGAAACATCAGAGAGGGATTAGTAGGTGTTTCTGAGCTTAGCAATTTTGGTATTAGGAGGCTCTTCCAGTTGCAGGAAAATCGCTCCCTCTTATTCCCCGCTATTAACGTCAATAACGTTGTCACTAGTCAGGTATATATACATCATCAACGTTGAAATTGGAGATAAAATATTGTAGTTTTGTTGATTATGGTAAAGTTTCTCATATATATGTTGATTCCTTTGTGCACAGATTGCTAGCTTCCATGGAAGTCGTCAATCCTTTCTTGATGGCTTCATGAGAGCCACTGATCATTTTGCACCTGCTGGTAAATTTGTTTCCGTTCTCGGCTTCGGAGATGTTGGCAGAGGTGTCGCTTATGCTCTAAGGGGACTCGGGGCACAAGTATTTGTCTCAGAAGTCAACCCTACCCGTGCTTTGGAAGCTTTACTGGAAGGCTTCCCTGTTCGTACCTTAGAGGATGTTGTGTCTGAAGCAGACGTCTTCGTCACAGCAACTATGAATAGGGATGTCATCTCGGTTCAACACATGAAACGAATGAAGAACAACGCCATTGTCTTGAATATGGGCCACTTTGAGAATGAGATCGACTTTGAAGGTCTCAAGGCTTATCGTGGTGTTAGGAGGGAGATAGTCAAACCGCTTATCACTGATCGTTTCATCTTCAGTGAATCTAACAAGGCTGTCATTGTCCTGGCTGAAGGAAGGAAATTGAACTTCACTAGCGCATCTTGTCATCCGAGCTTTTCAAGATCAATTGCCTTGACAAATCATGTGTTTTCCCAAATTAGCCTTTGGAACGAGAGGAAGTCCTCCAAGTATGAGAGAAAGATTTACATGCTTCCGAGGCACTTGGATGAGAAGGTTGCGAGGCTGCACATTAGCCACCTTGGAGGTAGGCTTACTAGGCTCAATAGCGAGCAAGCAACTTACCTCAATGTGCCGATTGAAGGTCCTTTCAATCGCGATCTCTACCAATACATAGGTGCGTAGAGATAACATACAATAAGTGAAAGTGGAGCCATGCAATCCACAACATACAAGCTCAATAAAAGAAATAAAACATCATTTTGTTCTTAAAACTTTCCTTGATTTTTTTACTTTTATCTCATTGTGCAACAATCATGGTTAATGTTTACATTGCTACCTAACTTTAGTACAAGTAACAGTGTTAGAAATATTGACTATCGATCTATTAGCTAGTTAGTTAATTGGACACAACATATTTTGGGATCAGCGAATAATTTCATCAGAATAATCCTGCCTCAATTCGATTTAGATCATTTTTGTCAGATTATTTGATTTTTGCAAGTCTCTACTTCACCGGATCCTATCACAAATTGTTGTGCTGACATTTCTGTATCATTTTACTTGGATGATGCCGTTCACAACGCTACACGTACTAACAATGTTATATTTCTACCTTATACCATATAAATTTTGTAAATAACTAAATTTTTTTAAAAAAATACTGAAAAATATCATAAGATCTTTATTTTTCTTAATAAAAAAATTAATTATTTTATCTTCATCCTACAATCTATTCAATGCTTAAATAAAAACCATTGCGGGTGAATATATAACATATACACACGTTTTTCTTCAATAGATAACAAACAACCATAATTGTTAGGTTTAAAACAAAAATGTAATTCATGCTTAATTGTTTTGTTGTGCTAGTTTTGCTCAAAAGATCGCCCTAATCGCTTATTAGATCAATTTTGAGTAGAAGCTTAAGTATTTACTGATTTTTAATGACATGTAAATAGTTTAATTAAGTTTTTAAAATAATATATTTAAGTTACATATTTATATGGTGGGAGATAGTTTTCATACTTAAATCATTTATGAGTTTAGATAACAACAATTAAGTGTAACATTATTGATATAAGAAGTGATGATTTTTTAGATTTTGTAATTAATTTAAATTTGAAGGCAACTTAAGGCTATTTTATTATTAATTTGAATTTGAAGTTCATTATTTGAATTTGAATGTAGCTTGAGGCTATTATCTGCAACCAAGTAAATACTTTAGGCTATTTTCTGCATTTTTTTTATAGTTCAGACTAATAAGTGCAACAACCCCTAAAGATTGGGCTATTTTTTTCAATTTCCTCAATAATAAATGAAAGTGGAATCGTAACCATATAAAATATTGAATAAAATAAATAAAAGACATTATTTTGTTTCTTAAAACTTTATTTTACTTTTAATTTATCTCATTGTTCAACAATCATCATCGTCATTGTTTACATTGCTACGGTGCTACCCAACATAGAACATGTTATAACAGTAAAGTCTGATGTAGAGGAGAATTGAATCTGATAATAAGTAAATATAATCAAACCGCAACTCCTAGCCTATCAAATAATTTCAAGATTCCCCCGATGTAGTAGTAGAGGAATCATGTTCGATCAACGAGAAAGCGTGTCAGCGGAATCCCAAAGTAGCACGAAAGAGCATTCTGTAATCGACCAAAAGGCACTCGGTGTCGACTGGATTGCAGTTGATGTCGATTGAGTGACTCATTATGGATGAGGTCTAACAGACCAAACTTGTTGTAAATATCGACACCCCAGGCAGATTGGCAAACGTGTGCAATCTTATCAGACACTCTATTGCCTAACTGGTGAACATGAAAGAAGGAAACTTCTTTCATAGTCGATAATAAGAGTTAAACATCTGATACGATCAGTTCAATTTCTCAAGAACATTTAGATGTTTTGTTTAGGTGGTTTATGATTATAATGGGGCCACCTTCAATGTGGAGTTTATCGATATGGAGTTGTAGAGCGTCATTGATTCCAGGCTTAAGAGCAAGAGCTTCCGCTTTCAAAGGGTTTTGTTTGCCAAGTTTTTGATAACAAATGTGCATTAGACGTCTTTCCCAGCCCCGTATTATGGCTCCAGCCGAGCTATCATTGTTTGCAGTTGTAGATTCATCAAAATATACCTTGAGAGTTTCTCTGGGTGGTTTGCGCCATGTAATGTTAGCATGCTTATTTTTCATCCTTGGGTAATTGGAGTTTCGTGTGTATAAGAGGAAGTCCTCATATAAACTATACTCGATGCGAGATGTTTTACTCCAATTCTCCTTATGGGTTTTAATAATACGTAATGAACTGTCTCTATGAGGTATGGGGATCTATCTAAAAACATGTTGGCTTCGAATGTTCCAAGCCGTCCACCAAGAGAAGGCAAACTCCACCTTGGCCACCGAGGTAAGGTTGTTTTCGATGAGCGAAATGGTAGGTTTTATCTCCCGTGAATGATTTATCATACTGGATATTGTTGAGTTTATGTATGTAGCTAACTGAAAGAGTGAGCGCACATATTGGCATTCTAGTAACAAATTAACATCATCTTCTACTACGCAGTTGCATAATTTACAGGTGGAAGGTACATAAGTCCCTCGTTGGAGTTGGGAGGCCATCTTGACAAACTTTCCATAAAAAAAATTCGACCTTAGGCAGAATATCCAAATTCCATATCCAGACATTATTGTCTACGTTCAAAGACGATTGAGCTGTGATTAGTTTGTATGCACTCGACGTTGTGAACCAACCAGCTCTATCAGACCACCAATATAAGCGATCCTCAAAAGGAGAAACGGGAAGTGGAATGTCCATGATTTCTTTGACTATGTCATTTGGTAATACATTTTTATGTTTTTTCATCCATCATCTACCCCCTAACAGTTTCCTCTATGTTGTTAATTTGGGGGCAATCCTCCTGAGATTGCAGAGAAGAAATTGTAATCCAATTATCCGTCCAAAATTTGATAAATGTTCCATTTCCCACTAACCAAATTACTCATGTCTTAAATTTATCAATGAGAGTTGTCAATTTGGCCCATTGCCATGAAGAATCTCCCATTTTCTTGTATTCAAGGATGTTAGCTAAACGTAGATACTTGTGTTTAATGAGTGTAACCCAGACATTCTTTGATTCTGCCAATATTTCCCATAGTAGTTTCATTTGAAGGGATTCATTCATCTCTTTCGATTTCCTAAGCCAAATCCCCCCATATTTTTTCGGTCTGAAATCCAATCCCAGCTAATAAGCTGGCGGTGTTGAAAATCTTTGTTCCAAAAGAACATTCTGGTAATCTGGTCAAGCTCTTTATGTATTGATGAAGGTAATAGGAAGTTTTGCATTCTATACAACGGTTTGGCCGATAAATTTGTGCTAATAAGGATTGCACGTCCCTATTGTGATAGAGCATTAGCGCGCCATTTACTTACTTGTTCTTTAGATTTACATATGATGTCTTCAAATGTCTGTTTGTTTACTCTACCTTTAATAATCGAACATCCGAGGTATTTCTCCAACGAGTTTTCATTTGTAATACTTAAAGAACTTCTATGTTCAGAGATCCTTGAGTTCGAAATGCCTTTTGTGGCCTGATAGCTCGATGGATGATAATTAACTTTTTGTCCAGAAACTTTACAATATGTATCAATTATCCCTCTAACTTTATGTCCCGCAGCAACACTGCCTCTTGTGAAATAAATGATGTCATTAGCAAATGATATGAAAGGGACACGAGGACTGCTCCTACCAATGGAAAATCCAATGGGACTATTATATATCCACATTTGCTTCGGCTAAGAGTTTTCGGGCTAGGATTTCTGCACCTAAGATAAACAAGAAAGGGGATTGAGGATCCCCTTGGCACAGACCACGAGAGGGAAAGAACATATCTATAGGGCCATTGTTAACTAGCACAGAGAAGGACACAATCGTTACACATTCCATAACCCACGTGATGAAAGTGTGGTGAAACCCGAATTTTTCTAAATCTTTTTTGATGAAGTTCCTATCTACTCTATCGTACGCTTTTTCCATGTCTAGTTTTATTGCCAACCATCCCTCCCTACCCATACGTGATCTGAAGGAGTGGAAGATTTCGTGAGCTATTAGGAGATTGTGTTTGATGGCCATGTCTGACATAAAGGCATGTTGAAGCGGGTGAATTAGTTTGCCGATAATTGTTTTCATTCTCTTTGTCAAATTTTTTGAAATGATTTTATATAGAGTGGAACATAAACTGATTGGGCGATAGTGACTTGTAGCAGTAGATTTTATCCCGCTTTGGTAGTAGTGAAATGAATGTATGGTTTATTTGTTTAAGAATTTTTCCGAATTGGAAAAAGCCCTTTACTGCTCTAATGATAGAGACACCAACAATATCCCAATATTTCATGTAAAACTCGGTTTAAATTCCATCAGGACCTAGGGATTTGTTATTACCCAAACTAAACACTGCAGATTTAATTTCACTATTGGAAGGATGTCGAATGAGGAATTCATTTTCAGCTGTAGTAATAAAAGGCTAGATTAGGTTAAGCATCTCATTAAGAAGTCTACCATCGATAAACTCTTGTTTGAATCTTTTTTTCAAAATCATTTTTAATTTCGTTCCTTACATTTTCCTCTCCTACTATAAAAATGCTTTCAAAAGTAGTTACGTTGTGGATTTGTTTCCTATGTCTTCGTCCGGAGGCCACCCGATGGAAATACGAAGTGTTAGAATCTGAAACTTAAGATGCTTTGTTTTGGCTCTTTGATTCCAAATTTTTTTTTTGAAATAGGAGTAGCTTTTCCATTTTTCTAAACAGACAATTTACTTTACTATTGGTTCTCTTTGTGTTATTCGTTGTTACTGATGATTGAATTTTAAGCAATTCGTTCTCTACCTCTTGTAACTGACGAAAAATGTTTCCAAATGTGTACTTATTCCATTCCTTAGCTTTTTACTTAAGAAATTTTTGTTTGAAAATAAGTTGAATCATACTTGAACCAAGACATGTCGCTCGCCAAGATTGTTTGACGATGTTAGCTAGGGAAATCATTCTGTTGAAGCCATGTGTTTTCAAACTTGAATGGTGGTGATTTTAAAATGGTACTACTCTCGAGTGTTATAGAAATGAGACAATTATCCGAAGGTGAAAATCCCCATTATTAGTGATTAGATTAATTGGGGAGTTTATGAAGGATTTGGTGATGAACTAGAACTCGGTCCAATTTTTCTCGGATGTTATTCTCGTCATCAGGATTCTTTCTCCTGGGGAAGGGATTCCCAAAAGTAGGGAGATCCACAAGTGACCGAACAATTATTTTTGAACTGAAGCATTCGTACGAGCCGGGAAGAACGGGAGTTTGCCCCACCAAGTTTGTCCTCACTACATAAAATTTCATTTAAGTCGCCTAAAACAATGCATGGGATAGGCGAATCATTTACAATTTTTGTTAATGTTTCCCAAAACGAGTCTTTCTCATGAGAAAAAGCTTGACCCTTTCATCATCGGAGTCTTTGTCCGAATCGCTCCAAGTTGCCACCATGGCTTTCTTTTTCCATCTATCACCTTTCTTGAACCGGCTCTTCGTCTTTTGAGGGCAATCTTTCACTAGATGGTCTGTTTCACCACATTCAAAACAAGACAAATGTTTAGTCTTCTTGTCATATTTGTTGTATTGAGACTTACCTCGAATTTTAGAAGACTCTGATCCATCTTTGTTGTCGAATTGCTTCTTCATCTTGAGGATTCGAGAAAGACCCCTTGTAATGAGATCAAAGGGTTCATCCTCATCATCATTCTCATCTTCAGAATCAGACACATCTTTGGGCTCATCCTTCTTAGACTTGAGTGTCAAGTTCTTAGTGCTTGTTGGAAGTTGTCCATCGTCTTCATTGAGAATCATCTCATGTGTGATCAACTTCCCAAGCAAGTCATCAAGAGGTAGAGTGGTGAGATTCTGGGCTTCTTCTATGGCTGTCACTTTAGGGCCCCATTTGTCTTTTGGGAGGCACCTCAATATCTTCCTCACTTTCTCAACGTTCTTAAAGGTCTTGCCGAGAGGGTCAAGGTTGTTGTTGATTTCCTTGAACCATGTGAACATGGCCTTGATAGACTCGTCTGGCTTCATTTTGAAGAGTTCATACCTTCGAAGGAAAATGCTGATCTTGGTGTCCTTCACTTGACTGGTTCCTTCATAGGTGACAACCAGCTTGTCCCAAATCTCTTTAGCCGACCTACAAGATGAAATACGGTTAAACTCATCAGTGCTAAGACCACAGTATAGTAAGTCTATAGCCTTGTAGTTCTCCGCTTGGATGAACTTAGCCTCGGTCTTCGTGACTTTTCTTCCATTTGGTTCGTCTTTCACAGGAATCTTCGGACCATTCTCTATAATGTTCCGAAGTTCCAGATCTTGATCTATAATGAACATTTTCATCAAGGACCATTAGTGGACGAAGTTGTTTCCTACAAAGAGTGGTGGTCTAATAGTAGACCTTCCTTGTGCAAATCCTCCGCTTGCTTCACCAGACAAGATAAAAAAAACTCACAAGATTGTTAGATCAAAAGCAGTGAGAAAGGCTCTGATACCAATTGGAGGTTCGATAATGTATAACAAAGTAATATAAAGATACTCTAGAATGGGGGTTGAATAGAGTATGCCAACTTTTCGCAGATAATCTTAAGACTTTTGAAGCACTTGTAAAACCCTTTGAGATTAGACGTAATTCTTTCTTCTGGCAAACCTGAATCACAACAGAGTTATACAATTCGAAACAACTGCGGAAATATGATAAAGCAATAAATAAAGGACGCAATGAATTGTTTACGAGGTTCGGCACGAACTTGGCCTACGTCCCCGCCTAGGGTTCTTCCACAACCCTAGGATTCAACCGGCTTTTATTGATTCACAAGACTTAGGATCCTAATAGCTCACCGAGAAGCATCTCTCCTATACAATTGCAGTCTAGTCAACTCACGTTCCCTTGGAGTCCTAGACCAATCTAGAAGAGCCCCACCTCTCTCAGCTATCTAGTACAATCCTCTTACACTTAGTGAATCAATCGCCTAGTGTCCACTTCCTGAGTTACAAACTCTCGAGTATAACACTCTCTTAGAATATATCATATAAGCTCACCGTGTAACTCTCAAATGCTTTGAAGCAAAATATAAGACTCTTAAGAACAAGCAGAGAGAACACGCTGGAGAGAGATCGTAAACTTGAGGGCTGAGTGTGCAATGATATTTGTAAGTGTCCGTCAGTCCTCTCTCTCTTCTTCATCTCCTTTTATACTTGATCAAATCAGTACCAATTGAAGGAAGGATCTTTTCATAATGGCTACTTCAGATCATGGCCAAAGATTATCTTCGAAATCTTCTAAAGATGGAAAATGTGAAGCCCCAATCCAGCCGATTTGATTCTTCATATTCTTCAGCTTTAAGGAAGGAGATATCTCAAAATCTTTGCTATATGGTTAGCATATAATATATATAATAATATTTTGGAAACCATACATAAGTAATATATATAAATAAAATACATATCATAATATTCGGACATAATATAATAAAGTACAGGTTTTGTGTTTCATCAATACAGCTGTAGCGTCAAGACCTTTGACACAAACTGTGTGTCAAAGCCTTTGAAACCATTTCTGATTTTCATAAAGGGAGTGGAGTTATCAATCTCCCCCTTAATGAAAGACAAAACCTGTGCATCCCTGCAAAGTTAGTCAAGTAAATATATCATAAGCAAAATCGGACTAAGTACCTGCATGGGTTAGACAAATGTTGGATCATAAGTTTTTAAAGCCAAAGAGAAACATCCAACAAAGTAAAACAAAACAAGGTCTTCCAAGGCCCTTGGTTCACAACAGTTTTAAAGTCTAAACCATCAAACCATCTCCCCCTTTTTGTCTTTCAACAAAGGGAGGAGCGTGAAAATAGTCACCAAAATCAGACTTACCAAAACAATTTCAAAATTCAAAAATATCCTTTCAAATCTTAAAGGCAAGAAAAGATTTATCCGATATTAAAATAATTTCCACAAATAAAATGTAATCGGATAATATCCCATAAAAAGATTTTCCCGAAAATAAAATAGGTAAAATATAAAGAAGGTTAAAATCCATTAAAATAATATTTGATCAAATACCTAATAAGATATCAACCAAATATCTGATCCGTTATATGTGCTCTACTATTCAGTTCACAACCTTTGAAATGAGGTTCAAGGATCTTGACACCGAGTAGAATTTATCTTTCGTAAAGGGAAAGCTCCCCCTATGAAAGTGCATCCCTGTTAAGCATTCCAATCTCACGTCTAATGAAGGTGAACATGACCTCTGCCAAAGGCTTAGTAAAGATGTCAGCCCATTGATAATCAGTTGAAATAAAAGATATGGACACATCACCTTCTTCGACATGGTCTCTAATGAAGTGATGTCTTACATCAATATGTTTGGTCCTTGAATCCTGAACAAGATTCTTTGTAATTGATATGGCACTTGTATTGTCACACTTAATGGGAATACCTTTGAGGTTGATGCCAAGATCTCTCATTTGTTGAGCTATCCAACGTATTTGGGAGCAGCATGCTCCAACTGCTATGTATTCGGCTTCAGCAGTGGATAGAGCAACTGAGTTTTGTTTCTTTGAATGCCAACTGATCAAGGATGCTCCTAAGAATTGGCAACATCTTGACGTGCTCTTCCTATCCACCTTATAGACTGCAAAATCTGCATCAGAATACCCGATTAATGTAAAATCTTTTTGCTTTGGGTACCACAAGCCAAGCTCCTTAGTGCCATTGAGATATCGAAAGATCCTCTTCACAGCCACGAGGTGAGATTCTTTAGGGTCAGCTTGAAACCTAGCACACATGCAAACACTAAACATGATGTCAGGTCTACTAGTCGTAAGATATAATAAGGATCCAATCATCCCTCGATACTCCTTTTGATTGACACTCTTCCCAGTCTTGTCTTGATCTAGAGATAAGGTTGAGCTCATGGGTGTCTTGGCTGCTTTGGATTGATCCATCTTGAACTTCTTCAAGAGATCCTTCGTGTACTTGCTTTGGTTGACAAAGTTCCCTTTTTTGGATTGATGAACTTGTAACCCCAAAAAGAAGTTGAGTTCACCCATTAAGCTCATCTCAAATTCACTGCACATGATGTCAGAAAATTCCTTGCACAAAGATGTGTTAGTAGCTCCAAACAGTATATCATCAACATATATTTGAATAACCAAAATGTCCTTTCCTTTGGTCTTGATAAAAAGAGTCTTGGTGATCAACCCCCTTTTAAAATCATTGTCTAAAAGATATTTTGACAAGCGCTCGTACCAAGCTCTTGGGGCTTGTTTCAAACCATATAGCGCTTTGTCTAGTTTGTAAACATGATTAGGAAATTCTGAACTTTCAAAACCTGGGGGTTGAGCCACATATACTTCTTCCTCTAAGAAACCATTAAGAAAAGCACACTTGACATTCATTTGATATAACTTTATGCTCATAAAAGATGCAAATCCTAATAATATGCGAATGGCTTCAAGCCTAGCTATGGGAGCAAAAGTCTCCTCGTAGTCAATACCTTCCTCTTGATTGTAGCCTTGAGAAACAAGCCTTGCTTTGTTCCTCACGATCTTACCATTCTCATATAGCTTGTTCCGAAATACCCAACGTGTGCCAATGACTGATTGATGCTTTGGCCTAGGCTTCAAGGTCCAGACTTAGTTCCTTTCAAATTCGTTAAGCTCACTTTGCATAGCAATGATCCAGTCTGGCTCTTGAAGGGCCTCATCTACCTTCTTTGGTTCTATAAGAGAAACAAACGCG
This sequence comes from Persicaria tinctoria, assembly GCA_037127255.1. Classification (NCBI taxonomy): domain Eukaryota; kingdom Viridiplantae; phylum Streptophyta; class Magnoliopsida; order Caryophyllales; family Polygonaceae; genus Persicaria; species Persicaria tinctoria. The sequence goes on along the minus strand of JBANSL010000020.1, from coordinate 12,704,341 downwards.
TGAAAAGCACAAAGATCTTTAAGTTTAGAACGAGTTTGAACACTAGATGCAGGGTTAGAGATGATATCTTTTAATGAGTGTGATGAGGAGTATTTGAATTTTCGTTTGCTAGTATCAGCTCCTTGATTCGTCACACCAGCAGGATTGATTTGTGGTACATCAGAGATCTGTTAGGTTCAGTTACAACAGTTTCTTACGCTTCAACACTTATGGATTGGTCACCAAGGGCTTTGGACGAATCTTCAACACCTTGGGCCAATTCTTCAGTGTTGAGAATCTGATCCTGCATGTTCCTCTTCTCTGTGTTCTTAGTAGCAATATCATCACCATCCTCATTCTATGTATGACTGCTAAGATCTAGATCTGCAACACATTCACTTAAAGAACCGTCATTGCATTCATCAAGTATGACAACAAGCATGTACTTTTTACCATTGGGAGATTTGACTCGCATAGGACCACATAAATCCATATGTAAAAGTTCAAGGGGTCTAGAAGTACTTACACCCTTCTTGGGTTTGAAAGAGCTACGTGTTTGTTTACCTCGTGTGCATGCTTTGCACATATCAATACCTTTGAAGTCCATCTCAGGTAGTCCTCTTACAAGCCCTTTGGACACAAGCTTCTATAGTGTTTGTGGGCTTGCATGACCGAGTCTCCTGTGCCAGAGCTTTGGATCGTCCGTCAAAGCCTTTAGACAGGTTAAGCTTCCTTGTGCCACTTGCTCAGCATTCACAGCATAGATGTTGTTATAGCGATAGGCAGTTAGAACTATTTCACCTGTATCTTCTCTACGCACTAAACATCTTTTCTTGTTAAATCCAACATCATTACCACTATCACATAGTTGAGAAAACACTAAGCAAATTATACTTCAAACCATTAACAAGATAAATATTTTTAATACTATGGTTAGGATCACTCCCAACACTACCAATACCAACGATGTCACACTTTACTTTGTCACCAAGAGTGATTGTTCTAGTAGATTGCTTCTTTAGATCATGGAAGAGAGACCTCTTCCCACTCATGTATCTCGAGCATCCACTATCAATAATCCATTTTTGCTCTTTCACCTTGGTGATCTCCTGCAAAACAAAAATCAACCTTTGTGGCTAGACTAGTGAGAAAATTTAGATTCATTATTGGGATAAACCATATTTGGTAAAATAGTGCCTTTGGGGACCCAAACTTGCGTTATCCGTTCTTTTCTCAAGTGAACAGGAAATGTATTTTGAATAATATGAGGATCCTTTCTTCTATAGGGACAGGTCTCTCTTACATGTCCCTTTCTTGCACAGTGGTGACATATAAAAGAGGTTCTGCTTCCTTTTGCCTTTACAAAAGTGGTAATGTGTTGCTTCTTTTTAAAACCTCGGGTTGTAACCAATACCACATCTGTTTAGAGAACTTTATTGCTCACCCAACATCCTATCAAGAGTGCCCTTGGACTTGGTAAAACTTATGAGGGCTGTCTGTTGGTCTTGAATCTTCTTACTCAGGGAGATCTTCTCGTTCTCTAAGTCATGATGTTCACTTCTCAGAGACGAGAGATCTTGCTTGAGTTTAGATTTCTCTGAGTCAAGAGTCTTGACTTTAATGTCAAGACCTGAATAAGAGGTTTCAATACTTTTGACCCTCCTAGACAGTTCCTCAATAGTTCTTTTCTGGTCCACGTTTTTCTTGATAAGAGTGTTAGTTTAGGCAATGAGTTTCTCTTCATTGGCATTCATATTAGAAAGGAATTCCGATAGTACCTCTTTTGGACTTGCCATAAGCTCTCTTACGGTTACATCAAGTTGCTTATCATGGGATTCATCTTCTGAGGCCATGAGACAAAGTTTGTACTCACTACATAAAATTTCATTTAAGTCGCCCAAAACAATGCATGGGATAGGCGAATCATTTACAATTTTTGTTAATGTTTCCCAAAACGAGTCTTTCTCATGAGAAAAAGGTTGACCTTTTCATCATCGGAGTCTTTGTCCGAATCGCTCCAAGTTGCCACCATGGCTTTCTTTTTCCATCTATCACCTTTCTTGAACTGGCTCTTCGTCTTTTGAGGGCAATCTTTCACTTGATGGTTTGTTTCACCACATTCAAAACAAGACAAAGGTTTAGTCTTCTTGTCATATTTTTTGTATTGAGACTTACCTCGAATTTTAGAAGACTCCGATCCATCTTTGTTGTTGAATTGCTTCTTCATCTTGAGGATTCGAGAAAGACCCCTTGTAATGAGATCAAAGGGATCATCCTCATCTTCAGAATCAGACACATTTTTCAGCTCATCCTTCTTAGACTTGAGTGCCAAGTTCTTAGTGCTTGTTGGAAGTTCTCCATCGTCTTCATTGAGAACCATCTCATGTGTGATCAGCTTCCCAAGCAAGTCATCAAGGGGTAGAGTGGTGAGATTCTGGGCTTCTTCTATGGCTGTCACTTTAGGGCCCCATTTGTCTTTTGGGAGGCATCTCAATATCTTCCTCACTTTCTCAACGTTCTTAAAGATCTTACCGAGAGAGTCAAGGTTGTTGGTGATTTACGTGAACCGTTTGAACATGGCCTGGATAGACTCATCTGGCTTCATTTTGAAGAGTTCATACTTTCGAAGGAAAATGCTGATCTTGGTGTCCTTCACTTGACTGGTTCCTTCGTATGTGACAACCAGCTTGTCCCAAATCTCTTTAGCCGACCTAAAAGATGAAAAACGGTTAAACTCATCAGTGTTAAGACCACAGTATAGTAAGTCAATAGCCTTGTAGTTCTTAGAGACGAGTTCAAGATCCGCTTGGATGAACTCAAACTCGGTCTTCGTGACTTTGCTTCCATTTGGTTCGTCTTTCACATGAATCATCGGACCATTCTCTATAATGTTCCAAAGATCCAGATCTTGATCTATAATGAACATTTTCATCAAGGACCTCCGGTGGACGAAGTTGTTTCCTACAAAGAGTGATGGTCTAATGGTAGACCTCCCTTGTGCAAATCCTCCGCTTGCTTCACCGGACATGATAAAAAAACTCACAAGATTGTTAGATCAAAAGCAGTGAGAAAGGCTCTGATACCAATTGAAGGTTCGCCAATGTATAACAAAGTAATATAAAGATACTCTAGAACGGGGGTTGAATAGAGTATGCCAACTTTTCACAGATAATCTCAAGACTTTTGAAGCACTTGCAAAATTACCTTTGAGATTAGACGTAATTCTTTCTTCTGGAAAACCTGAATCACAACAGAGTTATACAATTCGAAACAAGTGTGGAAATATGGTAAAGCAATAAGTAAAGAACGCAATGAATTGTTTACGAGGTTCGACACGAACTTGGCCTACGTCCCCGCCTAGAGTTCTTCCACAACCCTAGGATTCAACCGAATTTTATTGATTCACAAGACTTAGGATCCTAATAGCTCATCGAGAAGCCTCTCTCCTATACAATTGCAATCTAGTCAACTCACGTTCCCTTGGAGTCCTAGACCAATCTAGAAGAGCCCCACCTCTCTCAGCTATCTAGTACAATCCTCTTACACTTAGTGAATCAATCGCCTAGTGTCCACTTCCTGAGTTACAAACTCTCGAGTATAACACTCTCTCAGAATATATCCTATAAGCTCACTTTGTAACTCTCAAATGCTTTGAAACAAAATATAAGACTCTTAAGAACAAGCAGAGAGAACAGGCTGAAGAGAGATCGTAAACTTGAGGGCTGAGTGACTGTGCAATGATATTTGTAAGTGTCCGTCAGTCCTCTCTCTCTTCTTCATCTCCTTTTATACTTGATCAAATCAGTGCCAATTGAAGGAAGGATCTTTTCATAATGGCTACTTCAGATCATGGCCAAAGATTATCTTCGCAATCTTATAAAGATGGAAACTGTGAAGCCCCAATCCAGCCGATTTGATTCTTTATATTCTTCAGTTTTAAGAAAGGAGATATCTCGAAATCTTTGCTGTATGGTTAGCATATAATATATATAATAATATTTCGGAAACCATACATAAGTAATATACAGAAATAAAATACATATAATAATATTCGGACATAATATAATAAAGTACAGGTTTTGTGTTTCATCAACACAACTGTAGCGTCAACACCTTTGACACAAACTGTGTATCAAAGCCTTTGAAACCATTTCCGATTTTCATCAAGGGAGTGGAGTTATCAGCCTTGTCTGACATAAAGGCACGTTGAAGTGGGTGAATTAGTTTGCCGATAATTGTTTTCATTATCTCTGTCAAATTTTTTGAAATGATTTTATGTAGAGTGGAACATAAACTGATTGGGCGATAGTGACTTGTAGTAGTAGAGTTTATCCCGCTTTGGTAATAGTGAAATAAATGTATGGTTTATTTGTTTAAGAATTTTTCCAAATTGGAAAAAGCCCTTTACTGCTCTAATGATAGAGACACCAACAATATCTCGATATTTCCTGTAAAACTCGGTTGTAATTCCATCATGACCTAGGGATTTGTTATTACCCAAACTAAACACTGCAAATTTAATTTCACTATTAGAAGGATGTCGAATGAGGAATTTATTTTCAGCTGTAGTAATAAAAGGCTAGATTAGGTTAAACATCTCATTAAGAAGTCTACCATCGATAGACTCTTGTTTGAATCTATTTTTCAAAATCATTTTTAATTTCGTTTCTTACATTTTCCTCTCCTACTATAAAAATGCCTTCAAAAGTAGTTATTTTGTGGATTTGTTTCCTATGTCTTCGTCCGGAGGCCACCCGATGGAAATACGAAGTGTTATAATCTGAAAGCTTAAGATGCTTTGTTTTGGCTCTTTGATTCCAAATTGTTTTTTGAAATAGGAGTAGCATTTCCACTTTTCTTAACAGACAATTTTCTTTACTATTGGTTCTCTGTGTGTTATTCGTCGTTATTGATGATTGAATTTTAAGCAATTTGATAGTTGGTGGGTTTTCCATAATAAACCAAGCCCACCTAATCGCCCAATTGCAGGCGACCAGATAGCCTCATCGAAACCTGCGTATTTCCAGAGTTTGTCTTCAGGAATGGTTTCCGATTTGGTTTCCGCTAGTGCCAACATTTGTATATGTTCATTTTTACACCAAGTGTTCACTTCGATCCAAAATGTTTTTTTCTCCGTATAGCTCTACAGTTCCAATAACTGATTTCCATGTATAACTGTCAATGAGATGAAGACAAAGGTTGAGGGTCCTCATATCAAAAAGCAATTTAACTATGTATCTGATTTGAGAATATTTTTTTTTTGTGAAAGGTCTTTCCAATATGTTGTTAAGGCCACTTAGATTTTAATGAAGCCATAAAAATAGATGTTAGGAATACAAATATATATATAAACTTATAAATTTTATTTTTATATATTTATAAATTTTATTGTGAAAAAACATGTCTTAAAATTTTTAATAATTGCATTTTGTAAAACCTTGCTTTTTAAATTTAAAAAAAAATGTAAAAAAGTGATTTCTTTTCAGAATAAAATTTTATAAATATATAAAAGTAGATGTAATTAGGAATACAAATATATATTTTTTAATTTTTTTTAAAGAATAAAAAAATGTTAAATATTTTTGGGATGTAGGGAGGTGAGTAGGAAATCAAATTTTGTTTTGAAGTTGGATGGAGATATATTTTCCAATCAAATTACATTAAGATTTATTTTAATATTTCATTCGAACATTAATTAATTTAACCTGTAAATAATTAAACATCCATTTTGATGAGCTTTCATTCATTATATCTAGCTACAACTTAACTACCAAAAAAATAAGTATTTTATTAAACAAAAAATATGATTAAACAAAATCAAAATCGATCTGTTATGATCGAACAATGCCAAATTTGGCCACTTTCAAAAGAGAAATGGAAACAGAAAAAAGAGAAGATAAAAGTAATTCACCTAGCTCTATCCATTTGATGATTTGATGATTCATGAACAAGTTAAGTGAACTGATGAAAGCTTGTTAGCCAACAGTTTTGCAATTACTCTCCCTCAAGCAAAGAACACCTCCGATCCAATGCGCGCAACTTCGATCTATTTCAAATTCACACCCCAGCCTAAAACGACGTCGTTCTTCGCCATCCTCGTCCTATAAATTAATACGGCATCACACTCATCCTCACACTTCTCACTTGCTTTCATCTATCAACACTAAACCAATTAATCCTTCAAACATCCCACAGCCAATTCAACCAGATAGCTGATCGATCAAAATGAGTTTCAGCTCATCCTTTTCAGCAGCTACTTTAGCCCAAAAAATGAATTTGGTGACCGAAAGAACCGCCTCTGGAAGGGAATTTAGGGTGCGGGATGTGTCTCAAGCCGACTACGGGCGCCTCCAAATCCAGCTGGCTGAGTCGGAGATGCCCGGCCTCATCGCTTGTCGGTCCGAGTTCAGGTCATCCCAGCCTTTGAAGGGCACAAGGATCACCGGGGCCCTCCACATGAACACCCAAACTGCGGTCCTCATCGAGACCCTCACCGCTCTTGGTGCCTCCGTTCGTTGGTGCTCCTTCGACCCTATTGATCGATGAAGCTGGGGACATCACTCACTTCATTCATGAGGGTGTCAGAATTGAGGAAGAGTACGAGCGGAGTGGTAGGTTGTCTGATCTGCAGAGCTTCGACAATGAGAGAACAAGGTTCATGATGCAATTCGTCAGAGAAGGGATCAAAGTTAATCCAAGGAGGTTTAGAAACATCAGAGAGGGATTAGTAGGTGTTTCTGAGCTTAGCAATTTTGGTATTAGGAGGCTCTTCCAGTTGCAGGAAAATCGCTCCCTCTTATTCCCCGCTATTAACGTCAATAACGTTGTCACTAGTCAGGTATATATACATCATCAACGTTGAAATTGGAGATAAAATATTGTAGTTTTGTTGATTATGGTAAAGTTTCTCATATATATGTTGATTCCTTTGTGCACAGATTGCTAGCTTCCATGGAAGTCGTCAATCCTTTCTTGATGGCTTCATGAGAGCCACTGATCATTTTGCACCTGCTGGTAAATTTGTTTCCGTTCTCGGCTTCGGAGATGTTGGCAGAGGTGTCGCTTATGCTCTAAGGGGACTCGGGGCACAAGTATTTGTCTCAGAAGTCAACCCTACCCGTGCTTTGGAAGCTTTACTGGAAGGCTTCCCTGTTCGTACCTTAGAGGATGTTGTGTCTGAAGCAGACGTCTTCGTCACAGCAACTATGAATAGGGATGTCATCTCGGTTCAACACATGAAACGAATGAAGAACAACGCCATTGTCTTGAATATGGGCCACTTTGAGAATGAGATCGACTTTGAAGGTCTCAAGGCTTATCGTGGTGTTAGGAGGGAGATAGTCAAACCGCTTATCACTGATCGTTTCATCTTCAGTGAATCTAACAAGGCTGTCATTGTCCTGGCTGAAGGAAGGAAATTGAACTTCACTAGCGCATCTTGTCATCCGAGCTTTTCAAGATCAATTGCCTTGACAAATCATGTGTTTTCCCAAATTAGCCTTTGGAACGAGAGGAAGTCCTCCAAGTATGAGAGAAAGATTTACATGCTTCCGAGGCACTTGGATGAGAAGGTTGCGAGGCTGCACATTAGCCACCTTGGAGGTAGGCTTACTAGGCTCAATAGCGAGCAAGCAACTTACCTCAATGTGCCAATTGAAGGTCCTTTCAATCGCGATCTCTACCAATACATAGGTGCGTAGAGATAACATACAATAAGTGAAAGTGGAGCCATGCAATCCACAACATACAAGCTCAATAAAAGAAATAAAACATCATTTTGTTCTTAAAACTTTCCTTGATTTTTTTACTTTTATCTCATTGTGCAACAATCATGGTTAATGTTTACATTGCTACCTAACTTTAGTACAAGTAACAGTGTTAGAAATATTGACTATCGATCTATTAGCTAGTTAGTTAATTGGACACAACATATTTTGGGATCAGCGAATAATTTCATCAGAATAATCCTGCCTCAATTCGATTTAGATCATTTTTGTCAGATTATTTGATTTTTGCAAGTCTCTACTTCACCGGATCCTATCACAAATTGTTGTGCTGACATTTCTGTATCATTTTACTTGGATGATGCCGTTCACAACGCTACACGTACTAACAATGTTATATTTCTACCTTATACCATATAAATTTTGTAAATAACTAAATTTTTTTAAAAAAATACTGAAAAATATCATAAGATCTTTATTTTTCTTAATAAAAAAATTAATTATTTTATCTTCATCCTACAATCTATTCAATGCTTAAATAAAAACCATTGCGGGTGAATATATAACATATACACACGTTTTTCTTCAATAGATAACAAACAACCATAATTGTTAGGTTTAAAACAAAAATGTAATTCATGCTTAATTGTTTTGTTGTGCTAGTTTTGCTCAAAAGATCGCCCTAATCGCTTATTAGATCAATTTTGAGTAGAAGCTTAAGTATTTACTGATTTTTAATGACATGTAAATAGTTTAATTAAGTTTTTAAAATAATATATTTAAGTTACATATTTATATGGTGGGAGATAGTTTTCATACTTAAATCACTTATGAGTTTAGATAACAACAATTAAGTGTAACATTATTTATATAAGAAGTGATGATTTTTTAGATTTTGTAATTAATTTAAATTTGAAGGCAACTTAAGGCTATTTTATTATTAATTTGAATTTGAAGTTCATTATTTGAATTTGAATGTAGCTTGAGGCTATTATCTGCAACCAAGTAAATACTTTAGGCTATTTTCTGCATTTTTTTATAGTTCAGACTAATAAGTGCAACAACCCCTAAAGATTGGGCTATTTTTTTCAATTTCCTCAATAATAAATGAAAGTGGAATCGTAACCATATAAAATATTGAATAAAATAAATAAAAGACATTATTTTGTTTCTTAAAACTTTATTTTACTTTTAATTTATCTCATTGTTCAACAATCATCATCGTCATTGTTTACATTGCTACGGTGCTACCCAACATAGAACATGTTATAACAGTAAAGTCTGATGTAAAGGAGAATTGAATCTGATAATAAGTAAATATAATCAAACCGCAACTCCTAGCCTATCAAATAATTTCAAGATTCCCCCGATGTAGTAGTAGAGGAATCATGTTCGATCAACGAGAAAGCGTGTCAGCGGAATCCCAAAGTAGCACGAAAGAGCATTCTGTAATCGACCAAAAGGCACTCGGTGTCGACTGGATTGCAGTTGATGTCGATTGAGTGACTCATTATGGATGAGGTCTAACAGACCAAACTTGTTGTAAATATCGACACCCCAGGCAGATTGGCAAACGTGTGCAATCTTATCAGACACTCTATTGCCTAACTGGTGAACATGAAAGAAGGAAACTTCTTTCATAGTCGATAATAAGAGTTAAACATCTGATACGATCAGTTCAATTTCTCAAGAACATTTAGATGTTTTGTTTATGTGGTTTATGATTATAATGGGGCCACCTTCAATGTGGAGTTTATCGATATGGAGTTGTAGAGCATCTTGGATTCCCAGCTTAAGAGCAAGAGCTTCCGCTTTCAAAGGGCTTTGTTTGCCAAGTTTTTGATAACAAATGTGCATCAGACGTCCTTCCCAATCCCGGATTATGGCTCCAGCCGATCTATCATTGTTTGCAATTGTAGATCCATCAAATTTTAACTTGAGAGTTTCTCTGGGTGGTTTGCGCCATGTAATGTTAGCATGCTTATTTTTCTTCCTTGGGTAATTGGAGTTTCTTTGCATAAGAGGAAGTCTTCATCTAAACTATACTCGATGCGGGATGTTTTACTCCAATTCTCCTTATGGGTATTAATAATCCGTAATGAACTGTCTCTATGAGGTATGGGGACTTGTCTAAAAACATGTTGGTTTCTAATGTTCCAAGTCGTCTACCAAGAGAAGGCAAGCTCCACCTTGGCCACCAAGATAAGGTTGTTTCTGATGAGCGAAATGGTAGGTTTTATCTCCCGTGAATGATTTATCATACTTGATATTGTTGAGTTTATGTATGTAGGTAACCAAAAGAGAGAGCGCACATATTGGCATTCTAGTAAGAGATTAACATCATCTTCTACTGCGCAGTTGCATAATTTACAGGTGGAAGGTACAGAAGTCCCTCGTTGGAGTTGGGAGGCCATTTTGACAAACTTTCCATAATAAAAATTTGACCTTAGACAGAATATCCAAATTTCATATCCAGACATTATTGTCTACGTTCAAAATGGATTGAGCTTTGATTAGCTTGTATGCACTCGACGTGGTGAACCAATCAGCTCTGTCAGATCGCCAATATAAGCGATCCTTAAAAGGAGAAACGGGAAGTGGAATGTCCATGATTTCTTTGACTGTGTCATTTGGTAATACATTGTTAAGTTTTTCCATCCATCATCTACCCCCTAACAGTTTCCTCTATGTTGTTAATTTGGGGGCAATCCTCCTGAGACTGCAGAGAAGAAGTTGTAATCCAATTATCCGTCCAAAATTTGATAAATGTTCCATTTCCCACTAACCAAATTACTCATGTCTTAAATTTATCAATGAGAGTTGTCAATTTGGCCCATTGCCATGAAGAATCTCCCATTTTCTTGTATTCAAGGATGTTAGCTGAACGTAGATACTTGTGTTTAATGAGTGTAACCCAGACATTCTCTGGTTCTGCCAATATTTCCCATAGTAGTTTCATTTGAAGGAATTCATTCATCTCTTTCGATTTCCTAAGCCCAATCCCCCCATATTTTTTCGGTCTGAAATCCTATCCCAGCTAATAAGCGGGCGGTGTTGAAAATCTTTGTTCCAAAAGAACATTCGGGTAATCTGGTCAAACTCTTTATGTATTGATGAAGGTAATAGGAAGTTTTGCATTGTATACAATGGTTTGGCCGATAAATTTGTGCTGATAAGGATTGCACGTCCCTATTGTGATAGAGCATTAGCGCGCCATTTACTTAGTTGTTCTTTATATTTACATATGATGTCTTCAGATGTGTGTTTGTTTACTCTACCATTAATAATCGAACATCCGAGGTATTTTTCCAACGAGTTTCCATTTGTAATACTTAAAGAACTGCTATGTTCAGAGATCCTTGAGTTCAAAATGCCTTTTGTTGCATGATAGCTCGATTTATGATAATTAACTTTTTGTCCAGAAACTTTACAATATGTATCAATTATCCCTCTAACTTTATGTCCCGCAACAACACTGTCTCTTGTGAAAATAATGATGTCATCAACAAATGATATGAAAGGAACACGAGGACTGCTCCTACCAATGGAAAATCCAATGGGACTATTATATATCCCCATTTGCTTCGGCTAAGAGTTTTTGAGCTAGGATTTCTGCAACTAAGATAAACAAGGTTGTCATTGTCCTGGATGAAGGAAGGAAATTGAACTTCACTAGCGCATCTTGTCATCCGAGCTTTTTAAGATCAATTGCCTTGACAAATCATGTGTTTTCCCAAATTAGCCTTTGGAACGAGAGGAAGTCCTCCAAGTATGAGAGAAAGATTTACATGCTTCTGAGGCACTTGGATGAGAAGGTTGCGAGGCTGCACATTAGCCACCTTGGAGGTAGGCTTACTAGGCTCAATAGCGAGCAAGCAACTTACCTCAATGTGCCGATTGAAGGTCCTTTCAATCGCGATCTCTTCCAATACATAGGTGCATAGAGATATTGTTATTGGAATAATAAGTGAAAGTGGAGTCATGATATCCACAACTGAAATAAAACATCATTTTTTTTCTTAAAACTTTCCATGATCTTGTATTTTATCTCATTGTGCAACAATCATGGTAGATGTTTACACTGCTACCTAACTTTAATAGGTACAAATAACAGTGTTAGCAATATAATATCGACTATCTATTAGCTAGTTAGTTAATTTGATCGACGCCATATATTTTGGGATCAGCAAATAATTTCATCAAAATAACCCTGACTCAATTCGATTTTCATAATTTTTGTTAAGTATTTCGATTTTTGCAAGTGTATATTTCACCGGATCCTATCACAAATTGTTGTATTGACATTTTTGTATCGTTTCACTTGGATGATGGTACTCACTACGCTACGCTGACAATGTTATATGGTTAAGTGCTATGTTGTTTAGAATTGGGACTTGGATGTGCAGTAAACTACCTAATCTCGTAGAGTAAACATCAAACCGATAGTGTTGTGTTGTTTTGAATTAGGGTTAATTAAATGAGGGTGTTGTCGGTGTTATGTTGTTTTACTTGAAAGAGGCCGGGCGCTGATAGTGTACGTTGTGTTAAGATCAACTAGTGATATTGTTAAGATCTTATCCCGTTATTTTAAGGTTATTTAATTAGTGTATTTATTCTTTTGTAAACTTTATATCACAATTAACTAATGCTGAAATTGGAGTATAAGTTGAAGATATATTCTCCAATCAAATAACGTTTAGATTTATCAAATGCTTCATCCTTGCCACTGATTCATTCAATTGATTTGGCAGTTTGCCAATTAGAAATGGGAAACGGAAAAAGTAATTAATCTCTATCCACAATCATGAACAAGTGTACTGATCGAATATGGTTGTTGGTGCGATAGTGAATGTAGGCTTCAATTTTGTGAAAGAAAATCGCTTGAAAAACCCGTGTTTGAAGGTTGTGCCGTGGTATAAAGGAAATCGCTGTCTTAGAAGCGAAATCGCCCCGACAGCGTGGTGCAGGTCGGCTACTGGCGTCGCCCTCCAAGGATACACAACGGACTTCTGAGGCGTGCACTCGTCGTTGAAGCAATGGAACCACCCAGGACCCAGAACGGTTTACAGAAGAAGAGAGTAGGAGGAGATACACCGCACACGTGTCACGAACACGGACCGGCGGCGGTGGTGGTGGTGTTCGCGTGTGGGACTCCTATCCCAACTCTCAATAACCCTTTCAAAAACTCCTCCTTAAAAGCAACACCTCAACCCCTTTTGTAATCAATGTGGGACTTTAAGAAGTCCAAAAGACACTTTGGAAAAATCACCAAATGAACATTTCCCCAACAGTCCCCCACAAATGTGAGGAACTGGGGTTTTTAAAACAAAAACATCGTTCTGAGCTGGTTTCGTGGAGAAAGTATTTAAATGCTGGTGAACGGATCTTGAACCAACACATAGTGAAGCTGAGTATCTCGCATGTCATAGAAGTGAACGAATCTTGAACTTCCAGACTCGCGAGTTGACCTCAACAGCACATACCTTCACCACTGCCCTGGTGGTTCCGCGATCTAACTGTCAACTCTAATAGTCATCTCATACCTTGGGTGCTGAAGAGTGCTCTAGAAAGACAACCCTAGTCTTCCATAGAAGGCGACCAACCCTACACACTCTCGTAGGTGATTCCATCAAGTCCTTCTCAATAGGACCACCCTTACAGGGCTATGGTATCATTAAGAGCACAAAGCTCAACCTCTACAGTTTTCGGTGAATCCATCAAGTCCTTCTCAATAGGATCACCCAACTCTGGGCTATGGACTCATTAAGAGTTCTAGACTCATCCTTTCTCATACACCTGTCCTGGGAATGGGTATGGTGTATCTTATCTCACGTGGGTTTGAGCCTCATTCCCTTAGACGATTCAAGGATCATCCTTCTATTCAGCCCTTTCGTCAACGGATCTGCCAGATTCCTCTCGGACTTCACATACTCCAAGCAAATGACACCGGTAGCAATCAACTGTCTCACAGCTTCATGTCTAATTCGTATGTGTCTCTTCTTACCATTGTAAGTATTGTTGTTAGCTACACAAATAGCATATTGTGAGTCACAATGTAGAGAAATAGTTGGGGTCTTATGCCCCCACAAAAGTAAGTCAGCCAGTAAGCTTCTCAACCACTCAGCCTCTTGACCAGCTAAATATAATGCTATGAACTCAGATTCCATAGTTGATCTAGCAATGCAAGTTTGTTTTGATGACTTACATGATATAGCACCACCACATAAAGTGAACACATAACCACTAGTGGAGCTAACCTCATCATTGTCAGTGACCCAGTTTGCATCACAGTATCCCTCCAAAGCTTGAGGGAAACCCACATAATATAAACCCCAATCAAAGGTGCCTTTAAGATATCTCAATAATCTATTAAGTACAATCCAATGCTCACTACTGGAGTTATGTGTATATCTACTGAGTCTACTAACAGCATATGCAATATCAGGCCGAGTATAATTCATCAGAAACATTAAACTCCCAATTATTTTAGCATACTCACTACTAGAATTCTGTTATTTAACATTGGCTCATTAACATCAGTCAGAAAAATCTGCCATGTTAAATATTTTTTTAACATCGGTTTCTAAATTTGAGACGTTAAAAATAAAATGGACATCACCCTATGTTTTAGACCGATGTTAAATATTTCGTTTGAATTTTTTTATAAAAAGCGCGGAACGAAGAGATGAATAAATTTGATAAAAAATTAGAGCGGCAAATAAAATCAAACCCAAAATTGCCCCCTTTTCTTAACTTTCAGATCTGTTCTCTACTCTGTGCGTCTGCCTCGCCTCTTTCTCCCTGAAAACAGAAGGCAACAATGAAGATCTATTGCCTCTCTCTCTCACCGACAAGCTCTTCCATGGCGACCTCCTCGCCCAAACTCACACCGCTCGCTCTCCTTTAGCTCTTGGTCCTACGCATGCGCCTATCCCTGCGCCAACTCAAGCAGCGGCGTCGTCTCCTTCCTCTTTGCCCTCGCCATCGGGGTTGCCTTCGCCCTCGCCCTCGCCCTCGCCATCGAAGTCTCCCTCGCCCTCACTGGTAATTTCTCCCCTCCCTAACTTGAGTCTATTCAGATTAACCCTAACAGTCACAAACATGGGAGGAGTGCAGCGCCTCCTGACTCGCGAGGGCGATTTGGCGAATGATGTACGACCGAGGTGCGACAGGCCTAAAGGCTACTTTACCGGCACTGCTACTGGAACCAAGGTGCGAGGCGAGTGTACAAGCGACTGGTGGCGGGAGTCGCGGGTCTGGCGGCTGAATCCAACTCATGCTCCTTGTGCGGGAAGAGAAGAACGGTAAGTGCTCCTATTTCGGTCCGATTTGTTTCAATACTTGGATAAATTAGAGTTTTGATGTATGTTTATACACTTTATTGAATTGATTTTGTTGAAATGTTGAATTTGGCGAATTAAAATGGATTTGTTAGATTAGGGTTTGAGATTTGAGATTTGAGGATTGAAATATGAATTGGGGGTTTGATTATGCACTTGATTTGGGGCTTGAGATTTGAGATCATTTAAGTTGTTGGTAAGTAGAATGTAACATTCAAATTCTCTGTAGTTAGTCGGGTTTTTTGTCTTTCCAACTAAGATTTCATGGTAACTCTGAGCTAGTTGCTGAGTTGGTCACTGCCAATGGAATCAAAGCTGCGTTTGCGATAAAGGATGAAGCAGAAGGCTCTCAAGGGTGGATGGTCTGTCCATCTTTCTTTTCGTTCTTCTTACATTCTTATATTACCCTCTACCTAAATGAGACTATTCAAATTCGCTCATGAAAGACAGAAATTTGTATTCACAAGGTTTCTCAGTTGTGTTGCAGAACAGTGGCCTCCCTTGGATGTTGCCCAAGAAATCCATTGGCCTGGACTTCAGCAGCTTGACTGATGCACTTCCCGTATGTCTAGTATTCTCGCACATTTCAAACCCCTACGTTTATAGAGAATTGTTTTTTTTTGTTTCTGATCTGCTTGTTTGTATAGATCTAGCAAATTGCAAACACTATAAATTGCATTGGCAATCAAGCATTCATAATGTTGATTCAGTTACTTATTATATATCATGAATTAGTTAGGAAAATCAAGTCACATAGACCTCATCATGGCCCAATAGCTGCATTCCTGGATTGTTTAGTGACTTGATATTGCTTTGATCGCATGACATCTCAAGTTCTTGTAATTTTCGAGTGATTGATCTTTAGAGGCCTTCAATGTTCTTACGACTTCCCCATCTGCCATTTTTGCAAGTCCAGCTTCCAACTTGTCCAGTCCACCAACCCTTGCAGGTCCTTTCAAGAAAGGATCAACAGCAGTAGAAGAATCCAGGTTCTCTCTAGTTTGCATTCTAATGAACTTTGCATAAAGTGTGGGTAGATGGAACTTTAGGGTGTATTTTGCAAAATACGCGATAAGACTCCCGTATTGGCATATTTTAACCTTATTAGCACTTCTTACATGGTTAACATAATTAATTACCACTCACACCCATAAGAGTATTTATGGATGTGAGTGGTATATATAGATGGAACTTTGCTTATTTCCCCATTTCTAGGTATTTTTTTAACAATGGTTTCGCCCCTTTTGGGATTTTAGTTTTACTGCCCATGAATGAACTAATCCATTCAGTTAGTGAATCTAATAGTGAACTTGCCACTGAGTTGCTTTATTTATTTTAAACAAACTATTTGTGACCGTGAGGCGCAAATAATATCCGGCCTGTACATTTTGTTTGGATGCACATATATGCTAATGCCATTGGAGCTGGAAATGATGTCTACGAATTTGTGAGTGTCTGCCTAGTTTGCTTATACATACATTCATGCTATATATGTTCAATCATCGATATGCTGATGCAGATTGTGAATATGATTGTTTTAACATGGTTTTTGTTCATTTTACAGTGAGGACTAGAGGCTTTACGAGTAGTCCATTATTCCAGGAGGTAATTCTTCCTTGATAACCACTTTTCATTGCTGAGCCTGTTGAGGTAGTTTGCAGATTTGATTATATGAAATTTCATGGGCTTGATTGATGCATATTGTTGCCTTAGGTGCATATTAGTCTAGTTCTTTTTTTTTCATATATAGTGTGCTTTGATGATTCAATCAGATTGATGGTGGATAAGGCAAATGCAAATAAGTGCAAAGAATATCAAAGGTGTTTTAGTTTATAACAGGGAGAAATGTTTTATGGTGGGCATGGTTTTGTGGCTCGACCACCTGTTGTGGACCTTGAAGATGGCGATGCTACATTTCAAGCAGTAAAAAAGGAGATTGTCTCGAGAAATAAAACAGAAGCTTACTAAAGTTGCTAAAGTAGCAGTATGTGAAGCAGTTATTATCACTAAACTTTCTTCCTTTTTATTGATTTTTTGAAGGTTGAGATGGTTGTAACGTCTCAGGTTGCTAGGTATGGATATGGAGATAGGAAAGTCACATTTTTTAATGCTTTCAGCAGCTGAGCCATGACCAGATATCGAAGGAGCTGGTAAGTCATATAATGCATATTGTTAGCCATTTAGTGAATGTTAAAACACTGAAGGCACTGAGCCAGTTTGTTGAAGTTTGATAATAGTAAACCTGCCGTGTTTTATTCATTGTATTTTTTTTAAGCCGCCCACGCAGTTTGGAGACATTAATTAAAAAAAAAATAATCCTACCTTTCTATTTTCACAGAGAAACTTGAAAATAATGATTAGTTCAAGTTTGCCAGCTATAGTGCTCTTTAACCAGAAGTTTTAGTTAAGTATACAGTGACAGGTTTCTTGCTTTTGTCTGCTTCCCATTTTTATTTTCACTTTCAGTTTCTTTGATATTTGGATGAAAATCGTAAAATTGCTATGTTGATGATTTCTGAGTTACTAATCTATAGGATGAAATAATACTGATGGGAATTATTACTGTTTCAGTGTCGGCTGAAGAAGCTAGGAAGCGTGAGGAAGATATAACAGCAGGAAGATTCAAGATGAATGGGCGAGAGCTTTTCATCCATGAACCTGCTTTATTTGACAGTAATTATAATTAAGGTGTTTTCTTATCCTATTCAGTAGCTTTGCATCTTTGTCTTTACTGCCTGAAAAAGGAGATTTTGCAGCTTATTGTTTACAGCCCGAGAAAGAAGAGTGTCTTTGTGATAGGACATAGTACTAATGACATTAGTGAATGAGAACACCCCAAAATGATGAAATCCCTACACTTGTCTTATATTTTCATCTCATCTAGGTGTTGGGTGCTAGTGGGAGGTCCTCCGATCCTTGCTTCTCTTGCTGTTTTTTTTTTCGGTAT
The DNA here is from genome assembly GCA_037127255.1 of Persicaria tinctoria. NCBI lineage: Eukaryota > Viridiplantae > Streptophyta > Magnoliopsida > Caryophyllales > Polygonaceae > Persicaria > Persicaria tinctoria. Next base: position 12,686,351 of record JBANSL010000020.1, on the reverse strand, counting down.
TTTTTTTATTCCTTGCCTTTTGTCCAAGGGATGTTAACAACCTTGCTGCATCTGACTGGTGTAGGATGTTGTTGCTGTTGTTTATAATGAAAGTGGGTTGAAAGTTGCTGTTGTTTATGATGTTGTCGTGCCTAGGAATTTTTTCTAAGCATCTAAGCATTGTTGTGATTTAGCCTATTAGCTCAATTGGTAGAGCGTTGTGCTCAAGCACAAAGGTGCGGGTTCAAATCCCGCATAGGTTTCCATAATAATAAAAAAAAACTACAAATATATCATTTAACATTAGGTAATAACCGATGTCTTTCGAAAAATAATATCGATGTCTATGTGGGTGATGTTAAAAGTAAAAATTGTTTAACATCGGCTAAAGCCCGATGTTATAACATACAAAGACATCGAATTTAAAAATATTAACGATGTTATAAACTTTATAGGCATCGGGCTATGGCCGATGTAAAAAACTTTTGGCTTTTTACATCACCCACATAGACATCGATTTTATTTTTGAAAGACATCGGTTATTACCCGATGTTAAATGACAAATTTCTAGTAGTGACTCATTTTGGGACACACCAATTCCAAAAATTTTCTTCAATTGCATGCTAGCATCATTAGGAGTTCTAACTGGCACAACATCAAATTTATCAAACCTTTTCAACATTTTCTCTTCATAATGAGGTTGTGATAAAATGAACTCATTTTCTTTTCTAGTTACTTTAACTCCTAGAATAACATCAGCTTCACCCATGTCTTTCATCTCAAACTTAGATGACAAAAACTGTTTGGTTGAGTTTATAGCATTTATGTCTGATCCAAATAACATGTCATCCACATATAAACATATAATCACACAATCAGCACCAAACCTCTTAGAATAGACACATGCATCAGATCCGTTTACCTCAAATCCAAAGCTTAGGATAGTTGTGTGAAACTTCTCATACCACTGCTTTGGTGCTTGCTTGAGTCCATACAGCGACTTCTGTAGCTTGCACACTTTGTTTTCCTATCCTGGAACAATGCACCCTAGAGGTTGTTCCATATAAATTTCCTCATTTAGATCACCATTCAAAAATGCAGTTTTAACATCCATCTGATGAACAAGCATTTTATGGCTAGAAGCCAAAGCAAACAATGCACACATGGTAGCAATTTTTGTAATAGGAGAATAAGTGTCAACTAGTTCCCATGTGTGATTAGACATAGTGGATTCTATGTCACTGTTAATAGCATATTTCCAGAAAACAGCATCTAGTGAACTTATTGCCTCATCATAGGTCTTAGGATCATCTTCTATCATATGAAGACTAATGAACGTCTCATCTAGTTCATTTAAATCATTCAGTTCAATCAGAAATGCAATCACAAAATCAGGACCAAAGCTCGTTTCCTTCCTACGCCTTTTACTTTTCCTAGGTTCATCATGATCAGCATGAGCATTAGGCACAACAGTATTAGGCATGGATGAAGATGCATCATGAGATGAAGAATCATTAGCAGGCAATGCAGATTTCTTTAAAGAAAACACATGCTCAAAGAAAGCAATATCACGATATTCACACAAGGTACGATCACTCAAGCACATAAAACGATATGCAGCACTGTTTTCAGCATAACCAATCATAATTGCATCAAAAGTCTTAGATCCAATAGTATCAACTTTGAACGAAGGTAACCCCACCTTAGCTAGACACCCCCATACTTTCAAGAATATCATATTAGGCGGATGTCCTTTCCAAAGTTCATAAGGTGTTTTGTCAAGCTTCTTGTGAGGTACCTTATTCAAAATATGATTTGCGGACAATACAGCTTCCCCCCACATATTATCAGGCAAACCAAAACTAGAAAGCATAGCATTCATCATTTCCTTTAAAGTTCTGTTTTTCCTTTCAGCAATACCATTTTGTTGTGGGCTATAGGGAGCTGTAAATCCATGAATAATGTCATTTTGTTCACAGAATTCTCTCAAAGAATGAGTGGCATATTCACCGCCTCTATCAGATCTAAGCCTTTTAATTTTTCAATTTAATTGGTTTTCTACTTCCGCTTTATACACATAAAACATGCTTCCTGCTTCATCTTTAGACCTAAGCAAGTATACCTTAGTATATCTAGAATGGTCATCCACAAATGTGATATATTAGCGCTTGCCACCTCTACTCTTAGTGTTCTTAAAATCAGCCAAATCAGAATGGACTAACTTCAACAATTCAGTTGTCCTTTCTAACACCGTTTTAAAAGGTTGTTTATGAAATTTGGCCTCAACACATATTTCACATTTGCTATGGTCATGTTTGGAAAGGCTAGGAATCAAACCCATATCATGCAATCGACATATAGATTTTGCATTCACATGTCCTAGTCTAGCATGCCATAAATCAACAGACTCAGCAATATAAGCAGAAGTAGAAGCATTCTCATTATTCTCAATCATGGTCTCAAGCACAAACAGAAAATCATCCCTATAAGTTTTTCCTACAAATTCTCCATTTTTGGTTAAAACCATTTTGCCAGCATCAGTCACTTGCTTAATTTCAGCTATCTCAAGCAAACCACATGAAATCAGATTTCGGCGCAGAGAAGGAACATAAAGCACATTCAATAGGGTAAGAGACTTCCCTAAGGTAAGCTTGAGTGCAACCTTCCCTTTGCCTAGCACTCGAGAGATGCTCGAGTTTCCCATGTAGACCTGGTCGATGTCTGTAGCATCCTCAAACTCAGCAAACAGGTCCTTGTTGGCGCAGAAGTGTCGAGTAGCTCCGTTGTCCAGGAGCCAATCAACCTGGCCGCCCACATGGTTGACCTCAGTGATCATTGCTATCAGCTAGTTGTTGTCCTGGACAACGTTGGCTTGCTGCTGGGCTGGAGCTGCGGGCTTGTTCTGTTGCTGTCCTTGGTTCTGGATATCAGCCCGATTGCGACACTGCCAAGCCTTGTAGCCTGGCTTGCCACAGACATAGCAGGCGATCCCAGTGCCTCCCTGTTTCTGCTGCTTGTCCGGCTGATTGCCAGACTTCTTGAACTTCTGACCCTTCTTTGGTTTCATGTTTGGCTTAGAACCTCCAGACTTGTTTCCCTACTTGGACCTATCAGATTTCACAGAAGATTCAACCAAATTAGCCTTCACAGTATCAGCAGATTTAGGCTTAGGTTTGTCTTTGAGGCGATTTGCCTCTTTGATCTTCATGTGACCGACGAGCTCTTCCAGGGTGAGATCCTTCTTCTTGTGCTTCAGATGGTTGCGGTAGCCAGCCCACGAGTCAGGCAATTTTTCGATCAGAAAGTTCGCCTGCAGGATCTCGCACATCTTCATGCCCTCGGAGAGGATGTCAGCCACCAGGTTTTCATACTCGTGCACCTGGTCCATGATTGGTTTATCATTGACCATCTTGAACTGCATACACTTTCCAACAGCATATTTCTTTTTCCCTGCATCGTCAGCCCCATATTTCTTCTCCAGCTGATCCCAAATAAATTTAGCAGATTTATGAATAGAGATCAGATCAAAAATAGGGTTGGAGACGTGGCTGAGAAGATGGCCTCGCTCAGACATATTGTCAGACTCGTACTGTTTAGCCCGTGCGAGGTCATCATCAGCAACCTTCTTACTCTTGTCGACAGCATCACCAGCGTCATCGACGATGACGGTCTTACCCCCTTGTTGTCGTCGACGGTGGTGGAAGAGGAGGTTGCCGCAGCAGTAGGGGCATCCTGAAGGAGGAAGTAGTCGATCTCCAATTGCTCGAAGAAGATGAGCATCTTCTGCGACCATCGCTTGTAGTTTGTCCCATCCAGCGGCTCCAATTTCGAGAGATCGAAGAGCACTTTGAAGAACTGAAACACCATCGCAGAAACAAAGGTATTTCGTTTCTAATTGTTGGTGCGATAGTGAATGTAGGCCTCAATTTTGTGGAAGAAAACCGCTTGGAAAACCAGTGAAAACCCCGTGTTTGAAGGATGTGGCGTGGTATAAAGGAAACCACTGCCTTAGAAGTGAAATTGCCCCGACACCGTGGTGCAGGTCGGCTACTGGCGTCGCCCCCCAAGGATACACAGCGGACTTCTCATGCGTGCACTCGCCGTTGAAGCAATGGAACCACCCGGGACCCAGAATGGTTTACAGAAGGAGAGAGAAGGAGGAGATCGTGTTCTGTATTGAAAACTGAAGGGAAACGTCGGTTTTAAAATAGAAGAAAAGACGCTCCACCTCGCTGAGATCTCGGAAAAATCAGAACCGTTTTTCAAAACGTGTGACAGAGTTGAATTAGTCAAAAACCCTTAATTCAACCCTATCTGAGGCCAATTTAATAACCCTTTCAAAAACCTCGCACGGGCTCCTATCCCAACTCTCAATAACCCTTTCAAAAACCACTGCCTTAGAAGCAACCCTTCAACCCCTTTTGTAATCAATGTGGTACTTTAAAAAGTTCAAAAAGACACTTTGAAAAAATCCCCAAATGAACATTTCCCCAACAATTGTTAGCCACCAGCTTTGCAAGTACAGTCTCCACAAGCAACGAACATCACTATGTTGCGAAATAAAAACAATTGAACCTTCAAAGTGGAAACCAAGCATCTAGAGATTGAAGATCGATATCAACTATTTTTTTCCCCATTACACCTCGTGAACAATCCTCCTCCAGAACCAGTGCTCTCTCCATATCCGATCCATCCTCTCAATCGGTATGTTCCCAGTCTCCGGCAAGAACCAATACACAAACGCTGTCATGATCACAACCCACCCGCCAAAGAAGAAGAAGATCCCGGCCTTAAGAGTACAAAGCATGGCGAGAAACATCTGAGCAACCGAAAACGTGAAGATGAAGCTCACTGCAACCGTGATGCTTTGTGCTACAGATCGGACTTCCAGCTGAAAAACCTCGCTCGGAATCAGCCACCCAAGCGGCCCCCAAGACCAGCTGAATCCGGCAACATAGACCATCACGAGCACCAACACCAAGTAAGCGTAGCCTTTGCCGAGATCTCCATGGTCCTTGAGCTTCAATAAGAGTATGACCCCGATCATTATTTGTGTTGCGAGCATTAGGGCTCCTCCGAAAAGCAAGAGGGACCGCCTACCAAACTTGTCGACTACAAGCATCGTAGAGAAGGTTGTGGAGCAACCAACGATCCCGAGTATGACTCCTGATAAGAGTGACGCGCTCTCTCCAAACCCGATTGTCCGAAACAGCAAGGGAGCATAGAATCCGATGACATTGATCCCTGTGAGTTGCTGGAACGAAGGTATGAGGATCGCCATCACGAGCTGAGGCCTATACTTAGGGAGCATGATGGTCTTCAACGGAGGGTTTAGATCGTTGGCCTTCTTGGAGGCCAGGCTTGCTTGGACGAGGTCTTCGAACTCTGCTTCGACTTCTTTGGTCCCTCGTATTCTTTCTAGCATCAGCCTTGCCTTGGTGTGGCCATCCGCGCTTCGTTGGATCAGGCTGTTGGGTGTTTCGGGGAGGAACAACGCCCCAAGCGTCAGGATGGAGGCCGGGAGGGCGCCCATGGCTAGCGAGACTCGCCATCCCCAACCGCCTGTGATCTTTTCGGAGCCATAGTTGGTTAGGTTGGCTATCAAGGCTCCAACCCCAAGGCTGAATTGAAATGCATTGTTGAATCCTCCTCGGTATCTCATCGGCGCCATCTCAGAAAGGTACACTGGGACTGCCTGTAAACACTCAATATATTAATAAGGTCTGGTTTCACCTTCTAACACAAAAGTTTAAGTCATTGTTCATTAATTTACCTGGTTGGCAAAGCCAACACCGATTCCGAGTAGGACGCGGCTAAAGATGGCCATGTAGACGTTGAAGGCGGCGCCACCAAGAGTAGCACCGGCAAGGAAGGCAATGCCGCCAGCGAGGATGGAGGGGCGGCGACCGAGGGAGGCGGTGACCCAGGAGGCGAGGAAGGAGGTGAAGAGGCCGGCGACGTAGAGGGAGGAGGTGAAGGTGGTGAGGAGTTGGCTGTTGAACTTGCAGTAGTTGCTGATGGATGTGTCATTTTTCATCTTTGTGTAGACGTGGTGGAAGAACTTCTTTAGAAATGAGTCCATTGATGACACTCCACCTGCACACACCCATTCATCGATTACTTACTCAATTAACTTGATATTTGTCGTTTTAGTTTTAGCATAATGTCATATGCCATCATGATTCATCAGGCTGCATGTTCAAATAGTCCAATGGAACAGACCCCCAAATTAATTAGGGCCCCATTTTATAATTTATTACTAGTACTTATATTTTTTGGTCTATTTTATATCATGAAGTTATTTTGACCCAATGGTATTTGACCCAACTAACAACCAATAGGTTGTGGATTCGACTCTCATTTATAGACCCAACTATAGCGATTGTTTTTTATCTATTGTTTTAAGCCATTTAAACACTTTCTAATGACCGGAAAAGGAACAACTATTTTAATTTTCTAATAAATTACCGGAAAATGAACAACTATTTTAGTTATGATATTTTAAGATTTTCCACATATAAATTCAAATTTTTTTTTGTAAAATATAACTTCACACAATAAATGAGTTTTTAATGTGAAAATACTATAACACACATATATATGTATTGATGCACAATTAAAAAGTTAAAATATATGACTTAAAATCTAATAGGAAGAAGTCCTATATTAAATTTATTACATTTTACACTAATTTACGTGCTACATATTTTTGAAAGATTAGTAAATGTAATAAGTATTCTATTCGTATCAAAATAGTTTATGCTTAACAAGTTGACACATTTTTTAATAAGTTAAAATTTACACATAAAATATTTTTTAATAATTAGCAAGTCGAACAAAATATCAAATATTTTAATTTTTAAGATTAGGATAATATTGAACAGGGCCCCTAAAATTCATTGGACGGCCCTGGAATCATGAATACTATCTATTCAGTAGTATCAAATATCTTAATTAGTTGCAATGACAATCAAGTTGGAAGAACTCAAACTAACCCATTATTATAAAGTGTAATATTTAATGACTTGATTAATTGATGAACAATAGTCTAGATAATATACTCAATTTGGAAAGGTAACCAATTAGAATTTATATCAATATCTATATATATTTTTAAACGGTTTTTTATCTTACAACCTAAGGTCATAGTTTAAGGACCTTGATCAATCATGTGTTAGTGTATCACCCTCGATCTCTGTCATCCTCTTCTTTAGAACTGGCAAAATCTGATCCGATCCGACTTACCCAAACCCGATCGAAATCCGAAAATCTGCATGTCATCCGTAACCCGAATCCGAGACCGACCCGACTCAAAACAGACCCGAACATAGACAAACCCGACCTGACTCTATATTATTATATTTTGATAGAATTAATTATTTATATCTAGATTTGTTAAAAACTAATAATAATAATAATAATAATAATAATAATAATAATAATAATGAAAAAAAAAAGCTAATGGGCCAAAAGTTAAAATTGAAATGGACATTGAAAATGAAATGGGCCAGATTTCTGAATAATTCGATTCACTTCCGTATTTTTATTTTTATTTTTATTTTTTTTTATTTTTAAAAAAAAAAAAGGAAAGCGATTCGATTCGATTCACTTCTTTATAATATGAAGATGCATGTGATGTGGGGAAAAAATAATTAAAAGAGGGAACCCATATCCAAGATCTATTTCTTGTATTATTATCCATTTGCTCTTTGAGATCCAGTTGTTACAGTACATTACGATTGCGTAGTAGCACCTCTATGTTGACCTATATATTCTGTTTATGGACATAAAATAATGTCCAATAAAATCGGATGATTGTGGCCCCCATATATCTTCGGTACGTAGTAGGACTAGGACTAGCTTCTTTTATTCGGCCACCCAGTAGAAAAGTCTTATTTGGAGACTAGCTACATAGTCATACAACTGCTGATTGAGAGGCTTCTACTTTCAAGTTTCAACATACCAATAATGGAAGCTTGGCGAGTAGCACCAAGTCCATCTATTATTATCTGCACCATCTGTCAATTCATTTCATTACCCCGAGAAATAGAATTAGCTAGTTGACAGGCAAATTACACAAACCTGGAAGTGAAACCAATAGACAAACCCACCCGACTCCGTCGTCTTTACAAGTTCGCAAGGAACTCTTTCCCTGAACAAGAGGGGCATCACTAGAAAACCAAACTTTACAACTAGCTATTATGTCAAAATGTCATCAAAGGAAAAACGATGTACCAATCAATAATTGATAACATATAGGTCCCAGTCCCACCACATGATGTTTCTTTTAGAAACCCATCACATTCACACTGTGATTTCTGACTAGGAGGATATTATTAGTATTTGAATCTTCTTTGCCACAAGATCTTTTGGCTCATCAAACTATATTTTGAACCAAGGAAAAAACTATGAATAAATCTCATTGCTACTAAACAGTTGAAGCAAACTGCATAAATAACTGTTTCAAACATGTTCAGCAAAAATGGATTTTAGAGGTTGCAGGTGACAAGAAATCACAGTACCTAGATGCAAGTAAGTATTGACCTGAAGCAGATAACAGAACTCCTACTAGAAGAGACGATGAGATGCTTCGGAAGTGGGGAGAGGGTAACAGAGGAACTGACCTGCACTGCCAATATCAAAGCCAAAGAGGAGCCCTCCCATGGCTGCCATGATGGATGACAGCAGCACAAACCTGGTTATCTTCCCTCCATAAACATCCCCGCTCTCGACAACCATCGCTTCTTGATCTCTCTTTTGCCGTCTCTGAGGCTCAAAACAAGAGGAGAAGAAAGAGCAACAGATAGAATTGAACCAAGGGCAAGGGAAGGAGGTAAACAATGCAGTTATATATATATATAGACTGAGTTGACTGGCTGGTACTGTATTCAAAACACCTCATACATTATAAACCTCTTATCCGCAAAAATAAGTATCTTATCAACAGTAATATAAGAAACTTACCAACATAAATAAACTCCTTATAAGCACATTAAACAACATAATCATTATTAAAATAATGATTCCTGGTTGGATAGAATGACAATAATTTTAAATAATTATTCTAATTCTAATAATTGTTAAGAAGTTAAAATTATGTCAAACAGCAAATTCAATAACATCCATAATTTAACCACGTGAAAATTATTACATAAACAAGCAATAATTCTCAGTACCCTTCTTTTATCTCCTTTATGCCAACACACCGGGTTCGAATTTCTATGAAAAATAAAGCTTTATTCCAACTCAATGCAACAGAGGTCATCTCTAGTCTTACAACCCAGAAAATCATGGATCCAGGAGGCGGAAATAACAAGCACTGAGATTTACAGTGGCGCATGTCGAAAAGCCCAGAACAAATGGCTTGAAGAATCAGTTCTTCCCGGAAAGCTTTTAGAATATGAAAACAACGCTGTCATGCACGCGAGACTTCTGGTTCTGAGCAACACATTCTGATATCCACATCATGTTTCTTATTTCCTGTTCCCTCAGCCTCATGTATGCAAAGAAAACAGCATAGTGGAACTGCATCCGAAGAATATACACACAGAAACACGGACATATCATAAGCAAGACACTGTATGAGATTCACAAATGCATAAATAAAGATTTCTTATGACATCATCATTGTTGAGCTAAGTTTGCATTTGAACATTAATAAGCAATTTACCATACTTGTTTCCTTTTCACTGTATCTAAAAACCAAAAGGTCATAAACTGGAGTTCTTTCTTATGATGTTTACCTGCTGCTCGAAAGATAGGCAAAGCCTTTTCACCTCCTCTTCATAGAATGCTTTGTCGAGTAACTGGCTCTCACCATAGGATAACTTGGAAAATATGGGCTGATATGGAGGATATTTCTCCATCACACCGCGAACCTACAAGAGGAACCATTATTAATTGCGCACAGAAAACATGTTATGGTTTTCAATTATCTTCATTGCTCAACCACATTAGTTTTATTAAGTGCAATAATTTTAAATCACTCTTTTAAAACTCTGATCATTCACCTCATTCTCCTATTCTTGGCATGTCATACAACGATTTTTCTACAGCAAAACCTTACCAAACTTGTGGATGATAAAATCGAAAGGATATTTTTTTATTCCCCAACCAGGCACCAGAAAATTCTTTATCACTGAAATTTTGTGCAAGTAAACTAACTGATGTCTGCAATGTTCACATCATCTTCAAGTTGGAGGTGCGAGAACTAAATGGCTTCCAGTGCAGACAATTATGGACACGTGCAAAGTTTGTAACTAACAATGGAGACATGGCCTATGGTCTAAGCTAAATTTCTGGCGATCATCGAGCTGGCATGAAAGAGAGTTGCTCCAGCTCTAATTAACCAAATCAATAAGCATCAGGGGGGAGAAACTTGATTTGTATTTCAACATACCTGGTCTATATCCTCAGAAATAGCAAGCTCCTCGTGACCATAGGGGTACCTAGAGAACAAGCTTATGGTCAGACAGAAACTATAACTGGAAGCAAGCAAAAATTACAACATAAAATGTAGGAATACTTACAAGAGACCAAAACTTGAATACAACTTCTTACGATCCTCCCTTGTAAGCTCAGTTCCAATGCTGCATGAAACAGAGCACAGGGGAATTGCAACAATACATCACATTCCATTGTAATCCAAGTCACAGACAAATCTCACATATTGTAGCAGAAAAGTTTTGAAAGAAGAAAGATATCACTTGCCTATTTATTGTGATGTTGACAGCTCTCCTATCCGCCTCAAAGGCCAGCAGGTCACACATAATCTCTGAGGTTGCCCCACCCAGTTTCTGTAGTACAAAGTCAAATAATATAAGAGGGCCAAACCAAAACTGAAATATCTAAACTTCTAAGAGAAAAGAGATGAGATAAATAGAAAGTAAAACTGACCTGACAAAACCTGTAGAAATCTTCGAGGTATGCTTTGTAGAGAGTATTCCTCATAATCTCAATGTTCATATCATCCAAGTCCTATGGAACAAAATATTGTAAATGTAAGACTAGGACAAAACAATAAACTTTTCTCAATAAGAGAAACAATAGTTTCATCTCAAGAGAAACGAACATGTCTAAATCGAGAGAGATATTAGTACCTCAGAAGTAATGCACTCAGAGAAATATGGAGCCAATGGAGTGTCAACAAGCACCAATCTATAGAGCTCCCGCATGTTTTGAGCAACTGCCAGAGTAGCGATACTGATAGGGGGGGAAAAGTTAACACTAATTTATGGACTCACAGCATAGGATAATGACGCCATGATGCTATATTACCTGTCAAACATGCCCAAGGGATGGCACTTCTCCAACAATTCTTGAACATCCCTCTCGTGCAATGTTCCAGTAACAATTAGAACAACATTGTCAATCATGTGACCGTATCTGCAAAAATGGAAAAAATATTACATACAGGACATCTAATGTTAATTATTTATTGCTCTGGGTTCTCAAAACTAATTTTGAAGAACCTTAAGGTTTAGGGAATCAGTACCCTTGCACATCCTTTAGATTTATAATTCCATTATTGATAGGCTTTAGGTGGTCTATGATAAAACCTTGAATCGTCAAGAAGCAAAACCTTGAGCTTGAAGGTAGATGGATTTTTTAAGAAAATGCCCCTTTGAACTAAAAAGAAAAAGAGCATATTCGCCAAAAGAATAACTGCCATTCTTTTAACTAAAAACCAAAGATTGCCATAGTCCATGGCTGGGAAAATAAACCAAACAAGAGGAAAAAAAAGGTATATAAGACAAAGGTTCCCTTTTTCCAATCTACATCACTCTTTGTTCATCTAAAATACAAGGAGAGAGAGCATCACTGACGTGCAGTACTGCAAAAAGGTTGCCAATGGCTCTGTTGCCTGGCATAACATGTGCTTATATTCATCAACCAGTTTAAGAGTGCACTTCTCTACAAGGGTAGTTGTATGGAGAGGAGAAGGTTCTGCAAACACACAAAAATACGAATAGATCAGGTTACCAAATCATGTACACTAGAAAAAAGATCGGCATCCATTACATGTTACTGTGATTAATATGGGAACAGAAAAATATGTAACAAAACTGCATACCACAGAGACAAAAACAATACGAAACAAGATTCTCAAAAATGGTGCTTATTAAACAGCCCTAAATTAAACTTGGCAGCCTTGAAGAGAGCTGTTACAATATCATCTCAATCCAGACTGCATAACCAAAATCAGAAGTTTTCTGTGTGTTTTCAGGTATTTGAATCTGGTGGGCCTATGCATCATCCTCTGTAATTTTCTCTTTGGCATTCTACTTGCAGCTTTTTTCTACAGCATATCTTTTCATGAAAAATTCACATGTATATTTCATTCCCTTGGACTACATCACAAAACTTTCTCCAGATTGCAGTTGCTCAAAGAGTTATATGACAAGAGTCACAGGACATCCAGACATAAAAATCAAACTGATAAAAAAAAAGAACTACATTTTTTCCATTGTAAATGCACTTTCTTGCCCTCATCAAATTTCAAACATTTATAATTCTACTACAGTATGCAATAGACAGTCTAGAAACAGCAGTAAAAACACCACAGAATCATCATCAACACCCCAAATCCAATTACTAAAGGAAACACCAATGTTAAATACATCTCCATTGTAATTAAAACCTTAAACACCACCATCAATCCATCATCGAGATGGTATACAACTGCTAGTTTAAAGGACAATATGATAAGGTTCTCAGATTACAGTATCCCACTTAAAATTATGAACTGTCAAGTATACTTCTAAAGCAGCAACACCGCCTCAAACCAAAAGAAGAAAATCAAACGAAATAGGAAGACAATTGGATTTGATATAAAGTAGTTGTGTAAGCTCTAGACACCATGGCGTAGATTACCAAAATCCCATCAAATAACCGAATTTCAATCCATCTTCGCACGATCCAGGAAACAATCGCAATTAGCACCAAAATTCCGTAGCGTGGATTCAATAAAACCGCAAATAAAAAAACAGTATCAATAAAGTGAACGATTCCTAAGCCAGAAACGCAATCAATCTCACTCGAAAGTCGAAATCCTCACCATTTTGGAGATATGGCCCGTACTCGGTGGCAGAGAGATGCATCTTGATGTCATCAAGGGTTTCGCACTGGCAGAGATTGTTGTAATCAGCGGCAGTGAGGAGGCCAGATCTGTAACCCCTAACAATTGCTTCAAGATATCCGCCATGGATGTTGAAGGTGAGAGCCTCGAATCCGTACATGACTTCTGAGGAGATGAAATTGGCTGTGAATACCTCAAAATCCGATGGAAGATGAGCTCAATTTTGATGCAGATCGACCGTGGGTGGAGAGAGCGGAGAGGGGATAGAGATCGTAGTTTCCTTCGTTTCCGTCTGTTTTTCGCTATTTAATCATTTTTATTTATTTATTTATGTCCTCCAAACCCGAGTTTTGGCTCGTTCTCGACTTCTCGCCCCTTGGAATCCTTGGATTGGCCCTCCTCTCTCCAGCCTCTTCTTCGAACACAAAACGCGTCGTTTTATGCTTTTGGGTTTTTCCATTGTCCAAATCTAAGTTAAAAGTTAATTTTCTTGCACATTTGCAAATCTCGTTGGAAACGCTCACTCGTCCTTCTAGGTTCACACGTCTCCTTCGTTTTAATAATTTTTGTTCTCTATTAATTTTACTAACTTTTGGTGATCCTTTCACTTGGAGAAAATCTCCAGATAACTCGGATAATATTCTAAAAAAACTGAATCGGGTGCTCGTTCATCTCAAATTCTTCAAAAACTTCCCAATTTTATCACCAAAAATGGAGCGTTCTCTTCTTCGGAACACTATCCTATAACAATAACACTCGATTGTAGTGCCACGATCAAAGCGCCACCCTTCAAATTCGAGAACACCTGGCTTCAGCGAAAAGACTTTCGTAATATTGTCAAACAATCTTGGCGGGCTTCTTGCCCTGGCTCGGCTATGTTTGAACTCATGTTCAAGCAAAAAATCCTCAAGAAAAAAGCTAAAGCTTGGAACAAGCACTCCTTTGGTAACATCTTTCGACAACTGCATGAGGTGGAAAATGACTTACTGCAAATCCAGTAGGCCGTCTCGCGTGGCAACTATTTAAACGATAATCGAAAGGAAAGTTGCTCGTTAAGAAAACGCGAAAAGCTTTTACTTTTTCAAAAAAAACATTCTGGAACCAAAGTGCCAAAACAAAACATCTTAAGCTTACAGATTCCAACACATCATATTTTCATCGAGTTGCCTCAAGTAGAAGGGACAGGAAACAAATACGAAACATCACTATTGCAGAAGGCACACTTATAGTCGGAGAAGAAAATGTTAGGGAATAAATCAAAAATGATTTTCACAAACGCTTCAAGAATGAAACCACTGATGATAGGCTTCTTAATGAAATGATTGACATAATTCAGCCTTCAACCTCTCTGGCCGAAAATGAATTCCTCATCCGTATTCCAACAAATGGTGAAATAAAATCTAATGTGTTCACATTGGGGAATAATAAATCTCCGGGTCCCAAAGGGATGACTGCCGAATTCTATAAACATTACTGGGACTTAGTAGGGATCTCTATTATTGGAGTCATTAAAGGCTTTTTCCATTCCAGGAAAATCCTTATACAAATTAATCATACATTTATCTCCTTACTACCGAAGCAAGATAACCCTTTCACCACTAATCACTATCGCCCAATTAGCTTATGCTCTACCCTATATAAAATCAATTCAAAAATTATGACAGAAAGACTTAAAACAATAATCGGTAAATTGACCCCCATCCTTTACAAGTTCGCGCTTGGGGCATGTGGGGTGGTTAGCAATTAAACTAGACATGGAAAAAGCATATGACAGAGTTGACAGAAACTTCACGAAAAAGATTCTTGACATATTTGGGTTCTACCCTACCTTCATATCCTGGGTCATGGAGTGCGTTACTACGGTATCTTTTTCAGTCCTTGTTAACAACGGTCCCACGGATATGTTCCTCTCTTCTAGGGGTCTTCGCCAAGGGGATCCCCTATCCCCCTTTCTGTTTATTCTAAGTGCAGAAATTCTAGCTCGGCATCTGTCTGGAGACATGGTCCTCGTGTCCCTTTCTTATCCTTCGTAGATGATATTATATTTTTTTCAAAAGGCGGTTTGGATGTGGGTAGGAGAGTAAATTCGATAGTTGATTCTTATTGTAAAGTCTCTGGCAAAAAAGTAAACTACCATAAATCTTGCTTCCAAGCAACTAAAGGAATTACAAACTCTAGACTTCTGGAACTCAGCAATTGCCTAAACACTACAAATGTTAATTCCCTGGAAAAATATCTTGGTTGCCTAATTATTAATGGCAGAGTCACCAAAGAGACGTTCGAAGGCATTAAATGCAAATCTAAAGAACAACTGAGTAACTGGCATGCTAATTCATTGTCACAGCAAGGTCGGGCAATACTCATAAACACAAACTTATCTGCCAAACCTTTGTATACAATGCAGAATTTCCTACTACCATCATCGATTCATGAGGAACTTGATTAGATTAATAGAACATTCTTCTAGAATAAAGATCTCCAACACCGCCCGCTGATTAGCTTGGATAGAATTTGCAGGCCAAAAAAATATGGGGGAATATGGATTAGGAAATCAAAAGAGATGAATGAAGCCCTACAAATGAAACTTCTGTGGAAAACGCTAGCTGAACCAGAAAATGCTTGGGTTCAAATAATCAAACATAAGTACCTTCGGTCAGACAACATTCTTCAATACAAGAAAAAGGGTGACTCTTCTTGGCAATGGGTCAAACTCTCAACGCTTATCAACAAATTTAAGACGGGTCTTATCTGGTCGGTCGGTACCGGGTCCTCTATCAAATTTTGGACAGATAATTGGATCACAACCTCCTACATCTAGTCTAAGGAGGATGGCCCTGTTATTAATAACATTGAGGAAACTGTTAGCGATTACATCATGGGTGAAAGATGGTGGGAGAAGAAACTTTCAACTATGCTCCCAAACAACATCGTGATGGAAATCCTCGAGATTCCACTTCCAGTTTCAAACTTTGTGGATAGATTATACTGGTGGCCTGACCGTGCTAGTTGGTTCACCACGTCGAGTGCATATAAACTGGTTACAGCCGAATCCTCTATTCAGTTAGATAACAATGCATGGATCTGGCGTCTAGACGTTGCACTCAAGGTGAAATTTTTCTTATGGAAAATCTGCCAGAATGGCCTCCCAACATCGTCTAGGCTTGCCCTTCGGGGGGTCCCTGTCCCTTCTACCTGCAGTTTTTGTAATTGCTCGACAGAAGATGATGTTCACTTATTGCTAGAATGTCAATATACAAGCTCTCTCTTTCAATTCCCTGGGCATATTAAAACTACTATTTTCAATCTGATTAACCAATCCAGAAATATATATAAAAATCAATCATTTTCTGCATTGGAAATAACCTTTCTAAAGCGGCATTAGTAAAACTAGCTTTTGCTTGGTGGACAGCCTGGTACATACGAAACCAACACGTGTTTAGGCTAGCCTCTATCCCTTCAAGGGACGCCGCTTTACAACTTATTAAAACTCACAACATAAACTGGAGTAGAACCCGTCGCTTTGACAACGATCTTGACGAAGACACCCACCTTCAATCACGAAGCTTCAACAACCCTAAAAACAAGAATAAGGAACATTAGATTATGTGGCGCAAACCGCTGATGGTACTTTCAAACTCAACTTTGACAGATCAACAATAGAAAATAACGTTAGTTCGGCGGGTGTGGTAATCAGGGACTGGAATGGAAGTCCGATACGTATAGGATATCAAAAGCTTGGCATAAAAAGCGCGCTGAAAGCGGAGGCTCTGGCCCTCAAACTTAGGGTTCAACTTGCTCTTCAATCCCGTATTGACAAAATCCAGATTGAAGGAGATTCCAGCATAATCATAAACTACTTTAACAATAAGTCCACATGTCCTTTGGGAAATCGAAATTATATTGTCTGACGTAAAAAGCTTACTATCGACTATGAATTGAAAGAAGTTTCCTTCTTTCATGTACCCCGTCTTGACGTACAATAGAGTGGGGTTGCACACATTTGCCACTCTGCCTAGGTTGTCGATATTTATAACAATTCTGGTCTTTTAGACCTCATCCGTAAAGATGCCTTCTGGTAGAGCCCCTCACCCGAATTCTTTCCTAATAAAAAAACTATAAAAAAAAAAATACATAACTCTTTGTGTGAATGCCCAGTTTGTGTATACAAGTGTTATATAATGACATAAAATTGTGAAAATAGTTCATATTTACATAATCACAATACCTTTCTAATGACACATGATATTGATGACCATACATGGCTCCAGCAAACACATCCAAGGAAACAAGATGGCATTGCTGCATCACCTTCAGCCTTGTATCACAGTGGCTCAAGAGAAGATTACACGTCAACAATCCGTGTGCTCAACTCAAGAGCTGACCAGGACCGTTCGAAGACAAATGAAATGAATGGTGATTAGGAAAGGAGTCAGTTGCGGGTTGTTTAGTTTCCCGCTCTTTCCATTCTGTATATAATCCCATTGAGTGTAATAAGTGAGATCTAGGATCTCATGTATAAGCTCCCTTTTTCAGATTACAATTCAATAAAGCCATCCCCCCATTGATGGTCCCAAATCGGAGCTCGCTCTCCACTTTCTGTGTTTGATTTCTTGCTCAATCTCGTCTTCGTTCGATCTCTGTTGTTCGATTTCAAGTTCTGACACTTTCCTATTTAATCATATCATTAATTCTACCTATAGAAAATTATGTATGTCGTGTATATTCAATTCAAGTTAAGATAGAGTAAAACCTTAACCTATTTTGTGATATCAACCTTATGGGTTGATGTTAATTAACATTTGAGTTTATAAATCCAAGTAGGGTTAGTTGGTCTATGTGAGAGCGGCCTTTTCATATATTTTCGTGTACAATTTTATGTCATTATATTAACATTTGAGTTTATAAGGTTTTTCTATGTGTGTGTGAGGCTCTGTGGGCGTTGATGTGTAGGCGGAAGGGTATAAAGGGGACATCTATATGGAAGTGGGCATCTTGTGAAGATTTGGGGCTCTAAAAGACTACCAATATCGAAATTTTGGTAGATGGAATCTAATAATTTATTTTAATTATTGATGAAAGCGGGCCTCTTTTTAATATTTAATGTATAAATTTATTGGTAGTTATCAAGTAATCATCATCCCATGCAAGGCAAACAATAAATATGTTAATGTTAATTAATACATTTACTGATTTACATAACTTCATATTCTTTTTTTTTTTTGTTGATGAAATTCACAATTGGTTGCATTGAAAGCAAATACAAAGATTATCATGTCTATCCTTTTAATAACATTTATAAAAACACCTAAAGTACTATGAACTTTTTTGTCCACACAAGTATAAAGGTATACATCCTTCCATCAAAAAATAAAGGTATATACATCCTTTGCTCAGAGAGCAACGAGCATAAAATATAGAGTACAAGATAACAAGAGCCAAGGTTATGTTTGGTCTGGGCAAATCTTCTGCCCCAATGTCCCAATATCTCATCTCATAATCTTGTCCCATAAAATTATTTTATTTTTAAATTAATATTAAAAAATACAACAAGCTTATACATGATTATTATAACATATTTAAAAAATAAATCTCAAAAAATCAATTTATAAAAATTTGAAAAAATAAATCTCAAAAAATGGATTTATAAAAATTATACTGTAATAATTAAAAATAGATAAAAAGACTTTTAAAAGTTATATAAAAATGCTATTTTACTATATAATTTTTCAAAAATTTTGTAAAGTAATCTTTTGATATTTGTTTTTCAAATATATTGTAATAGTCACGTAGAAGTTGTGTGTGTGTTAGGGTTCCAAGAGAAGCGGATAGAAGAGAGGAGAAACTGATGTGTCTATTAGGGTTCCAAGAGACTCTTTATATAGGAGTTTACAAGGGAACTTAGGCTGTGTTTGGCAGTGTGTTTGGGAGCTTTTCAAGCTTTCAAAAAAAAATTGAAAGCTCTCCCTGTGGTGTTTGGCGGAAGATTTCGCTTAAGATTATCAAGCTTTAGGGGAGATTATGGTAGCTTTCAAATTGGCCAAAATGAAACCTTGGGGTGCCAAGATTTCGGAGATTATGTGAAGATTTGGTAAATTGGAGTCCATTCCTACCATCGCCTACTGCTCTGCCGGAAGCGCTCGCCTCTCCTCGTCGTCGCTGCAGGTACTCCAATTATTGCAAATTCCGGCAGGCCCTAAGCACTATTCCGGCTATGGTCATTAGCGTCGGCGCCGCTATGAAGGGCCGGCGTCGAAGAGAAAACGGCTCCTTTCAAGGGCGACGTCGATGGTGGTACTCAAAGTCCTCGCCGTCTACTGACCGGAAGGGGAGAGCGCTGACTGTTGGCCGATTGGGCATGAGCAGAGGGAGACCTCACTGTGGGAGGTTGCAATAGTGACGGGAAACGCGTGTGTGGCTGAGGCAAAGGGGTAGGGAAGGGTAAAAGTGAAGGGTAATTTTGACATTTTGATAACAAAAATCCCTTACAAATCTTACCCACACCAAACACCTTTCTAGCTTTTAACGAGATTTTTGTTCCCAAAAAAACATAACCTTTGAAATCTCCATAATCTACAAAAAAAAATAAAAATCATAACCTCCAAAATCTACATAATCTACACAAAATCTACTTTTTACAATCTACTGTCAAACACAGCCTCAGAGCTTATCAAATATCTCTTAGAGTTTATCCAATACTAAAAGATAAATACAATGAATCTTATAACACCCCTGGATAAACCTCCTTAAATAGTAAATACTACCTTATTACAAATCTTACCTAGAAAATCCAATGGGACAAAACTAGGGCCAAGTGAACATATACAAATGACATTCGATATGCTTTGGTGATACTGCCTTATTAAAAACCTTGTCAGGAAAATTCAATGGGATAAAACCCGATCGAAGGGAAAAAGAGTGTAGTGCGTGTATACTCCCCCTAAATTCAACATCCTTCTCGAAGTCTTCTTATTCTTCTCAATGGCGTTGTCTTCATGAGATTATGGCCGAATCTCAACATTGTCTTTGATATGTATAAACTGGAATGTTTTCATGATTGACTTCGACGCGGTTAACTTACATGTATTGGTGTTGAGCTGCTTTGAATGTATAAATATAATATACTTCAGGACCTATAGTGTGCTTTCATTATTGATCTAGGGGATCTGTTGTATTAAATCGTGCACAAGTTTCCTCGTTAAAAACCTCTGATGTGCGCTCATTTCACCATGTTTTATGCCTATCTTTTATGCTAATTTTTATGTTATATTTGCATTCTAGGATGGGATTATTAGGAATTTGTGTAGTTGTTGATTATTTGCAAGATATGGAGTCTACACAAAGTTTGGCGTGATTTTCACGAGTTTAGAGATGACTTGGAGAAGTTTGGACGCACTTTGGAGCTGGAAGGGAAACCATGAAGACATCGGAGAAGCTAAGGAAGAACGCAAGATGGTGCAGTTAGAGAAAAGCCCACTTTTGGACATTCATCATTTTGAATCAAGTTCTGATACCGTCATGAGAGTTGTAGCCCTCGAAAAGAGCTTTCTAACGCATACTCATATGCGTCAATCGAACGAACGAGGACTCATGAAAGTGCGTTTCAAAACGGAGCAGAATGCTGAAAGCTGGCAGGAACACTCGACTCGACATAGACCACTCGATATCGAGTCCCATGACTCGATATCGAGTGAAGACACACCCGACATGTACGCCACAAGACTCGATGTCGAGTGCCACCAACTCGAGACCTACATATGAGTCGATATCGAGTCATTTGACTCGATATTGAGTGATCCTCAAGAGCCTGTCCAACGCGTTTTGGAGTCCGAATTCAAGGGAGATTGCTTAAGCACGAAGTTGAAGATCTTTTATCTTTTGATGAACATTTATCCTCTTGGGTTAATTCCTATTTTACTTAAGAGAATTTTATTTCTTTCATATTTATTTATTAGGGAAGATTTATCTTTAGATAGATATAGATAGATGACAGATATATGCTCTCCTTGGCTATCAAGGATTGATCCCTATAAATAAAGCCCTAAGGGCTGGTTTTTCATTCATTCAAACAAAGTCGTCTTAAGGTGCAAATAGTTAGGAGGGAGAGAGAGAGGTCGTCTTCGGGCGCAAATAGTTAGGAGGGAGAGGGGGAGAGAGAGAGAGGGGAGGAGGAGGAGGAAGAGATTGGAAGGTTTTGTAAGTTTTAGTTTGAGTTTAATATTAAAGTTGTTTTATTTTACAATGTCTTATTTCTAATTTCCTTCTTCTAGGGTTGGGGTGATCTCAACATAGATATGTGTGTTTGATTTATGAACTTATGTGTCTTTATCATCTTGTATCCTATATGCATGATTCTTCTACGAGAGTACTAGGTGATCCTTATTTATGATATTGAAGCGAAAGTGATCTTATTATGAATTTGGATTAATTATGAAAAAAGAGATAGTAACACTTAGGGTTTATGCGAAAGCCTCTATATTCCTATTTGTTAATAACGAAAGTTATTTGATATAAAGCATGCATCTTTATGTGATTTATAATCTACGCATATGTTTATTATTGTGGTGATCCCTAACCTTGAAAGCTTGCATATTTATTTGTTTTATTTCATCCTTTTTATTCTGCACATACTATACTCGACACCAACCACCATTCCCTCTCTATCCCTCGACATCGACCAAGTCTTAGTCGACGTCGATAGCAACCCTCATCACCTTTTCCCGCTATTCCCGAACCCCGAAACCAATTAAACCTAGAAGCACTGACTTCTTTCCTGAGGACGAACCTGACTCCACTATCCTATAGCGGGTCTTGATTATAAATTTATTTGGTCGATAAACCCTCTTGTCAACCTCAACTTGGAAAAACCCAGTGGGATAAAAATCAAGATTAAGGAAAAGAGTACAACATTGTATGGTACTTCGGGACCTAATAAAGTGTCGCCACTTATACATTTATAGGTACTTCGGGAACTCTTTTAAGGATCTTTAATCAATTTCATGTGACAGAGCTTTGATATTAACGTTTTAGGCATTTTCAATCGATCATTTTTATCTATATGGTTATGCAACTATCAGGTCCATTAATTACATTAGGAACCAAATATTATGTTCGCGTCTGGTGAATATATGTTCTCATATAACCTTTTAAAGGCTTTTATGCAATCAACTTAGTTTTATATTTTCTTTTGTATGAACACCCACTTAAACCAATTGAAATTACACTTTTTTTTTGTTGGAACTATGGGTCTAGTACCATCATGCTTTAAGAATCCATATTTGCATGTATTGCTTATTTCTAGCTCTTTACAATGATTCTGACTTTGACATCCATTATTTGATGATCATCATATTCCCATGAGCTCTTTCCACTTCTGGGTCGAAATCATATACCAAAAGTCTAATGGTCTCCAACACTTCTGGTGGATTTGAAAATCACTTGATATTTATTGGGTTTGGAGTTACTTCTGGAACTTCGAAATGAGCTAGTGAAATTTATCTGACCTTTTCACTTTCTTGGACTTTAGTAAATGT
Source organism: Persicaria tinctoria (assembly GCA_037127255.1). Classification (NCBI taxonomy): domain Eukaryota; kingdom Viridiplantae; phylum Streptophyta; class Magnoliopsida; order Caryophyllales; family Polygonaceae; genus Persicaria; species Persicaria tinctoria. The sequence goes on along the minus strand of JBANSL010000020.1, from coordinate 12,663,764 downwards.
TTATTTGTTAAACTGTATAATCATTTGATCTATTGAACTTCTAATTCAATTGTGTTCGTCCGCGAATTTAAAAATGATATAGAAGTTGTTCACATGCAATCTCTTTATTAATATATGGTCTCATTTTTTCTCCCTTTAAATACCGAGCATTTGATTACTATTATAAAGCTCTAGGTATTTGATATCAATAGGAACTCAAACCCTATGTGTTATCCAACTTCTTTGTGGTCTCATTTTAGTTCATTTGCACGAGCCCATTTGACCAACGACTCTTCTGGGTTGTCGTGAGCTACCTTATGCTCGTCATTGTGTTTGATAACATTCTATGCCTTGTGTTTCATATAACCAAAGTATTGAAGCATTTATAATATTGGAATTATACTACTGGTTTATAGGATGGTGTTACTTTGAATTTAGAGACTTTTACATTTTTTTTTGGGTAAAAAAGAGTTTTAGTTACGTTTAAACTTATTTTTTAAGTTTAACTATTTTATTAACCAGTTATTAAACATATAATTAATTAATATTCATCTATTTTCGATTGAAAGATAAAATCCATCCGTTCCACTATTTACATAAAAAGTAAAATTTGCACTGTATTATCATTTTTTAGCTTTTATACGTACAAACTGGAAAAAATAATACATAAAATAAATAATGACTAATATAAAAATCAGAATGATCTCATATGAAAATGACTCGTTCTAATTTCTAAAGATGAATTATTAAAAAAATAATTTTAAAATAATGTCAGATTCGAAATTGATATATTTCTTTCTTTTAAAAAATTAATATTTGTCTAAACAAATTAAATACAAATATGACATGCATTATACTAAAACATGATTAAAATACAGAAAATTGTGTTAAATAACACCAAATTGCCTATAAAAATGGTTACCAATTTTTAACTCGATTGTGGTCTATGTTATAAGATCCTTTAACAATACAATTTTGTGGTATAATTATGGTATGGCTATGATGTGATACATTATACTTTATAATTTACGAAGTCATATATACCATTCCATCAAATATTTTCTTCGAAATTTATGTCAAATGGAAGTTTTATGACTTTGCACAATCACATTAAAGGTGTATTTTTCAATGCATTTTAATTATAGTATAATTATATATAATCACTTGAATAATGTCTGGTTAGTCCTTTTTTTGTTAAAAATATTATAAATTTTAAATAAAATATAATACAAATTATGTAAATAAAATACCCATTATTATATAAATTTTATAATTAATTATAATATTATATATTTTATTTAAAATTTACTCTATTTTAAATATATTGTAAAAAATACTAATAAAATATTATTAATTGCATTATAATTAAAATATACCGGAATCCATACGTACACACTAACACACCCTAACTTATGCAATTATAATTAAAATTTACTAGAATCCATGCACACCCTAACTTAATAATATTCGATGTAAAATTTTAATTCTATAACATAAATGATATTTATGACAATTTTTAAAATAAAATAACATAAAAAATAATCCCCCTAAAGTAAAAAAAGAAAAGAAAAAATATTGTTTTATTTATTTCAGCACCTATACGCGGACCACAGGCCCACACCTTACAATCCTTACATGCACCACTCTTTCCCAGAATCCCCAAAATACCCCTCTCTCATAAATGCGTTAACCAAATCACAAACAAGGCAAAACCGTAAATACCTAAAAAATGAAGGGCTTGTTTCCGAAAACCTCGAACCTCACTCTGCCTCCACCCCACTCTCTTTATGGGCCTCCCCTGTTCGTTCCTCCCAAACCACCTCTGTAAAATAACAGAGAGAGATTGAGTTGATACAGAGGCCACAGGGAGAGAGAAAGAGAGGGGCAGGGCATTGGGAAAATACAGAGAGCGAAAACAGGGGCGGAAGTTGATTCCATTCAAAATCCCCCCAAAAAACACTAGTGTCTATGGCTGAATGACACAGGATCTCACTCTAAACTCCCCAACCGCTAAACGGTAGCGGTAGTTTTTACCTTTTTTCCGTTTTCCCCCTCTTTGTAGCTCCTGGTTTCTCCCAATTTCCATTAATGGGTGCAGAGCAGGTCAGCGGGGAGGTACTCTCATGGCTGAAAACCCTACCTGTAGCCCCAGAGTACCACCCGACCCTCCAAGAGTTCCAGGATCCGATCTCCTACATTTTCAAGATTGAGAAAGAGGCGTCCCAGTACGGTATCTGCAAAATCGTGCCCCCTGTTCCCCCCCAGTCCAAGAAGACGGTGGTTTCGAACTTCAATCGGTCAATTTTGGAGCGGAGCACCTCTCAGCAGCCCGAGGACCCGAAATCTCGACCCACATTCACCACCCGCCAGCAGCAGATTGGGTTCTGCCCCAGGAAGCAGCGGCCTGTGCAGAAATCGGTGTGGCAGAGCGGCGAGCATTACACGCTGCAGGAATTCGAGGCCAAAGCCAAGCTTTTCGAGAGGAATTACCTGAAGAGCAGGGCCAAGAAGGCGTTATCGGCCCTGGAAATGGAAGCCCTCTTCTGGAAGGCTAACGGGGATAGACCCTTATCCGTAGAGTATGCGAATGACATGCCCGGGTCGGCTTTCGGGCCCGTCAAGGAGCGGCGGTGGCGGGATTCAGGGGAAACAGGGGCCGGGGTGGGGAATGTGGGCGACACGGCTTGGAATATGAGGGGGATTGCGAGGTCCAATGGCTCATTGCTGAAGTTTATGAAGGAGGATATACCCGGAGTTACCTCTCCAATGGTTTATGTGGCGATGATGTTCAGCTGGTTTGCTTGGCATGTGGAGGATCATGACCTGCATAGCTTGAATTATATGCATATGGGGGCGGGGAAGACCTGGTATGGGGTCCCGAGGGATGCCGCCACCGCCTTCGAGGAGGTCATTAGGGTTCATGGATTTGGGGAAGAGATCAATCCTCTTGGTGAGTGAGTTTTGGTCAATTTGTTGTCTTAATGAGTACTTTGCTTGCTCATTTTTCATATGGTTTGGTTTCAATGTGCTAATTGCTTATAAAGAGCTTATTTGTTCGGTGAATGGGCTTATGGAGAACTTAGCTTCTAGGCAACTCTGGAGATACAGTTACCGTTTGCTTTTTTACCTCTGTTTTGGTTTTCTGATGTTATGCTTGAACTTGTTGCCTGATCTTTAAGGTGCCACTTTCGGGCAGGTTGTTCTCGGGTTGTTTATGATTATGGTAGTGCGATATTCTAGGATTCGTATTTACTTGGTCAATTCCATGTAATTTCCATTATAGGAATTAGGAAGGGTTTCTTCTTAATTGCGGATCTATTCCAATCAATGATTACATTCCTTGTATAGTTCATAAGCTGAAGTAGTACCTTGCATCCCGAAGTGAGATTTACCGCGATAGGACTTGTGAACATTGCTCAAGCCAATCAGTTGTTGCGTCACTTGATGACCGATTGGTGGATGCCCAACAGCTTTTGATATGAAGACTTAGTCAAACAAGTCTATGCTTAGCATGCGTGGTTAAGGTGTTGTGAACATTGCCTATGATAATGCTGTGTTTAAAAGCTTTGTTTGTCTTGTGGCGAATGTATATGTGACCGCTTGTCAGTTTGTATAGTGCAATTGCAACAACTTCAACTTTTTAATTCTCACAAGGGCTCAAATATGAGCTTAGTTTAAACTTTAAAGTCTCCCTGTTTCATTACATAGCCTGGCAGATCATGACATGTGATTAAATCATTCTCTTAAAATCAAGCTTTACTATCAGTGATCACAGGGGCACATCTGGAATTCTGGATACTGCATTTCTTTTCTCTTTTCAATTTCATTTAACCATAAATTCTTTGCAACAAAGGATTTCTAATTGCTATAGTGTTTAATTTTCCTTAGTTACCTTTGCTATGCTTGGCGAGAAGACCACTGTTATGTCACCTGAAGTACTTATCCGTGCAGGCGTACCATGCTGCAGGTATCTATTGCTCAATCCTGAAATCAGTGGTTTGCTCTTTATATTGAATTTGTTGAATAGTAAGTTCTTGTTTGTCTTATGTGCACCAATTCTGCTGTTAAACAGGTTGGTGCAAAATGCAGGGGATTTTGTTGTCACATTTCCAAGGGCCTATCATTCAGGATTTAGTCATGGTAAGCTTTCTTCAGCAATCTACTATTTCGATACAAATCATGCAAAACATGTAGTTTTTAATATGTTATCCTGTGTGTTCAAATTAATGTTGTGTAGGGTTCAACTGTGGCGAAGCATCTAACATTGCTACACCTGAATGGTTGATGTTCGCAAAAGATGCTGCAATTCGAAGAGCATCAGTTAATTACCCTCCGATGGTGTCTCATTTCCAGTTACTATATGATCTTGCACTAGCATTGACTTCAAGGTGTATTTCATCTCCTTATCTTAAGCCTTTTGTTTTGACTATTCTACGTTGAATCCTTTTATTCTTCAGAGAATGAAGTTTTTGTATTTGGTCTGTAACAATTGCTAGAGTTTCTGTATGTGACTTTTGTAGACTTGAAGTTGACATTTGACATACCTTTGGTTGACTGAGAAGTAGGAATATAGAATTATGCTTGTTATCTCCATATCTCACTTAGGATGTTTCACATGTGTTTCTTAGTCAAAGAGTTGCTGTGTAATGCATTTTTTATTCGTTTCTTTTTCCTTTTTTTTTCTTTTCTTGATGAGCGTTTTAGGAGGTTTGTGATTGTCTTTTGCATATGAGTACAGGTTATTGTCTTCTGGTGTTTCCCCCCTTCCTCTTCTTGCCTTTTCAGCAGGGAAGACAAAAGAAAAAAGTTCAAATGTAATGCTTGTTTCTTCTGGTGCAATGCAGTAATCCTTCTGGTGCTAATAACGCCCCTCGAAGTTCTCGGCTCAAAGACAAGAAAAGGGGTGAAGGGGATAATTTGGTGAAACAGCTGTTTGTGCAGGACATAATGCAGAACAACAACTTACTGCATACTCTTGGAAAAGGATCTGCTGTTGTACTCCTTCCACAAAATTCTTCGGAAAGGTTCATCTGTTCTAATTTGCAAATTGGATCCAGGAACCAAGTCAATTCAAGCCTACCGCTACACTTATCTCGTCCCAAGGGGGCAGGAAAATCTTCGGAGTTTTTGGTTTCTGATGATATACAAGCTAAAAGCCAAGCTGATAAGAGATTCAAAACTTACTCAAGGAAAGGAAAATTTTCTTCCATGGGACAAGGGGTTGAAGTTTCTACACACACAAGCAGTAATGTAGAAACTAGGGGAGAAAGCGCAGTGGTTGATGGATTATCTGATAGAGGACTGTTCTCTTGTGTCAAATGTGGGATTTGGCCCTTTGCTTGTGTTGCCATAGTTCAGCCAACTGAATCAACTTCTCGGCACTTGATGTCAACAGATTTTAACTTGGATGATCTCTTGGATTTTGGAGAGTTGCATGATGGATCTATTGTTGCTGGTGCATACACCTTGGAGCCAAAGTGTGCTTCAGGTCAGTTGTTTGTAAGATTTTGGTACATTATTTTTATTCAGTTCTGTCAAAAGTTGCCATGCTCTCTCGATACGTGATTTAATCATTAGTAACCACTTATTGTAATGCCAAGAACCGAAAAGTGGATCTTAAGCTTCTTCTTGTTCTATTTTTTTTTTATAAATATTAACCCGGGGCTTCATTGAAATCCAACCATGGGATAGCTCTTACCCAATTGGACTTTATAGAGGGGAAATGAATGACGGATGCATTAGTTAATTACATTTTGGTTCAAATTCAGGGACCTGTTAGTATGTTTTTATAATGTCATTTGTCCTCGAAATGTTTCTTTCCAAACAGTCATAGTATGATTCACTGTTTTGGCGTTGATCAATACAGGCTGGATGCCAAAAAATGATCCTGATGGTAACTATGATGTTGCTGTTCAGTCTGCTGATCAGATGGAAACAGTTGACCACTGTACCAACTCCATCCAGTATTCAGATGGCGAATTTGAAAAGGTAGATGAAACATTCAACGTGGATTCAGATGCTGAAATGAGAAGGTCAACTGCCCTTGGTCTATTGGCTTTGACTTATGGAAACTCGTCCGATTCTGATGAAGATGACGTCCCACCTCATGGTGATCCCCATTCCAATGGGTGTGCTTCAAGAGATGGTTTGTGGGAAAGTAAATGTAGAGGTGATCATTCTGCATCACCTTTTTCTCATCAAGAGCATAACAGTGGGGTAACAGGGAATTCAGGACTTGTTACTTTGAAATGTGAAGGGGAAGGCACTGCTCCTCACACCATATCTCATTCATATAAAGATCGTGAATTCTCAAGAGTAGATTCTGATGATAGTGATTTTGGAAGCTCTGAATTGGCTGAAGGGCTTTCCAATGATAGCCTGATAAATAAGAGTTCAAATGATCCTTTCAATGTAAATGATACGAAATTTGCTGAAATCAGCAACCCAAGTCTTCATTTTTCTCAGAGGTCGGATGAAGATTCTTCAAGAATGCACGTCTTCTGTCTTGAGCATGCTCTGGAATTGGAACAGCTTCTCCGTCCTGTTGGCGGGATACATATCATGCTACTTTGTCACTCAGGTATCTTATGAATTGCAAAATAATTTTGGCCACATCATGATTTATATGTTTGTTATATTGTTATTCAAAGTTTACTTGTGAACGCCGTATTTTATTGCAGACGATGATATGCTGAAACTCCTAAAGAGTGTTTTTCGTATTTGTAATTGTGTTATGTCTTTTAGTTTATTTGTATCCTTGTCATATGATGATAAGCAATGAATAATACATTAGAAGGGTGCTTACCCAGATTTTTATCTGTATTTTTTTTTCATGCGCTTGTCTTTCTAGGATCTCAGTTTTCATATTTTGGTGAGAGTAGGGCCCATAGGGGGAGACAGTTTCATGATTCTTGATTCCTTTTTTGCCCACATGCACTTTACTGAGTCTTTCTAAGATATTATAGCAACCATGGCACAAACTTTTGTTTGGTTAGGGTAGGCATATCTTGCAAATCTCCTCATTGACTTTTAATGTAGCATTTGGGTTTTACAAAATATTGTTGGGTAACTAATGTGTGCTACATAGTGATAGTCTCATGGCTTCATGAGAGTATCATGGCTGATTCTCTTGTAAAGGTTCTTATTTTTAGTACATTCATATAGTAAGGTGGTTTTATGAATTTTGATTTATTAGGGTGGTTTTATGAACTGATTGATTTTAAACAGTATTTGTTGTATGATTAGGTTTTCCTAATGTTTTATGGCACATGGGTTTGCCGAGGTTAATGACCCTAGTTGTTTAGTTGGTACACTAGATACTAATGTACTTATTTTAAGCTGCAATGCATGTTTTTTCTTAGAAAAAAGCGCATTCCTGATCTGTGTTTCATAATTTTCAGAAAAAATTGTGCTTGATAAGTTGTAGTCCGGATTCCTGAAACTGCAATTCCCGGTATTGTATATTTCTAGCACGATGAGGCCTACTTCTCTGAAGCACTAAATTGTATTTTTACTCTCTTCGTCATTCTCTGATGTTTCAGCACAGCATGGACTGCCAGTTTGTATCTGTCGACTGCATTGTGTCTGGGGGAGGCAACAGATACAACTCGGTAGTCCGCTAGTTACTGTCATATAAGTTGGTCGAAAATTTCCGTTTGATTGTAGGAATCCTCGACTAGGAAGCTAGTATACAACAAAATGCTCACCATGAGGCATGAATTCCTCATGGTGAAAAATTTGTTTGTACTAGCGAATTTTCAGTAGGATGTACCATTGTCTAACCGTAGCGTAATTTGAATCTGCTTGGTCATGGACTCATGGTTTGCCCTTAACAGATCAATGGTTCTGTTAACTCATGTATAGTAGCCACACACATAAGTCATCTTAATGATCTAATGTTCGTCCTTGCCACCTTATCCTGCACGTGCTCTCTCATGTTACCATCTTTTCTTAGAAAAGTTGGATTAATGACTCTCAATATACCTGCAGATTATCCGAAAGTAGAAGATGCAGCCAAGCTGGTGGCGGAAGAACTGGATATGGATAACTTCTGGAATGACACACCATTTAGGGCCGCTACTAAGGAGGACGAAGAACAGATTCAGCTGGCCCTGCAAAGCGAGGAAGAAACTCCAAAGAGCAGGGAGTGGGCTGTAAAGCTGGGCGTCAATCTATACTACAGTTCCATACTCTGCCGCTCTCCTCTGTATAGTAAGCAGATGCCCTACAATTCGGTCATATACAGTGCCTTTGGCTGTAGCACTCCTTCTGCCTCCCCAAAAGAGCCAAAGGTTCGTGGGAAGCGGTCCAGTAGGCAGAAAAAGATAGTCATGGCCGGTAAATGGTGTGGTAAAGTATGGATGTCGAATCAGGTACATCCCTTCTTGGTGAAGGATGATGGACAGGAAGAACGAGCTTTTGGTGATAGGCTAAAGGCTGATGAGATGATTGTCGTAAAGCAAGAGACTGCCGGCAGAAAGGGAACACCCTCAGCTCCTAGAACTGCTATGAAAAGAAAATTGAAGTTCGAGGACCGATCAATCAAGAAAATGAAATCTCAAGAGAGGGAAGTTGTAGAGAATGAGTCGGATGATTCGGTAGATGTTGAATCTCATCAGGAGCACAAGAGGAACACTGGGAGATCATTGACAGGGAAAACAACAATCAAGAAGACTAGATTTCAGGGCACTGAAGCCGCGGAGAGTGGCTCGGATGATTCAGCTGATGGAGCACTTCACCAGGAACACAAGAAAACTACCGCGAAAAGAACAAGCAGAAGCAGACCAATCAAGAAGGTGAGATCTCCTGACACGGAGACCCAAGACAGCGGTCCTGAAGATCTGGCAGAGGACACTGAGCACCCTCCAGGAATTAGAAGAAGCATTCGAAGCCAACGTTTCAAGGGACAAACCAATTCCCGGAGGACATTTAACAGGCAGGCAGCTGCTGATCAGTGTGAATCAGATTCTGAGATTGATATGAAAAGTGCAATCAGTTCGCTTATGGGGAAAAGAGCCTTGAAGCGTCACGAAGATATGGAGACGGAGACATCAGCTAAGAAGCAAACACAGACGAGCAAAGGAAAGAAAACCGCAGGTCCAAAGATGAGGCTCCCGGCTGTGAAATCGTCCACTACAAAGGGTCCAAAGATACGGCTTCCTGTGAAAGATTCAGCTCCAGCCTCGAGATCTTCGTCTAGGAAGGCTCCGGCAAAAAGAGCAGCTGAGAAGCGTTTAGAGGTGAAAAGAGAGAAGCAAGAAGAGTATTTCTGTGATATAGAAGGCTGCACAATGAGCTTCAAATCCGACGAAGATCTGTCACTGCATCAGAGGAACATCTGCCCAGTAGAGGATTGCTATAAGAAGTTCTTCTCACACAAGTACCTAGTTCAGCATCGACGAGTTCATGAGGATGACCGCCCCCTGAAGTGCCCATGGAAGGGCTGCAAAATGACCTTCAAATGGGCATGGGCTCGGACCGAGCACATCAGGGTCCACACGGGTGCTCGCCCTTACGTCTGCAAGGAGCCAGGTTGCGGGCAAACGTTCAGATTCGTATCGGATTTCAGCCGCCACAAGAGGAAGACGGGACACACGGTAAGGAAGAAGACCTAACCTGTGAATGAGAGAGTGAGAGAAGGTAGGGATGTAGCTCACCATTGATGCTAAACCATTGCTTTAATTTGTTCAGAGTAACTTGTCTTGCTAGGATACCGATTCTAGGTTTTTCGACATTCGTCATTTCGTACAGTTAATTCAGTTTGATTCCCGGGCTTTTCGTCTTGGGCATGGTTGCTTTCTTGAATCTGAAATGGTTTCGGGGAGGTTTCAACTTTGCAAACAATGAAAGATGGGAAGGCCCTGAAGAAGAGGGAAGTGTTTCCTAGACAATTTCTTCATGTTCATTTTTAGATGAATTCATTTGGAAATTGAGTTGTTGGAATTGGAAGCCACTTTGAAAGCCTTTGGCATAAATAGTTACAACTGGAGTTTCTGATCTCTTTGGCTGGCTTCTCATTCTCATTGATTTTTTTCTTCTTCTGATTAGCTAAAAATTCTACTCGATGGCATCATCCGAAAGGTCCTGCAACGGCTGTCTTCCTGAAGGTTCTCAATCTCATTGATGATAGTATATACTCATTATGTTAAACCAAATAAAAATTATATATAATATCAATTTTTAATTATTTTTTTAAATAATTTTAACTCTAAAAAAAATGTGTATAAATGATAAAAAACATCTCTATCTGATTTTTCAAAATAGTAAAGCAATAGGAAAAATGGAAAGAATTTTCAAATCTACGACATTCTCCAAAACTAAACGATTTTTTTTTTTATATTAGTCCAGTTCGATCGACTCAATCGATCTACATCTGAAGAGCGTATTGTGTGACCCATTTAAGGGGTTAAATGGGGTTGATCCTTCCACTCACAAACGACTTCATGTTTCCAAAGGAATTTGAACTTCGAACCTCTTGGCATGAGATGTAGTCCCACAACCTTTCATGCAAAGAGGTTCGAAGTATGTATTAAACGATTCTTTAAATCTTTAAAATGGAAAAACGATTGTACTTGAAACAAAAATAATTTAAAAAATATGTATTTTGTTTTTCCATTTGGGAGAAATATTTTGTTTAATATTTTAGAGAAATATATCTTTTTTTTAATTTGAAGAATAATTCATTTATCCATTTTCAAAATGGGGAAATAGTTTATTTCCCGGTCGAATATGGTCTAATACTAATTTATGTGTTTATGTTGTTTTTATAAGATTTTATATTTTATATTTGATTTAAATGCATTAAACTAGAGTCTAACAACATTAATTTCAGTGCAATTTATTTATTGTGCTTTAACCTTTAAAAAGTTTCTTTAAAAGACCTTGAAAAAGTTTGGCACCGTTGGATTATTTTTGACAAATCACATCTTTATTTAGAATTTCATTTTGAACCTCGTGAAACTTTTTATTTAAGATTATTTAATAGGGACCACTCCGTATAATCATACATAGCATTAGCATATCTTAAAAAAAAAAATCAACACTCATAATCTCATTCAATTTATCTTCATTAAATATTTTTTTAAAAATATAAAATTTATTACAACACTCTTATCAAATTAATATATACTTGAATATTTATATTTTCAATAGTAAGATATATATTTATATGGGATATTTTATATTTCTATGGGATATTTCAGATAGAAAAGAAAACAAAAATATAATTGGAGAGGCCCATTACAGCCCATAGGCCCAAGTAAAACCGGAAAAGGGAAAACAAGTGGGGCCCAAAAGATGCCATATTATTCGTTTTTATGGAATAACGTAAAATTTACAGAATATATTTTTTAAAATAATATTTATTTTTACATTTTGTCTGAACTCTGAACTGAACTCTCTCTCTCCCCCCTCGAGGGTCTCAAGATTCAGGGAGCCTGATTCCATTCTCTCTCCACTTCCGCCATTGGAGCTACGCTCTGTGTCCTCCATCTTCTACCTTTCTTTAAATCGGTTCGCTCAAGCAGCACTGCTAAGGTTCTTGATTCTTTAATTTCTATCAATTCCTCAATTTCGAATTTTATTTTTGTAATGAAACAGGGTTTTTATTGTCGTTGGATATATATTCGATGATGAGGATTCCGTGGTATATGCCGATGTGGTGTCTGGGAGGAGGCGGATTTATTAATTTTGAATTTAGTGGGATGGAATTCGGAACACGAAGTTTGGGGTTTTTTTGTTGGATGGATTGGATTTTGACCGCCAGCTTGTGGCGATCTGAGACGAAAAGGGAAATATTCCATTTCGCATGGTTTGATTGTGCGCAACTTATGATTTTATGCTTGCTTAAATGAAATCGAATCCATTGGAGGTAATTATCAGACTAACTTTTTAAGCGAGAAAATTTGTTGTTTCGCGTGTTATTCTGAGCGCATTTTAGGGTTTCGGGGTCGTGGTTTGTAGAATTTAATTCGTTAACGCTGCGTAGAGGCTCTGGTGATCTGAACCAATCCTCTGAGGATAATAAATAGGAATTAAAGCTTTTCTTTTAGCCCTTTTGTCTAGAGTTTTGGGTTAAAACATTTCCTAATGCAAAATTACAGTGACCGGTAAAGCTCGGAATTTGGGAATTATGATGCTGATTGGGCATTTTGCCATCAAAGGACTGACTATGAAATAATTTGTAAAATTGCAAGCAAAATTTCTTCATCTATGGCCTATAGGTTAATTTGGAGGGCAAATTGTTTTCTTTTTGAGACGGTTCATTGCTCTGCTATAGAGTATTATTATTAATAGCTATTTTTTATATTATCAAAATAAATATTTTCTCTGTTTGTGCTTGTATGATGCTTGATCTGCTTTGTTCACTCTTTTTCCTTTGTTGTTGTCTGCTCTTATGTTAGGGAAAATGGAAGGATCGAGCAGGGTGGGTGCTGCAGATGTGTACTTGAAAAATTATAATCTTGGGAAAACTTTAGGTATTGGTTCATTTGGTAAGGTGAAAATTGCAGAGCATAGGCTGACTGGACACAAAGTTGCCATCAAAATTCTGAACCGTCGCAAGATTAAGAACATGGATATGGAAGAAAAGGGTATTAATCTTTTCACTGATATTGATGGCTGTCCTCTCGCTGATCTTAGATTCTCATACAATTAAAACATTTGTCGGGCATTGTGATGATAAGTTATTCCTTTTTCCTATGTGCATTTATAAAGCTGATTGGATAAGTACTAAGAATTAGAATTGTATGCATGGATCAACTTTATGAGTTACTTTGAATCCACTAGAACTTGTAACACTAATTTCACCAGTCATTATGGAAGTTTTTTATGACAAAATATTCTAACCTGTGATGACCTTGTTGAATTGTTATTTTGTTATGCTTCTTACCTTCTATTGCATCTTGAATTCTTGTCTGATGTATTCCTCTACATTCTATGCCTTCTTGAGTAGAAGGATATCCGAGTTACTGATTTGTCATTACAATGTTGCCACCTTCTTTGTTGTAGTTCGCAGAGAGATCAAGATATTGAGGTTGTTCATGCATCCACATATTATCCGTCTTTATGAGGTTATAGAGACACCATCTGACATATACGTTGTCATGGAATATGTGAAGTCTGGTGAGTTGTTTGACTATATTGTAGAAAAGGGAAGACTACAAGAGGATGAAGCAAGAAAATTCTTTCAACAGGTGAGACTACCATTTGTATCCCCAGAGCGTTGAACTGTTTACTTATAATAAGTTCTTGATAAATTGACTTTTCGTGCTTCATATCATGCAATCAGATTATATCTGGAGTAGAATACTGCCACAGAAATATGGTTGTTCACCGTGACTTGAAGCCTGAAAACTTGCTTTTGGATTCAACTTGCAATGTGAAGATAGCTGATTTTGGCTTGAGCAATATCATGCGGGATGGTCATTTTCTGAAGACAAGTTGTGGAAGCCCAAACTATGCAGCTCCAGAGGTAAGGAAAAATGCCCCCTTAAAATCGTTATCATAGTAGTTTTTTCCTTTTCATAGTCAGAAATATCAGTTATTTTTGAACCATTTGTTTGAGTCAAATGCTCAACTCATTAGAAGTGGTGGTGGTGGTGGTGGTGGGGGGGGGGGGGGGGGGGGAGCATTAGAGGAAAGCCCAATATAGGTATTTCAAATTTTTCCATGAGTTTCTGTTACATTCGAAGGTTCACATCCTAGTTGCAACACTCACAGATTCAAAGGTTCACATCTTAGTTGCAACACTCACAGATTTATCAGGTATATTTCCGAAACAGCTAAAGCAGTGTAAACTGTTGGGTCAGGACTAAACATCTTTAATATGCATTCATAAACTATGTAGATTACATGACTGGATAGTTTGTAAGTCATTTCCCTGGTAGAGAGGGATTTGGGGATTGAGGGAGGGTTTGGAGTTGTGTTTGTTTCATCAACGATGCTTGTTCTTGCTAAATACGTGTTTCTTTGATATTCAGGTTATTTCTGGGAAGCTGTATGCTGGCCCAGAAGTTGATGTATGGAGCTGTGGTGTTATCTTATATGCTCTCCTTTGTGGTACCCTGCCTTTTGATGATGAGAATATTCCTAACCTTTTTAAGAAAATAAAGGTACTTATTGATTCGAGTTGCTGGTTTGGCTAGATGTGGACCTGTTTCCGTTGTATTTTCAATATGTTTCCACTTAGTGCAGCATCATTATATTCGTTTGTGGAATTAAATGGACTTGATTATGGATAATTAAGATTCAAAATAAGTTGCGTTTTATCAGCACGCACAAAATTTTCACTTCCAGTATTTTTGTTTTCGCCTTTTCATCAAGACATTTTCTATTGCCAATTGTCAGTTTGTAATGGCATATGATAAGTAAGTTCCATGCATTTTTTATCGACTTCATCCTAACCTTCTTGGTGTTGGGGCACAGCTGCATTTGATTTTTATTATTAGTCCTGAATGGTTACCATGTTGGTATTTCCAAACTTATAGAAGTGGAAGGACAAGCAAGTTGAAAAACGAGTTAAAACATACACTGTTTGACTGTGTGTAAAACCCTCTTCGATATATGTTCTTTATGAGAAACTTCTTTTTCTGGTTGATTATGGTTTTATTAATTCTTTTTACATAACCATTTCATTCTATTGTATAGGGTGGGATATATACTCTTCCTAGCCATTTATCCTCCGATGCCCGAGATCTTATTCCAAGGATGCTTGTAGTTGATCCTATGAAGCGGATAACTATATCTGATATTCGCCAGCACCAATGGTTTCAGGCTCGTCTTCCTCGTTACTTAGCTGTGCCTCCACCTGATACAATGCAACAGGCTAAGAAGGTTAGTCTGCTTTCAGAAGTTGATTGTGTTCAAAAGATTTTAGGCAGTTTTACAGTTCCTATAATGTATAGTATGCATGTGTATATTTATAGGCTGAATGGTATACTAAAAGGGCCAGCAGGGACAAATTGGTATAATAAAAAATGGCTGGGACAACTTTGTATAAAAAATCACCTCATGAGGATTTTTTAACCTTTCTCCCCTATACTTTTGGGTAATTATTTATCACCCCGCTTTAGTTTAATTTATTTTACGAGTCCAAGCAATCTAAAAGAAAAAAATCAATCCACCACATCTCTCGGCCTCCTCTCTTCTCTACTCTTCAACCCTCCATTCTCAGATCATTCTTACAATTCAATGACCACCACCAGCTTGCCTATCTTCTATCCACACCTTTGACAAAAACAAAAGAAGGGGCATTCCTCCATTTATCATCTGTATCTGGAAAAAATATGCCTCTTATCAGAAACTCCCAAAAACTTGAAGAGTGCTTCAAATTACAAAGTGAAGCTACACATCCCCTGCAACAAACATTATTCATCAAGCCGACTTCAAAACCCAAAGATTGAAATTTATCATCTCATTGAACCAAAACTCAAGCGTTCTTCCACTTAACATCTGTATCCATCAGATTTTTCCTTTTGAATGTTTTGCTCTAGAGTGGATTAATCTCAACTATACCTATGATTTTCAATTGTTTGAATGTTGAATGATGTAGTGTTATCTACCTATTGCTACCTCAATGATCTTAACTTTTAAGTTGCCGAAAGGTGGTATTTTCTTGCTTTTGGATGTCAAATCTTTCTTGTGGACTCATTCTAGGTGTTTGAGTAACATATGAACGGGTGAGAAATAGACACTGGTGTGGTGTATCATTCTACCATTCAGTTTCTCGACATGGGCAAGGTTTCAGATTTCAGTTCCTTATGTTGCAGTGTTTTACCCTAGTAAAATTTGACTAGCTATTTTTAGTTTGTTTTACCCGTATCAGAAGTGTGTTTTGCTTTGCTGAAGTACATCATGTCATATTGATTGGAGATATGTGATATATTTTCTGATAGTTCTTTTTTTTTAATTCTACAACTCATTTGTCTTCTGACTGTACCAGATGTTTCTTTTAGGTCTGGCTTGCGTATGTTTTCTTGGTACCAATTACACTCATGTGCCTCTAATTACAACTGTGTAATGATACAAATAGTTTTCCTACTGCAATCTTTTATTAAAAAATAACTTATGTGAGTTTTCCTACTGAAATAACTGCCTGCTGTATTGGCTTCATGCAGATTGATGAAGAAATACTTCAAGAAGTCATAAGTATGGGATTTGATAGAAGCCAGTTAGTTGAATCTCTTCGAAACAGAATCCAGAACGATGTATGGACTTGATCCTTTGTATCTCTAGGTCTCTAGCTATATTATTATGTCATTCTTTTTTGATGGAATACCTTCTTTTTTCAGGGAACCGTGGCTTACTATTTGCTGTTGGACAACCGCTTCCGTGTGTCAAGTGGATACCTCGGTTCTGAATTTGAAGAAACTATGGTGCATTTTAGTTTCCTCCTCGCTTTTAAAACTTTTGCAATGTTCACTCATATATGCTGGAATGGACAATGTTGGTTAGTTCATAGCTCATGCTTCAGTATGTAGTAAGTTAAAATTTTTAGAACACTATCAGATAATGAAGGAGGATTAGAAGACAAACTAGAGATTGCTTTTGGTATTCGATGTAATGTGGTGGTTGGCACAATGGCAAATGAAATATCTGTAGCTGCATTGATGTCATTCAGGAGTTTGTAGACTGGTTGTGTATGGCATATGTGGCACCTGCAAAAATTATAGCATCTTAGTAGTTCATAATCCTCACCTGAAGGTTTTTGGTGTTTTATTTTCAGGAGGGCAACTACAACCGTATGCATCAAATTGAACCTGTGACTGCTGCTGTGCCAAACCGCTACCATGGATATGCTGCAGATTATCAAGGAATTGGCTTGAGACAGCTTTCAGCTGAGAGGAAATGGGCTTTGGGATTGCAGGTTTCTCTATTTAATTATGTCTATCCATTCGATGATTTGCCTCCCATAATCATAAAAGCTTTGCAATGTAGTTGAAATGAATAGGGCGGTTTAACCTTGCCATCAATGCCTATTAGAGAGATTTTTGTGGTGAAGTGATTAATGCTAGGGGGGTTTATACGGCCATCTTGAACAAATTCCCTGAAATTGGTTTATTTTGCTGTTTGTCGGTTTTCCTGTTTGAGCTTGCCTGCTCTGATGTGCATTAGTGAGTCACTGGGCCTCTTCACTTTAGCTGAGTTACATGTGACCCCTTCAATACTTCATGAAATCTGTAGGGAGTTGCATACCACTTTCTGAAATTGGTGACCTTAATTTGTTCAAAAGAACTGATCTGGATTCATAATGCAGTTTTCCTAGCTCTAGAAAGTGAAAAAGACGGTTCATCTTGAAAGGACTTGATAAACATACTTTTCTATTTTGTGGGATGTCTTTGATAGCGTGGCATATTTTCCCTTTGAATTGGCATTACTTGGTTGTACTTTGTATGAAGTTGTGATGCGTAGGTACATGCATCATATATAAAGGAATTGAATGTGTTGTTTTTTCTCCATCATTTATTTTGCCTTTCCATGAGGGGACACTTAATTATAATACTGTAAAGTTTCAGAAATTTTCGGTTTTTTAGCTAGTCATGATACTACTTTTACAATTTTGACTTTAAATTTTACCATTTGCTCTTCCATCATATAATGTGAGCAGCTGGTTTTATTTTGTGTTGAAGTAGTAATTCTGCACTGCCTAATAAGTCTATTATGTCCAGTCCCGAGCTCATCCTCGTGAGATAATGACAGAAGTCCTTAAAGCTCTGCAAGAGCTGAATGTCTGCTGGAAAAAGATAGGCCATTATAATATGAAGTGCAGATGGGTTCCTGCCATTGTTGGTCTTAATGAAGGAATGGTTAACATTGCTATACACAACAACCACTATTTTGGGGATGATCCTGGCATCATTGAGAGTGAAGCAGCATCAAGGTCGTACAATGTTGTCAAGTTTGAATTGCAGGTACCTAATTTACATTAGCTTTCCTTTCAAATTCATAACAGTAATGAATTAGACTCACAGGGTTATTAATTTTCCAATAACAATGATTGATGGGAAGGACTGAAGGAGTGGGAATAACTTCTTTTTTTCGGATAGCATTTAAGAAAGGATGATTGTAACAAGAAAAGATGTGTGTTTAAACAGCTTTACAAGACTCGTGATGAGAAGTATTTGCTCGACCTTCAACGGGTGCATGGCCCGCAGTTCCTCTTCCTGGATCTTTGCGCAGCTTTCCTCGCACAACTTCGGGTCCTGTAGAAGAACCCTTCTGCAATGCAGCATCACAACAATTTGTACATAATTGATAAAATGTCTATGGACCAGTACTAGGTTGTCTATTTGACCTCCTTTCTCCTTCCTTTGAATGGTACAAGTTTAGTGCTCGAAGCTCGTTGCTCTGGTTAAGACCAGACCTTCTGTTGGCCGATTCCAAGAAGCTATCTGGCTTGCTACCTTCCTTACCAGTAACTGGCTTTCTAGAATGCTAATTTTGAGCAACTACCAAGACCCCAAAATCAATCCATGGTTGTGTTACTGGTTATTTTTGAAGCTGTTTCGTGTATTTAAAATGCTTCCTGGCGAGTTTCAGATCTCAAAAGGGTGTTTTTCCATGGCTGGCCTAAGAGTGAAATTTATCTGGAAATTGATCAGAGCAGTTGAATAAGTTCTCTTGTTTGTACTAGTTTTTCATATATTGTCTTTGCAGCATAAACATGTTCAACCTGTGGTGTAATTTACCGATGTTTAGTAGAATTTCAGTAACTAGATTTTCAGACATTACTGTACTGTTAGTCTCGGTTCATCGAACTTAGTTGACAGGCATGATCCGGTTTATCGGTTAACCAAATGACTCGAAAATAATAATTGGATGTACAAAAAAATTTGGGAAAATGGCAGAAAACCACCCCTTAAATATGACCTTTTGCAGAAAACCACCCCTTAAAATTGAAATTGCAGAAAACCACCCCTTAAACCCATTTTGCCTATAAATTGCCACCCACAATTTTTTTTTCCGTTAGTTTGTCGTTAAAAAAAGGTAAAAAGTCATTTTTATCCCTTCTTTTTAATGTTATTTTAATAAGGGAAAATGTATGAATTGAAATAAATTAATAAAACATATTTATCTATCCCATTTAATGAGAGAAAACGTATGTTATTTTATTAAAATAACATTAAAATGGAAGAATAAATAGATTTTATCAATTTATTTCAATTCATACATTTTCCCTCATTAAAATAACATTAAAAGAGAGGGGTAAAAATGACTTTTCACCTTTTTTTAACGGCAAGCTAACGGAAAAAACAGTTGTGGGTGGCGATTTATAGGCAAAATGGATTTAAGGGGTGGTTTTCTGCAATTTCAATTTTAAGGGATGGTTTTCTGCAAAAGATCATATTTAAGGGGTGGTTTTCTGCCATTTTCCCAAAAAATTTACCCAAAACCTCACATGAAAAATTGGGGAGATTACGCATTGGACTCCTGGAGCTTTGCAATTTTTCATATGATACTCAAAAATGTTTTGCTGTCCTATTTGCTTATTCTGTACACTTACGATAACTGTACTTTTCGTTAGATTAGATTTACAGTGGTGATCCAGATCATTTAACTCATTGCTTTTATTTAGTGCCAAATCAGCCCTAAATTGTACACGTCAAGTTATTATCTTGACAGCTAATCATGCTTAGCTGGAAGTAGTTGACGGTCATATACGAAACGATATCAAAAGGTTAGACTATTTTCAGCATTTATGAAAGGTTAGGCTATTGGATGCAGCAGTGCAACAATCCTAAAGCTGGGGCTTTTTTATGCAATTAGTCCTCCTGAACCACATCAGTCTTATTAGGGCTATTATATGAGCTGAACAGCTCGAGCTCGGCTCGAAAAAAGCTCGACTCGAGCTCGCTCGCTTATCTAAACAAGCCGAGCCTGAACATGATTTTAAACTCGGTTGAAAGCTCGGCTCGTTCGATTTAGGCTTGAATAGCTCGAATTCTATGGAATTTCTAAAATTTTCTATAAGTTAATATGTTATGGCCAAGTAAAACTATTTAAAGCTCGAAAAAAAGCACGGCTCGAGCTCGTTCATTTACTAAAACAAGCCGAGCTTGAACAAAAAAGAAAGCTCATTTAAAAATTTGGCTCAGCTCGGCTCGGCTCAAGCTCGTTTAACAAATGAACAAGCTTGAACATGCCAAGCTCGGCTCGTTCGGCTCGAATAACACCCCTGAGTCTTATTAGGTCTACATCTTGAACCTGTTAAGGGAGTCCACTCCAGATCTCATACCACCCACGGTGTGACTGTTTGTGACATACGGTGCAACACTAAATTATTTCGGGTATAATTTTACTTTGAAAAAAATTTAAAAAAATATATTTACATTTCAAATACTTGTATTTACATATTTATAAAATTTTACTTGAAAAAAATCATTTAAAAAAATTTAGAAAATTAAAAGATCAATTATATTAGAAAATAAATTATATTTTTTTTTAAAACATAATTTTTTCCAATAAAAATTTATAAATATGTGAATACAAGTATTTAAAATGTAAATATATTTTTTTAAATTTTTTTTAAAGTAAATTTATACCCGAAATAATTTAGTGTTGCATCATAGGTTGCACCGTGGGGTGTAGGAGATCTGGACTCCTGTTAAGGGAGGAAAGATCCCACCCAACTAAAATCGCCCTTGTGAGGTTTTTATGCCTATAATGTGTTAAGTTGTCCATCCCAAAACATGAGGACTGCGAGTTCTATCGGGGGCACAACGCCCTCGATTTATTCTCAAACTTTACGCTGTTTACTGTTGATGTTGCAAAGAAGAGGGCAAAACCACAATAACTTAAACAATATGTGTCATGAGAAATTGAGAAGCTCACAAGAAAAGGAAAATCCAACAGAAGTTCACTAACTCACTCAAAAATTTGAATCATCCAACATGGTTAATAAATTAACAATCTTGACTCAGAAAATGGCCTAAACCAAGTAACCAACCCTAATGTTACAACAGCACAACAGATCATGAACATCCCTCTAGCTTGCTTGGAATGTCAACATTCCTTAAATTAACTTTTATTCTTACCTAGGATCGAAAAACCCAGGACCGCCCCTTGTCAGGAGCTCCTTCCCGGCATCCTTACCCATCAAAATCATGTCTTCAAGGGCGTAAGGTCCCTTCCTCGATGTCTCTATAACTGCAATCGACAGACAAACGGAAGGTACATAAGCATTGACAGAAATCTGGCTGAATCTTGTAAAAAACACTTGACCAGAGATTTAAAAAAAAAAAGAATGTTCATTACCTTGCTTCCCATCAGTAGAAGCCACTAAACCTCTGAAAAGGCAATCACCATTCTCGTCTCTGGAAGCGTATCCAGCAATAGGGGTTCGGCAAGACCCATCTAAAGTCTCAAGGAAAGCCCTCTCACATGCAACAGCTAATCTGGTCTCTTCGTGATTCAACGAGGCCAGGTAAGTTGCCTGAGAAGGAAGAAGGCATTAATCAAAAACCAGTTGAACAAATTATGAGTTTACTTTTCCACTATTTCATCTGTCAATCTATATTCCTTCCATTTTATTTGGTCAATCCATATATCCTCCTATTCATTTATCAATTCTTGCACCCTTTTTCTTTTTTCATATAGAGAATAAGTAGGCAAAACAAGCATACCATTTTATCATCATCATTTCGACAAGCGATTCCAATTGCGCCTTGAGCGACAGCTGGGAGCATCTCATCAATTGACAATACAGAAGTCACAGTTTCAGTCATACTTAGCCGTTTAAGTCCAGCCAATGCCAATAATGTGGCATGCACAATGCCTTCATTCAGTTTCCTTAGACGAGTCTGGACATTACCACGGAAATTGTCTAGGACCTAAAAACATAAAAGCACAAGGGGACCGGGAAATCAGTAATCATGGTAGGTTTTCTACAAGTCCTAGCAAAGAACAATACTGTACATTGCAGCCGATTCAAAAGCAAACGATTAAAAATGCTACAGTTCGCAAACTATCATAAGAACATTATGAGTGCAAAATGCACTCGAAGGAGACCAGAAATTGAAGACACCTTCATAACAGCAATCTATTTTTAGACATTTAGCCATGCTATGAATCTTAAGAAAAGCTACAAATGAAACCAAGTAACCAACAATAATCAAAACCACTTAAACTGAGGATTTCTAACACATCAGACTCAACACAACCAACATCATGTATGATGTTCAGTGACCAGACAAAAGAAATAAAATGAGTTGATGAATGAATGAAAATAATAACGTGGCAATAAAATCCATACTTACAGTAAGTGTAGGATATCTGTGTAATAGCTGGGATTTCCTCCTGAGTGAAGCAGTACCAACAATACTTCCAGCCGGTAGCTCAGCAAGGGAAGCAGCAGACGAGGAAATAAAGGCATCCCGTACATCCTCACGCACAAGATTGCAAGGCAAAATTATCTTATCGGGCAAATAAGTGGGGACATCTTTCATTGAGTGAACAGCAATGTCAATATCATTGTTCAAGAGAGCCTCGTCAATCTCCTTCGTGAACAAGCCCTTTCCACCAATGTCTGCAAGAGGCTGAGTAAGTATTTTGTCACCGGTTGTTTTGATTATCACAATTTGAATTGCCCCTTCCTCAGCCAACTCCGGATGAGAAGCCTTAAGCAATTCACGTGTTTCATGAGCTTGAGCAAGTGCTAGTGGACTGTCCTACACAAGCAAATGATATGTAATCAACAATGACGGATTGAAAGAGAAACATGATTCAAACCTCTCAACCCACAGGAAGAGTAACAAAGGAGTTTCTATCTTTAGTGTAGATGAAATAAACAAGAAACAAAACTAGAATCACAAAACGACAACCAACAAAGTAATTTGTATTCAAAGGAAAAGGGATCTGCACAGCCATGAATTATGTTCCTTCCCTGCTACAAAGATCCTCCACATTCTCAAACTGGAAATGTGAAATCACATCTAGGAATCCTATATACCATCATATCATCATTGTTTGATAAGAACTACTTGTACAACAGTGTCACAATCAACAGCTTCACCATGTAACAGAACTCCACATTTCAACATCTAGAGCTGAAAAAAATCATGATATCCAAAATCCAAATCAAGGCCCCACTAACAAATTCAACACATTGCTGAAAAAAACAATCAGCAGCTCAAATGAAAATACCAATACAGTCAACACACCAGATCTCCCAATTCTGAGGCTGAAAATTCAAAATTCAGCTAAAATAAAGTCAGAACCAGAAAAATCAATCGAAAGGGTAAGTAACCAGACAGCAACTGTACCCAAACCCAACACAAGCAACATATCAGCAATGATTCAAAACACCAAAATTCAGCTAAAATTGAGAAAACCCACTGAGCCAAATAGCAAGAAAAGGCAAAAAGGGTACCTTCCCCGGGTGCCGATTCGGAGTAGAGCGACTTTGGTCTTCTGGGTCTCTTGGTCAACTGCAACGGAGGCCCTCGTTGTCACCGTTTTAAAGGTTGTTAGCCTTCTGAATTGCTTTGGGGCGGGGACTTTGGCATATGGAAGACATAATCCCATACCTGATATAGCCTCCATTTTCAATCAATGCCAATCAGAGGGGGAAATAAGCGAGCGAGAGAGGGGGGAGAGAGCTCTGAAGACGATGGATTTTGTAAGCGGGTTTTTGATAGATTTCGAGATAAGGAAACCTTCAACCTAGCTGACCTTTTTAGGATTGGTTCCAAATCTACAGCGCACATACAGAGAGGGTTAAAAGGACTGATTTTTAATTACCGGCATGACGCCATCGTTTGTTAAGACTTGAGACTCAGAAATTGGGGGACAAACTACAACTCCGTACTAGTAATACTGTAATAGGTGATGGATGGGCAAAATACACACCGGTTCTCGCAAACAATATACGACTAATTTCTTCATGATTTTATTGTTATCATTGGGTCGAATTTGAATCTTTTGATGTGTTTTGTTGGTATATTTTGATTTTTTTAAAGTAGACAAATAGCAGGATTTTCTTAATCAACAACTATCATCTTTGGTGATTCATAAGAATGATCTATTCAAAGTGAGATTTAATAAGTTACAAGGTATTCTAGATTTTGCAATATAGTACACACTTCAATTTAGGGTTGGGTGGTGGTAATTAAATTACCGTATCAATCGATTATCAACTGTACCAACAGAACTTTGGTACCAAGTCGTCGGTAATCGATGAAATCGATAACCGAAATCTCGGTACCGACCTCTATCGGTACGGTACACGGTCATGAAAACTCAAAGTTCGTGGTACCGATTATATATATAATTTTTTTTTAAATAAAATATTTCCTAAATGTCCCTAATTCCTACTGTGGAAAAACGTCAT
Organism: Persicaria tinctoria; assembly: GCA_037127255.1. Classification (NCBI taxonomy): domain Eukaryota; kingdom Viridiplantae; phylum Streptophyta; class Magnoliopsida; order Caryophyllales; family Polygonaceae; genus Persicaria; species Persicaria tinctoria. Next base: position 12,639,460 of record JBANSL010000020.1, on the reverse strand, counting down.
CGGTATCATCGGTACCGACCGTACCATTGGTACTGTCGGTTACCACAGATTATAAAACGTAAATGATGATTGAAATTTGTGTTGTTGGTTCCACGGTACCGATGTTCGGTAACCGACCCATTTCGGGACCAACCATTTCGGTTGGTACGTGGTAGGAAAAATTACATACCGAATGGTATCGGTACGGTAAATGGTAATCGAAAATCTCCAATGGTACCGTATCGTTCCAGCCCTACTTCAATTGACTTCTCTATAACAATGTCTGAATTGGATGTTGTTGAAGCTCTTTCTCATGTTGCAAATCTCCTCAATATATCATAGGATTTCCTATGATATGTTGTTCCCATAATTGATAGCATTGATCTAAGATTGTCTCCTTCTAGTATTACATTCCTTAACAGGGCTGTGCAGATACTTTTGGGGGCCCTGTACGAAAAAATAATCAGACCTTATTCATATATTGCGTTAACGATCTTTTATATATATATATATATATATATATATATATATATATATATATATATATATAAAAGTTGCATTATGTAAATTGTTTTGCTATTATAAAAAATATATAATTATGTTTTATTTAAAAAAAATCAACAATGACTATTTATATTTACAAAATGCATAAAAAGAAATCAAAATGCCGAGAACCGTAAGGAATATTGTTATTCAAAGTCAACTTTATGTATATTAAATTAATCAAAATAGAAATAAGGTAAAAATTTGAAGTCTTTGAACATTCTTTTAAACATAAAATGGTTGTGAATGATTCTTTAAAAATGATAAATATGATTTTCTTAAAAATTTTATTTGACTTTCATAATAAGTTCATTAAATTTTTAATTATTTTGGGGGAAAGTCCACTAATTTCTCCAAGTAATGGACTTTGTATGTTTTTTTTAAAAGAAAAAGAGAATAATTTTTTTAATGATTAAAAAAATAAATTAAAAGATGAAAATTTCTTGAAAAAATGGCCTAAGTTAAAAATGAAAAAAGAAGAAGATATTTGTATACTTAATATATCAGTAATGTTATTGTTTATTTTATGAAAGAAAATATTATTGTTTATGATTTTATGAAAGAAAAGTAAAAAAGAAGAGCAAATTATACAACAACCAAAAAAATAATTCAAAGTCATGTAGCTGCTGAGAAAGGGTTGCCAGATGTTGAGAAGGGTTGTAGCGCAGATTACCAGTAGACCACATTAGTAATGTGTATCATCAACATACTTTTTTTAATTTAACCTAAAACTAAAACGTTATCGGGCCCTTTAAAATTTGGGGATCCTGTTCAGCCGATCCACCTGAACCACCATGGGGCACGGGCCTATTCCTTAACCCTTTTTAGATAACTACCTTCATTCATGAGCAAAATGTTAACGCTTCTGCTTGTAACACAATTCCAGTCTGAACAGTAGACTGAAAATATCAATAACCTAACCTTCATCATCTCTGAGGATACTGCCAATACCACAGTCACCGATGTTTTAACCGAGTCATCTACATTTATTTTGTAGTGGCCAATAGGTGGCCGTTTCCAGTTGTGGATCTTGCAATTTCTTTATTTTTGATCAGTTTCCTTCGGATGTACTTGGTCCCAATTTATTGCATTTTTAATTACATGATGTGCAATTTGCGTTATTGATTTTTTTTTTTATTGAAGACAATGTTGCTTCTAAACCCCCAAATTTCCTGCCAAATAAAGCATAAGTTTGTGAATAGTTTGTTGTCTTTTTCATGTTATTGGGTTCCAGAAAGCTTCCGGTTGGTATTGTGAATATGAACTTTTCCCCCGTTATTTGTTCGTATTGGATAACTAAGGAACATGTTATTGGACAAGGGAAGCAAAGGTGTTGTGCATCCTCCTCCTCCAGATTGCAGAGGCAACATTCAGATGGTACTTTGTTGAAATATTTCTTTAGTGGAAGTTTCATTGTTAGACCATCAATTGCTCATTTCCAAATGAAACTTTTAATCCTAAGGAGGAGTGTTTAGGTTCCAAATCCATTTGCAGTAAATTGTGAGGTAGGTGGTTGAGTAGTTTATACGTGTACTTTATTGTGAATGAGCCATTTGCGTTTGGTTTTCAAATAAGCTTATCATTTTATTCGCAATCAGGAATTTTAATGGATTGAATTTTCTGAACTATGCTTGCGGGGAACCGTTGGTGTAGGAGATTCGTATTCCAGTATTTATCGTTTTCTATAAGGTATTCTACTTTTAAGTTTGGATTTTGATCTCCTCTAAAACATTCCAGTGGAAAGTCGTCAACCCATGGATCGGTCCACACATTTATAGAGTTTTCATTTCCTAGGATCCATAGTAGTCCTTTGTTAAATCAATCGTGGAGATTTAGTAATCTTCCGAATTGACGTGAAGTGTGTTGATTTGATCTATCTCTAATAGATTAGTTTGTCAAATACTTTTTTATTATTTTAACCCAAAAGTTATCCTATTTGTAGATCGTTCAGAGTAGTTTCATTTGTAAGCTAATGTTTATATCTTCTGCTTTTGTAACCCTAATCCACCAAATTCTTTTGGGCTACAAAGTTTCTCCAAACTTATACGAGGCATATATCCTTCAGATTGTAGTTTGTTCCCGATTTTTTTTTTATTTCTTTGAATCTATCTTTTGAAGGATACCTTTTAGTAGTATGAAAGTCTACATTAGATAATTTATCTTTAAGCTCATATTTGCATTTATGAGGACCGATCTTCCAGGTTGGGAGAGGGAGAAAGTTTTCCATTTTGCAAGTTGTTTCTTTAAGTTATTGATGACTTCATCAAATACATTGTTAGTAACTCTACCATTGATGATTGATAGTTTGATAATCATGTCGTTCGGGTTAATCTGAATTGTGAGGTTGATATAATATTTTAAAATTATATCAATTATCTATTTAAAATATGATAATATACTCTCTCTGTTAATTAAAACTTGTCGTTTACTATTTGTGCACGTTTTTTTTAGAATGATAGTATATAAAATATTAACATTTTTTTACATTTGTTTTTATAAATTCATACTTAATTGTAATAAGTATGAAATTATTTAAAAAAGTTAATAAAAAAGTTAATATTTTATATAGTTTTTAACACCTCAAAAAACGTGCATGAATAGTAAAACGTCAAGTTTTAATTAACGGAGGGAGTATAATAATTTCTAATTATAATTTTCTTTTAAAAAAAAATTCTCAAAATTTAATCTTTTTTAAAAAATTACAATTAACATCTCTCTAATCATTATAAGAACAATTTTGTAAAGTAGACATAAAAATATCTAAAATGACATGTTTTTCTTAACGAATAGAGTATCGTGTAAATTCATTTTCCTAAAAATAAATGATATACATGGTTGACATTTTATTTCTTATGATATTTCCGATACTTTACTAATGGTAAAAAATGAACTCGAATATTTGAATGCTAATAAGTGACAAATATTAATTGGAGATCTAATGACTTTATCATAACCAAGCGGGTTTTGGAAGAAGTTATCCCAAGACAATCACCATGAAGCAGTATTCGATTCAGATGTACAGTGATTGATCTTCATCAAATAGATTAAAAAAAATAACCTTCATTTTTTGTTTTTCATAGACCCTTTAAAAAAATAACCTTCATTTTTTGTTTTTCATAGACCCTTTTCAGTTTTCAAGAGCAACCTTCTGTTCTCATAGATATGATCTGATCCTCATTTTTTACATTACCAAGATTGTTCACATTACTCATCAAGTTTGCACAATTCATCTTGATCTATTTGCCCACTAATATAAGCAGATATGAAGCAAGCAAGCATGGAAGTTAGCCAAACCAAACCCGTTGGCTATGCGTATCTATGGACCGAAAATGTGTGTCAAATCCGACCCGAATTTGCACGATCGAATCCCTAGTTGGTTGCTGAATACCTAATCAAGTGGGATCCTTCATCAGAAGTCTAATGGATGATTATAAACGATCAAGACAGGAAGTTGCTGTTGCCCCATACAGAATCTTGAATCCTATCGACCTAGCAGAAGGTAAACACTGATTCATGTCCTCATTGCACCTAGCACTTTTGCATCAGTTCGTGTGTGCGCTTATCAGCAAGTTTCAGGAATAGCCAATAACATTCATCACAAGTCAAAGTAACATCAGGTGCTGCAATCACATTCAGCAATTTGCACAAGGCTGCATTCACAAGTGATCCATGTCACCTCTTATACCTTACACAACCAAATTTTATAGAGATTAGGCAAGAATCAGGACATGTAGCCTAACATGGTGAATCATGCGTCAAATGCTGGATGTATCTCCATAAGCTCATACATGTACTTTATTATGCACAGTATATACCGAGTAGGAAGAAGCGGTACTTCTAGGTTGAAGAAAACCTAACCAGACCCTATTTACATTTGCTGGTTGGCATTTTTACCTTCCTTGCTATACATTGTTCTTCATGTTCGTCAACTAACTGCTCAGATCAGATACTCGTAGTACACTACGAAAAGTGCGTCCGGGATATCCTTTGGCAGGCTGTTTATATAGAGGTAGAATCTCAAGACATCTTCCTTCAGTGCTGTCGTCTTGTCAACTAGGTCACCGTCACAGGTCAGAACCCACAAGTCCTCGGACTTCACTCTCTTTATATTCCCACGACAAAATGGGCAAGATTCAGATCTTAGGTTCCTATGATACGAGACAGGGAAAAGGAAATTTTTATGATACAAGTTATGATAGGGAAAGTATCTAGTAGTCTAATGTAAACAGTCAGGTTATTACCAGTCGCGGTAGCAGTTGGTACACATGGCGTGGCAACAATTGGGCAAGACCATCTTGGTGCAGGGCTCGAGGCAAATTCCACATTCGTCTTCCCTCTCATCATTTTTAGAAAACAACCTCCTTTCTTCCATTCTCTTCTTGACGATAACGTCCAGGGAAGTGCCTTCACAAGGATCATTGTCGAGCTCCAATGAGTTTTCATGGAGGCGCTGAAGATATGGCAATATAACACCTACATGTTGCATTTCAACGAAAGATGCATTAAATTAGATCAAATGCATAAACAAGTAACCCTAAACATTTAAAGATTTTACATTGTTAATAAATGCCACTACTTCAATCAAACATCTAATTTATTTCTTTGAGTTAAACTACAAATTCAACTATTTAAGCATGAATTGTTCTTGCTTATCATCTATTTGTCATCAAGTTGACTTTTTCTTTTCTTTTTTTATCTCTTGCAAAAATATGAGCTCAATGCCGTACTCGAAAGTGAGAAAATCAGACAAAAACCATCTCAGTCATCAACTCAAGCCCAAGGATAAACCTTTTCGCGAAATGGTACTTATTGACATACCATAAAAGTCCTTTATAGATGCCCTCCTATTATGTGACAAGGCATTTGGCCTTCCATCTGCACTCACCTGCAAGACACAGAAAATTTGATTTTAAAAAAATGAAAAAGGTTCCGTAATGCAGATGATTTGCAAGAGAAGGTGATTCAGACGTTTAACCTTGTATATTGCTATGTGGAAGAAGTTTAAATAGCTAGGAAGAAGGCACGAGCACGAGCAATCTATCCACTGAAGTAAGTATAGAATGAGGGGTGCCCATTGATTATGGACTAATTTCATCTGCAGCACATCACCGCTCTTGCCTCTTGGAATCGAAGCTGCTCTGAGAGCATAAAACAGACAGAATTAGAATACCAGCAATGGTAGTATTACAGTATCGTATGAGTTAAACCCGCTGATTTCATTCACAAAGGCACCAATCAAACAGTTTCACATAAACCAAAATACCCATATACATGGGGAAAACATGAACTAGTTTCAAGGGAGAAAAATCAGGCACATTTAACGCCAGATTAATAACAGTCCTCTACAGCTTTTTTCAGAGTGCAGGGCAAAATTAGCTAATTTACATCAATTAAGCAGAAAACATGGGGGGTTCTCTGAATATCTCTTTCTCAATTTGGTAAACTGAGGATCCTATTTACCAATCTAAAATATCTATTGAAGGAAACACAAGCATATCAGTCCTTCTCAAGCCCCACTTAGGAGCGTGTTTGCCAAAGCGTTGAATGCTAAAAGAGCTGGTGCATTTGGATAAAAATAAATACAAAGAAATTTCACAAACACACAAGTTCAGGGAAAAGGGTAAACCAAGTTCATCCTATCTCATAACCAGTTTTCCCCTTCCACCAATCCACTCCTTTGCTCTGACCCAGTAGAGAGGAAAGGGGGAATATAACAGGAAGAATCAGAAATTGATTGAGGAACAAATGATACCACCCACTTCATCAAATAGATGAAAGGGGGAAATCCCAAACTAATTAATTGCTCAAAAAGAACACAAATTTCAATCAGCAAGACAAACCACCAAAAAGTTTACAACTGAGGAAAAATTAAACTTCAACAATCAAACCCCAAAACTGAAACAAGCAAAATCAGCAGAGAACGCCCCAGAGAAAACCAAGTCAAAGAGAAGGGGAGAGAGACAACTCACAGCATATTAGCATGTTCAATATCAGCTTCAATCACCTTCAGATTATCCTGGCAGGTAGACCTAATCAACTGATACCCAGACATCTTCCTCCCAAAAATCCAAACCCTTTTTTTCTGAACTACTTCAAGTTTCAATCAAATTGGGGGAACTTCAAAGCAAATTGAGAAGAAGGCAGATGAGAAATCAACAGGAAACGCATAACCCAACTCTTGATCTTCAAATGAAATGAATTTGCTTTCTAGGTCTTCAAGAAACAGGAAAAAGGGCTTAAGGTAGGAGTTCTCAAGATGGGTGTTGTGAAATGCTAAATGGCAAAAGTTTGGTTTATGGATTAGGGCGACACAGCCTGGATAGCAGTAAACCTAACGCCCTTTATAGTATAATTTAGAAGTTGTACACACAATAATTAATTTTGTTTCGAATGGTTTCTTTTGTATGAATTTTCAATACCTCATTTTTCAAACATTTTTTGTTCTTTTGACCGGGCATTATCATCTCATTTATTACTTGGTCCATTTTGAGGGGTCTTTCCTTTTGTTTTTTAAAAGATTTCTGGTAAAAAAAAAAAAATATCTATCCTGTAACAAATAATGGTTAACTTATCTCACACAGCTTTCTCAAAATTTCATAATAGTAAATATACTATTAATCTTTTTAGGTTATGGCAAGACCTAGCAAAACGTGATCCGACTTGTAAAACGTGGATTTTGACATAAATATTTTAACCCGAAATCCGAGGCAACCCGAACCTGTTCAACCCACAAATTTCTTGGTTGGGTTGGATCAACCCGTGGGTTACTCGTTGGATTAAGCTCTAAGATAATAAAAATATAAATAAATTACAATTTAACCTAATATTGAAATTTATTACTAATAATAATTATGATTGAATATTATCTTTTTTTTTATCATCAACTTTACTTTATAATTTAACATTGCAAATTGTTATTGTAGCAACATTAATTAATTCTTTTCAATAATATAACTATTATTTTTATTTTTTTGGTCGACAATAATATAACTATTATTGGGATAATATAACAATTTTAGGTTTAGGAACTATGTAAATAGTCATTGAAAAATACTCCATCTGTTTACTTTTAAATTTCGTTTACTAGTCATGTATGGTTTTAAAGATGATAAAAATTATATAAAATATCAATTTATATATTATATATAATTTCATACTTCAAACTATAAAAGAATGAAATTATAAAAAAAAATAAAAAAAATGATATTTTACATGTTTTTATCATCCTTAAATAACGTGTATGAATAGTAATGGACATTTAAAAAATTATGGATAAGTAACACTCTTGATCGGTTGGGATGACCCGAACCCGTTGAATATGGGTATAGGTTGAACATTTCATGACCCGTAACCCGAAACGACCCGATCTGTAATAGACCTGAACCCGAGATGACCCAACCCAAACTGGACCCGCCCGACCTGTTTGACATGTCTAGTTATAATACACTATTTTAAATCTTAGCACCAAATTAGAATTATAGATCCTCATTTTTTTTAAATGTTCTATGATAAATTAATAATCGTTTAGGCCCCGTTTGGTATGAGTGTTGGAATCGGAATGGGAATGAGAATTGGAATGGAATCATAAAATGGTAATACTAATGACTCATTACTGGACCTGGTTGTTTGGTATGCTATCGGAATGAAACATTCCTGAAATAATAATAATAATAATAATAATAATTAATTAATTAATTAATTAATTAATTAATTAATTAATTAATTAATTAATTCAAATAGTGATAAAAGTAATAATACAAGTATAAATATAATATAATATAATATAATTAATAATAATATAAAAATAATATATATAAAATAATAAAATATTGATAATATTAATAATATAAGTATAAAAATAATATAATATAATAGTATAATATAATTAATAATAATATAAAACTAATATATATAATTATAAAATATTGATAAAAATAATAATAGAAATATTACTAGAAATATATTATTATTAAAAATAAAAATATAATATAACATAGATTAAATAATAAAGTATTGATAATAATAATAATAATATAAGTATATAATAATAATAATAATAATAATAATAATAATAATAATAATAAGCTACAAAATTGGAAATGGAGAATTACCTAGTATTTTGACGGGAATGAATGGGCATTAAAATTGGAAATGGATGAGTCCCGGAAATCATTACAATTCCAAGTTTTAATCGTACCAAACACTTAAATCGGGAATCATCCATTATGATTTCCAATTTTAATTCCCGGGAATGAATACCAAACAAGCCCTTAGTTAATTCTAATTGTTTTTCATATAAAAAAAAACTTTCTCCAAAAATTTATAAAATGAAAAAAAAAATTCATACAATAACTTCCCTGTTGATTTGGAGAAACATTACAGTTGTAAGTTGTTATTGATGTTGCTTAACATAAGTTTGTCAAATATCTAGATTTGTGCATGGCGACTGGTTATGGTTTCTTACCCTTCTCCTTCTCTTCGTTGGAGGAGCTGGATACGAATCTTGTTGCCAGACCCTATTCCGCTTGTTCTCGGGTCTTTGATGGTGATGTCTACGGTGACCATGTCGTGTCTTGCGCTAGTTCCGTGGGCATTAAACATCGACATAACATCGTTCGCGACACCTTATTGGATATCTGATACAGGTCTGGGATTTCTTCCGGTAAGGAGGTCGATATCGGTTTGGTTGATGGGCATGATAAGCCTCTTCGTCTAGCGTATTTGCTACTTTATTCTTGGGAGAGAGGGCGGGATGTTTGTATCGATCTGACGGGATCCTCCCCTTTGACTCAATCTAGGATGTCTGACTTTGTGCTTGGTCGTGCTGTTGTTGATGTTGCTCGGCGTAAGTGTGTCAAGTATCGAGATTTGTGCACGGCAGCTGGTTATGGTTTCCTACCCTTCTTCTTCTCTTCGTTGGGGGAGTTAGATATGGATGCGGTTGCCTTGCTGAAGCGGATTCGGAAATTCTCCGTATCTCAGGATGTCGGGGCTCTTGCTGCTGCTTATATTTTTACTAGACTCAGTTTTATTATCGCTAAGGGAGTGGGTGCCCAGATAGTATCTCGGCTACCCACTAATTTCTTGTAAATAGTAATTGATTAATAATAATAATAATAATAATAATAATAATAATAATAATAATAATAATAATAATAATAATAATAATAAATACTTGTGTGGACATTACGGGGACTTCTATCTTCAATTCGGCTGGTCTTTCAAGTTTCATTCCGGGTAAAGCGACTAGAGTGACTGCTGATAACAAAAGGAAGAAGTACGAGGTTGTTTGTGGGGCCAACGGTTATCACTTTCTGCCGTTTTTCTTTTTCACTATTGGTGATTTAGAGGATGGCACTATGAGACTTCTCAAGCAGATATGTGGGGTCACTAAGGAATTACCCGGATATAGTAGGGATTCTTGTCACACTTTGACTAGGATTGTGTTTAGTATTCTAAAGGGATGCGGAGCTCAGTTTGTTAGCCGACTTCGATCCAATTTTATGTAGAAACTTTATAAATATAATACGAGTAATAATAATAATAATAATAATCTTCATAAAAAAAAATAATCACACTGTAAAAAGTTGGAGAATGTTTCATATTTGGATAAGGCTTTCTATTGTTTAGGTTGCTTCCCTACGTTGGAAAATGAGATAAAAAATTTATTAGATTCAAAAAAGGTTTGAAGTTTTTTAAAATGAGATGTTATAAAATTTAAATATAATTGAAAATTGTTATTACCGTGTGAAGACTCCACCTTGATTGTAAGACCTTGAGATGTTAACTTGCAGGTCGATATTAAAGGATGATGAAAGACAAAACATGACACGGTTTCAAGGTCTTGAAACCAAAGCCATATATACCTGTCAAAACACAACCCGACCCGGTGACCCGACCCAACCGACCGAAAATTTTTGGGTCAAGACCCGGAATTTTTTTCGACCCGAACCCGAAAACCCGGAAATTTTCCGGGTAATCTGGGTTTCGACCCGGTGACCCGGTAATTTTGTCCCGATTGACCCGGTGACCCGGTTGATTTATAATTAAATATAATTAATTTTTTTTATATTTAATTAAAATTTATCGCAAAATTATCAAATTATGATTTTTTAATATAATTTAAAAAAGAAAAAATTGACAAACCCGAAATCGACCCGAACCCGCCGGAAACCCGGGTTATAGTCAACCCGAAAAACCCGGAACCCGTTTTACCCGAGACCCGGAGTGACCCGACCCGAACCCGACCGGAATGACCCGTTTGACAGGTCTTGTTTGGCCATTACGTTCTGAACGATACATTCTATATAATTGTATTTCATTTTTGCAGGGAATATTGTGAGATCAAATAGTTTGGGCCATATGAGTCAAAGCATATGGGACTCAATATTGGGTCTTAATATTCATTGAGTTGGATTATTCGAAAATATATTTAGTGTATATCCTAACTTGTCTTTTGTAGAAAGTTTTGGATGTTGAGATATTTTTTAGGATTGAGCTCAAAGGCTATATAAGGAGTACTCCCGACAATATAGGCTCTATCAAATCTTCTAGAAGCGCGTGAGAGCATATATTGAAGATTGTGTGTTGGAGTTATGGAAAGAAAAGATTTGAAGAGGTTCAAATTCAAACAGCTCTCCAACATCCATGGAGTTGGAACATCTATAAATAGATGAATGCAAGAGAAGATCAATACAACATTGCAGCACAAGTTCAAAGGTATCAAAGTTCTCCATAACATTCATCATCATAGTTTCTCTCGAAAGTTCTCATTGTTCTTAGCTAGTTTATATTTTGAGAGTTGAGGGAAACACTTGAGCATATCGTACAATTCATTTGTCTTACGGTAAGAGTATTCCATACTCAAACAAAGTGCACTTTGGTGTGTGGTGAGGGCTTTTATTTCACTTGTAAGGTTGGGTTGCTAGAATAAAAGCGGTGAGGCTTTGTATAGAAGAAGTGGAAGTTCTTCTAGGATATTCTAGGGCTCTAAGGAAAGTGAAATAAGAAGCGTTTGAATCCTACGGGTTGAATAACCCTAGGCGGAGACGTAGGCCAAGTTCGTGCCAAACCTCGTTAACAATTCACTTGTTCATTTACTTATTCCATATTTACTTTGTTTACTTTATTTCTCTCGGGTTTCACTTTGTCAAGTTTCGATAGCCATATCAAGACCTTGACAAACTGTTTTGGAAAAACTGTGAAAATGTTTTTGATTTGCGAAAATCGTGCTTACTCTATTCAACCCCCCATAGAGTATTATTCATTACTTTTTACTCGGACGTGGTACCACATCGTTTTGTATATGAATTAGCATAATCCAGATTTAGGATGTATCTAACAACCCCTTTTTTCCCATAAAATCATCGGTCAATTATAAATAGAAAACCCCAAATTTAGATTTCTTTCGAACCATTTGTAAACCTATTTATGTGTAGAAAAATATTTAAAAAAGTTATCATTATATTCATAAATATTTAATAACCATATTTTATAATAAGCTTCATTTTAATAAATAAAGTTATGATTTAATCTTTTGCTACTATTTTTTACACATATAGCAGGTTAAAATGGTTCTTTAAAATAAAGCAAAATTTATATGAGATTTTTAAATATTTTTTAATTTCTTGATGATTTTATGAAAAATCGATCTGATATTTTAAAGGTGATTTTTGTATAACTTACCCTAATTAGCAATATAATAGGACAAAAGAATAGCCTTGGAAAATTAAATTGGTAAATGGTGAAAATATTATCAATCAAATGTATAATATTAAACAATCAAAATTGTGATGATATTAATAACCTATCAAAAATCTCTCAACTTTACTATATATATAATCTATTTTTTTGCACATATTTATTACTTTATGAAGAAAATATTAATTTAATTTTTAGGTTCTCAAAACTATTCATGATTTCCTTATAAACTATTTTAAAGCTATTCGGGAATATATGAAGACAAAAGTTATTTATGATCAGCACAAAGTTAATCACTGGTTACGTTTTTCCAAAGTTTATAGATATTATTGGAGAATAATTAAAATCTTTAAATGATTTGTCCAAAAAAAAATCTTTAAATGATTGTATGCAAGATTAAATTAGGGTACGTGTGTCTAGATTCCAATTGTATTAGGAATAATTATAAAAATACACGGTAAAGTGTTGAAAATAATTTATAATATATTTAAAATAATATAATTTTTAAATAAAATATTTTATATCTTGTATAAATTAATTACGTTAAGTTTATAAGGTAGTTATGAATTTAATGCAGTAGTAAATATTTAATTAACATAATTTATAATATTTTATTTTAAATTCATATAATCAAATTTGCTATGTATGCTAAATTGCTAATGTTTATTTTATTTCTTTCTAATAGACATTCCATTTTATTCTATTAAAAACTATATAAAACACTAATTCTTTAATTTCATATTTATTATAAATAAATATTATTTTTTTTAAAAAAAAGTTGATTTTAAATAAAAATAAATAAATAATGGATGGAGTAGCATTAAATAGAGAGGAGGGATATGACTTATGAGGGTATATGACTGAGGAAGCAGCTTACCTACTGAAACTCCAACTACCAACTCAAAATTAATGTAATGTAGACATCATAAATTCATAATCACATACAAGTCAAAAGGAATCATATTTCAAAAGAGCTCCGTCTACAATGCCTCTCTCTCTCTCTCTATATATATAATAATATCCCTCTAGAAGTCAAATTCAAATGCATAACTCAAAAGTATAAAGTTCGATACTTTTAATTCCCCAAACCTACTTTTTCTTTTTTTCTCTCGTGGAACCTAATTACCTAGCCCCTCGCAATGGTTGTAGCTTGTAAGCTATTGCGTCACAAATTAGATAATCAAATATGACAACTAGACTATCTCTGTGTTATATACTCCCTCCGTTAAAAAATAGATGTCGTTTGATTTTTTGACACATTTTTAATGAGCTAAAAATTATATAAAATATTAACTTTTTAAATAATTTATTTTAATAATATGACACTTATTATAAGTATTTATATTAAATTAAAAAATTACCTAAGATATTGATATTTATATAGTTTTTAACTCCTTAAAAAACATGTCAAAAGTCAAACGACGTCTATTTTTAAACGGAAGTAATATGTATTTTTTTTAGGTATTACTAAACACATCATAAAATTTACTAAATACACCACGTATGACCCTTTAATTCACACAAAAATAAAAATTTCTAAAAACTACCTCTATCTTTTGTATAAAGTTAGTTTATAGGGGCATTTACCATATAGGCCACGATTTTGGGCTATATTAGGAATACGTCTCCCACCCTCTTCATATTTGGGATTTGTCCACCGAATTTTTCATCATGTTGAAACCAAAACACACAGAAAACCTTGCCACACACGCATTCTCCTCTTCATCCTTGCTGCTGTAAATTCATCGATCGAAAAAGTAACGTTGAATTGCTGCTGTAAATTGCTGAATTGCTTCTACTACGTAAGCATATCGACAAAGTAAGCGATCACAACAGAAAGTAAGCGTTATCGCTCGTTTTTTCCTGTAATTTTGGACTATTCTTCAGCAATGTTCTTCGAAATTTTGATTATGCTATTAATTCATTACAGATCTGGTCTGATGTGATCGAAACTAACAGATTTTCAATTTGCTGAAACACGGATTTTTGATTTTTCTGCTACAAGTAACGGTCCAACAGATCTGTTATGATCGTTTATATTGTTTCTGTTGTGATCTCTTATAGATCAATACTTTCTATCAATTTATTATAGTTCAATACTTTCTGTTGTGATCTGTTGTGAAGGCGTAAAGTTTCTATGAGATCTGCTGAAACTAACAGAATTCCTGTTTTTTTAATTGCCACTAAAAGTGTTTTTGCAAGTATATGTTTCGATTTTCTATATATAACATTAGCATGTGGAATGAAACTATCGTTTTCGATTGCTGAAACTGTGGAATATTGATCTCATGTGGATTGCAGTTATCTGTTTTTTAGTTGTTTCCAACAACTCTGTTTTTTAGTGTTTCTGCAGGTATATGTTCGTTTTTGCGGAAATGCATTCCAATTATATTTCAAGTACTTTAATACTGTCAAACAATCCATTGCAGGGGTAGAAATGTCATCAAACATTGTAACTGTTGTGTATGGGGGAAAGTGGAGAGTTGCTGAAACAGGATTACTGTTCGATGGAAACACTACTTCAAAGGCTTTTGTGCTAGAGGATACAATCACTTTATTAACCTTGAGGGACAAGGTTTGCAGCAGATTCAATGTTGATGAATCAGTTGAATTGGAATTCAGCCATTTGCACCCCTTCAAGACATTGAAAGCACCGCTTAAGGTAGATTCTGATGCTGATTTAAAAGAATTCTTGTTGTTGAGTAAGCTGGATGGAGTAAATTTTTCTGTAGAGTTGTGTGTCACAAACACCTTGCCATTGGATATTGTTGTCCATGAGTTTTAATTTACTGCTGAAACTGTTGAGCTTCTTGAAATTGATGAGAGATATAGCAGCAATTTGGATATAATAGAAAATGTCTCTATTTTTTATGAGATTCAGGATGTGCCACAAGACGATATGGATGTTGACAGATTTTCATATTCCTCTAATGCTGAAAACAGTGAATCATTTTCAGATAACTCCAATGATGGGTATTGGAATGAGCGCTATGAAATGATGAAAAGAAAAGGGAACACAGTTGATGAAAGGGGTGTTGGAAGCTCTATCACGGACAATATTGTCAACCGTGTCACTCAATGCCCAAGGGTTATGTATGTTGGAAAAACATTTGAATCTAGACAGGCAGTAAAGGATGCTCTATACATTATGTCTATGACAGACATATTTGGATTTGAGGTTAAAAAATCAACACCAAAATATTATAGAGCAGCATGCATAGACAGAAACTGTGATTGGAAATTGCATACAAAGATAATTTCAGCTATTTGTCATGAGGTGATATTGTATAGAGATATACACACAAGCACATGGGATACAAGAACAAGACACTCCAGGCACGCACCATCCAATGTTATTGCCAGCCTCATACAGTCAGGGTGTATACTGTTTCAGCAGTTAGTTTCAACATTTTAGTTTCAGCTTTCATTTCAGCACTATATTTATTGTTACTAATTTCTGTGTTTTCAACAGTGGATACACCCCAAAACAAATTATTGATAAGATGAGAACGGACCACAAGATCTCAATTACTTATTGGAAGGCATGGAAGTCAGCACGAATAGCTCAAGTGAGAGAAAAAGGGTCACCGGAATCAAATTTTGTTGCCTTGCCGTCATATTGTCACATTCTTATGGAGAAAAATCCAGGAACATTAGCTCTCATCAAAACAGACAGTGCTGAAAGGTTCGAATACTTATTCCTGTCTTATGGACAATCCATTAGAGCATTCCCCATCTTAAAAAAGGTATGTATATGTACATAATCATTTATAATTTAGCAAAATTATGGTGATTTCAGTATTTAAATTGTTCCCGTCTTATTTGTAGGTTGTTGTAGTAGATGGCACATTCTTAACAGGGGAATATAAGGGTACATTGCTTGGAGTAGTTACCCAAGATGCAAATATGAAATTATACCCGCTTGCTATTGGGATTGTTGACACGGAAAATAATGCATCTTGGGAGTGGTTTTTCCAGCAACTCAGTAAAGTTATACAACCTACAGATGATTTGGTGTTTGTTTCTGATAGGCATTCCAGCATTTCTAAGGCTATCAAAAAGATATACCCTAATGCTACCCATTGCGTATGCATGTGGCATTTGAAGCAGAACATCCAAGCAACTTTCAAGAAAAGGCATCTTGCAGACATGTTCCAACAGGCTGCTAAAACCTACACTGTTGGTGATTTTGCACACCAATTTGACCGTATAAAAGAAGAATGCCCAAGCCTAGCAACATATTTGATATCCGCGGGGCTGGAGAGGTGGGCAAGAGCACATGCAAAGGGTAATCGGTATAACATGATGACATCCAACAACGCTGAAAGCTTAAACTCTGTTTTAAGTGGTAAAAAAAATTTGCCCATTGTTGCACTATTGGAGTTTTTTAGAGATAAGTTCACAGAGTGGTCTCAAGATAGAAGGAAGTCTGCAGCACTGAATACACAGAGAGTCGCCTCTGCAATAATGAAAATGATCCAGGAATTGCAAAAGGATGTCGGTGCATACACTGTAAAACACTTGAATGAGTCTGTATTTGAGGTTACCGGAGAAGGTACGCAGACTGTTGTTGATCTTTCAGCAAAACAATGCACCTGTAGGGCGTTTGACATTCAAAAAATCCCATGCATACATGCTCTGTCGGCGATAGTGTCTAAAAGGCTTGATGTTTCAGATTTTGTTGCTGGTTTCTACACAAATGAAGCTTGGATTTTAGCACATGCTGAAACCATATATCCAGTCCTCCCTGATGATGAAATAAACCTTTCTGAATATATTAAACAGATTAAGTGTTACCCCCCCAATGTAAGGAAGAGATGTGGTCGACCTCCTCAGAAAAGGAAACTTTCCAAGGGAGAGTTTGTGAGAAGAGCAAAATACAGTAAGGAATGGCTTCAAGGGGAGCACGGGAAGAATTTAAAAGCTCAACACCAATGAAGCTGGCTACAGAAAAATGTGCTGATTTTAATTTTTAGTTCAGTTTTACACTGTTTCAACAATTTGATATGAATTTTACGAGATGCTTTGTGTTTTTTTTTAATCAGTTGTACTCTGTGTCATTGCTTTGCTATATCATATTGTTTTTAGTTCATTATGTTTACCATTTATTGCTATGCTTAAGCTTTGTTCTAGGCAATCCTCTCTGTTTCAGCATGAAAAATGTGCTGAAAACAAATGTCCTGGCGGAAAATGCTGAAAACATAACTTGAACAACTATGGCACCTTGACAGACGCAATAAGTACCCTCTTTGGAGATTATATTTCTGTGTTTCTCTAAAATATGGCAACTTAACATTGTATGTTGGTGTCGACTTGAAAACATAACTTGTTGAAACAATATGCTGAAACAGGAAAACTAAAAAATTTACATTCTACCATTAACTAAATGTCTATTTAATAAGCTCAACACCAGATAGATACAGACAAATAATGATGATTTTGATTTTTGGTTGACTTATAAACTGTTTCAGCAAATAGATATGGTGAAGTATTTTGCTGAAATCCTTGCTGGAACATTTGCTGAAACAAACTAGCAGAAAACAATGTTGAACCAGAAATGCACACACAATTTACATTAAAACATTAGATAAAATGTCAATTCCAATGGCTTCAAAGAGTGCCAGTGAAAACGCATCCAAAATGATACAAAAGACCAACAGTTGTCCAGAATATCCCACGGAAATACATCTAAACCACAGCTACGTTAGAATGTCTTGAAATCCCTAAATCTGATAGACGGTGTTACACACAAGATGCTATTAACTAGAATTTAAAGCTCCATTTCTCTTGAATCAAGTCTGAGACCATAAGTTCTCGGTATCGAAAGATTCTTTCATTGGTAAACTTCCTGACATCTCCCCCAAACACCAGCGCCTCGATTGCTTTCAGTACAAAGACCCCACAAGATGCGCTGCAAAAAATGAAACAAAACATATTGATAACAAGCACAACAACATAATGCTTCTAAATGACTTTAAAAACATTGTAAATGTAGGTTTCCATACCCCGTTGTATCGTGCACTAGATCGGGGACCTTGTTAATGTGGAATGTAGACGGTTGAAAATTTGGGATCACACCAGCCTTATCCAAGTGAATTGGCAACCACTCAGCCATCCCGCGCAGATGATCAACAAGCTTTTCAGCAGACACAATGTAGTGGTTGAAGTCATATGCATTTATAACCTTTTCAGCAAGATTTATCTCCAATGCAATCCTGTGTTCATTGTTTATGTTGAAAGGGGTGTAGACCATTTTTGCAGACTCCCAACTCTTGGGATAATCACTAGGATATAAGCCCAGGAAGTAGCTAGCAGTGAATTGTTCAACAGGTGTTGTTTCTTCGTAAGATGACGTGCATTCTGAAAGATATTTCTGATGAAAAATAGGATCCATCACGACAATGCCTTCAAATCTGCTAGGATCTTCACTGACGATCTTCCTCATGTGAACCAGTCCAGCTTCAATGTGCTGAAACAGTAAACAATGTAAGGTGCTGAAATTCATATAAACAGAAATACATACATAGTTACATTTACTCGAAAAGACGCTGAAAAGAAAAACAGTTTCAGCATACTTACATCTATATCAAGCCAACCATCCTTCCTAACAATGTTCTTAAAAAATGACTTCTCTTTTCTGGATCCCATTAAAAGTACTGAAAAATCCCTGCACATATTATTACAAGATTTAAAAATCGGGTCAGAGCACTCGAAATATATATATATATATATATATATTTTGCTAGAGCACTCGAAAACACACATGAAAATTTAAGATGGATATATATATATATATATATATATATATATATATATATATATATATATATATATATATATTTTGCTAGAGCACTCGAAAACACACATGAAAATTTAAGATGGACATACCTTGAGCTTTTAACACATTGATACATGAAGTCATGGTCAACCTTGCTGAGCAATGATTTTTTTTCAACATGCTTCGGGATCCTTATCTTTTCAGCAACAAACGGGCTCACCAGAAAACTACTTGCTTTTGGAAGACGCTTTGAACGCCTGAAGTTTTCAATTTCTTAAACACATTTAGGATCTTTGGAAATTGTATCCCACTGGGTGCATGGCTTCTTCACCAAGTCTTCATCGTCACTTTCACCATCACTTAAATGTGTTGTTTTTCCAGGGGGTGGGGTCATTAAGTCACCAATAGCATCTTTTGTTGCTTCAGCATCACCCATTTCAGCATCTTTGTCTAGTTGCCCATGAGGTGATGCAGCTTCAACATCAACCATTTCAGCATCTTCTATTCCATCAACTTTGGGTTCAGCATTTTCTGTTGCATTAACCTTGGTTTCAGCAACTTCATTTTCAGCAACCTTCGTTTCAGCAACCATACTTTCAGCAACCTTTGTTTCAACAACTTCAGTTCCAGCAGCCTTGACTACAGGACCACCCACCACCTTCCTCAACCCAACAGAAACTCCATCATCTAAGCACTGTTCCCCACCCTTCAACTCAAAATCAGAGTCACGCCCTAAGTCAACAGCATATACATGCCCTGAAGATGAGTCTAATGACTTCTGCCCTTCAACAAGGGTAACAGGTATGATCTCATTCACAGATGCTGAAACATTTGTACCAATTGGTTGACCTAGAATCTCAGTAGGTACCTCTTCCCGAATTTCATCCAACACCTCATTCACAGCCTTTGAAATTGCTGGATCACAAGTTGCAACATTGGATGACTGGGTCTTAAACTGCATTGACTCTTGCATTGTTAACTTATTTTCTAAGGAATCTACCTTCTTCAGCAGATTATCAACAACATTCACCAACTTTAAACATCCTGACAAACGTTCCTCAAGCATCTCCACCCTCGCAGATAAATCAGAGACTCTTTGAGGCAACTCTTCAAGCTTATCTAACCTCATCTGTATTTCTTTCAACCAGCTAGGATGTCCCCCTTGTTTGCTGAAATCATCAGTCTGAGCACCACCCACATTCTTCCCCGCTCCTTCCAAGTGATCATCTCTGGCAACGTTCTCAGTGCCTTCATTGTTTATGTATTCATCAGTTTCAACATTTATTGCATCGTCCCCTCCTTGAGCCACACCCCCCTGGGGACCCTCTGCTACTCTATCATTAGCATCAGCATTCCCATCCTTGAATAATAAAGGATCCTTTGCAGGTGCAGCTTCGATGGCCGGCCTCAATGCAGTTTCAGCAACTCGATGAAAGGATGGACATGCAACTTCAATTGGCATAAACAAATCACTGGAATCTTCAGAAACAGATTTACCTCTCTTACGAAATACAAACCTAGGTTTCGCAATTGCATCTTCAACAGTTGGTGGTTTTTTGCAGTTGACATTTTCTTACCCCTTGTTTTCTTTTTTCTAGTAGAACCAATTTCATCAACTTGTTTTGCTGAAACTAAACCAGCAGACCGACCTCTCCGCGTTGGGGTAGGTTTGCTTGTTTCAATCTTCTGTTTCTTCACCAATGGCGGCGCTTTACTCGCAGTCTTTCGCTTCTTCGAACCTGCACCACCTCCACTTTCATTGCCACCTGATTCTTCATTGACTTCTTGTTGTTCTTCGCCTTGGGTTTCAGCAGAAGGTATATCCAATGATAAATCACCATCTGCATAGCAATTGAACCGTCTCCAGTATGCTCTTGTCCTAAGTCTCCAACAATCATACAACTTATCTGCCTCAGGTTGGGAAAATACAGGTTCAGTCATGTGATCAAGAATGGGGTGAGCAACTTCATCTTCAAATACCATTCTTGGGGACCTTGCAAACTCCCCAAAGGTTGGGAACATGGGTGCCTAAACAACCAACAATATTAACACACAATAAAACAACTGAAATTATAAAAATAAAATTAATAAAAAAAGAAGATTGTATGAAGATAGATCTGAGACAAGAATAATACCACATCGCCATCAAACAACTCTTGCGCTTCAATGTACGTATGTCGTAACTTACACTCCCACCGAAGAGAATATGGATCACCCACACGAACTTTGAAATCGCAAAGAAACTTATCAGAAATCACCGGGAAAGCCTCCAGTATCCAAGCCTACAAATATAACCAAACAAGCAAATGCTGAAACACAAACATTGCTGAAACATAAATGCTGAAACAAACAGATGCTGAAACATATATGCATGAAG
Source organism: Persicaria tinctoria (assembly GCA_037127255.1). Classification (NCBI taxonomy): domain Eukaryota; kingdom Viridiplantae; phylum Streptophyta; class Magnoliopsida; order Caryophyllales; family Polygonaceae; genus Persicaria; species Persicaria tinctoria. The sequence continues at coordinate 12,618,083 of JBANSL010000020.1, read as the reverse complement.
TTAAATTACCTGAAAAGCATAAATATATCCAAACAATTCATATGATGGTCTCGGATCAGATCGATCACAAACCAGAACCTTCTTTAAGTACTTCACAACCAAAGAATAAGACAACCTCCCCCATGGATACAGTTCACATTTCGCTGGATTGCATACAAGAGCAACATGATCTTTCTTAACACTTTTAGAACGCTTGAACAATAATATCTTCTCGATAATCAACAACTTTGCCATCTGAAGCTTCTTTGTAGACGATTTTCTACATTTTTTAAATGCCTCCAACAACTCATCATACGTACACTTTGACTGCTTCTGCCCCAGAAAATGAGACCATGCAAATTTCGCGGGCGGTTTAACTTTAGTATCAATGACAGGAAGCCCTGTAATTGCATGAAACTCTACCAGAGAGAACCGAGCAACTAGACCATCAACCTTGAACCACAATTCATGCAACTTATCACTCTTAATCAAACGTAGCATCATTTGATGAATCAGCTGTAAATTAAGTTTCATCTTATATCTTTGAACAAAAACCCATCCAAAGCAGCTTCTCCTCAGCAACTCAAAATCAGATTTGGACAGATGTTCCTCTATAACATTACAGACATCTGGGGCGCAATAAACATTGGATTTTGCACAAAATCTATCCTTTACAGGAATGCAATACTGCAATCTCTGTTAAAAACACACATTCATAAACATGAATAAACATAAAAACACACACAAAGGGGGATAAGGTATGGAAAAAAAATATACTCACATCGAATTGACATTTATATTCTTGAAGATCACTTGTAGAGGCATTAACATCTAAAAAACACACACAAAGAATACACAACAACCGTTTCAGCATGAATAGGAACAACTGCTGAAATAGGTCTTTTACAGATTATGCTGAAATATGCATTTATGCTAAAATCAAAGACAAAGTACCACATGCATGTATGCATTTCATACCAAAACACTACAAAGGCCTGGAAAAGCATAAATACAAAACTTTAGAACAATAACGACACACCTCTGCTTGAAGGATCGGATGAACTGCTACCTTCAACTGAAGGAACCTTCTCATAAGAGCTTTTCTTCACTGCAAATCAGATACATTCGATATCAAACACAGTAATAAGGGGGGAAAACGACAAACATGCATAAACGACATAAACACAGAATACAAACCGTCATATGCCGAATCGCTTCCAGTTTTACTGTCAACCGCGGCAACATCAACTGCTTCCCTCTCATCGGAGTCCTTGTTCTCTAAAAATCGACAAAAATTGAAAAGAAATGTCGGTTTCAACTTCAAAACAAGTATAAAATTAAAAACACAGATAACACACCGCCATTCGAAGGATCGCTTGAATGTTTATCCTCGATTGCACCAACAACAGGTCCCTCGAGGTCGCCGACGACTTTGTTCTCTAACATTGGAGCAGAATCGAAGAAGAATCGCCGGTTTCAACCGCAAAAGTCGCTTCAGAGAGGATGGAGAAAAGAGAGCGACTCATACGACGGAAGCGAAGAGACAAACAGAGTGAGGAGAGAGAGAGCGGTTTCCAGCAAAAACCCTTATATATGGGAGGGCAATTTTGTCCAAAAAAATTTACGCGGGCATAAGCCCAATTTGACGGAGTTGGGGGACAATAGCTAAATTGGGGAGAAAATTTGTGCCTTCGGCGCAAATTTTCTCTAGTTTATATCCTTATTTTCTATTATTTTTTATTGGGAAAATTGCAAAAAATAGCCTAACCTTTATGGGTAGTTGCGCTCAATAGCCTGAACTATAAAAAATGCAGAAAATAGCCTCAAGTATTTACTTGGTTGCAAAAAATAGCCTCATGCTACACTCAATTCAAATAATTACCTTCAAATTCAAATTAATTATAAAAAACAACCTTAGGTTGACTTTAAATTCAAATTAATTATAAAACCTCTTCAAAATAATTTTTATTTAAAAAATCATCACTTCTTATATAAAAAAATGTTACACTTAATTGTTATTATCTAAACTCATAGCTAAATTAATTATAAAAACTATCTCAAACCATATAAATATAACTTAAATTTATTATTCTAAAAAATTAATTAGATTATTTACATATCATTAAACGTAAATAAATACTTAAGCTTCTATTTACAATTGATCTAATAAGCTTCTATTCACAATTACTTAGACTTTTTAAAAATTTATTTATTTACACAATTTATATGGTATAAGGTAGTTTTTGTAATTAATTTAATGATGAATTTAGCTAATAATGACTTAGTGAGAACAAAAATTTATGAGAAGTGGTAGATTTTAGGAATAAAATTTATTTAGGCCCTTTTTTGTTATTTAAGAAGTGATGATTTTTTTAAATAAAAATTGTTTTGGAGAAGTTTTGTAATTAATATGAATTTAATAACAAATTAAGACTTTTTTTATCATTAATTTGAATTTAAAGGTAAATTATTTGAATTTTAATGTAGTTTGAGGCTATTTTTCGCAACCAGTTAAATACTTGGGGCTATTTTCTGCATTTTTTTTATAGTTTAGGCTATTTAGCGCAACTACCTCTAAAGGTTAGGCTATTTTTTACAATTTTCCCTTTTTTATTTTATTTTATCTTATTCTGCATTACTCCATAATATATATAAGAGCAATTTGTTAAAGTAGACCAAAAAAATTTTTGGTTGCAGGTGTGTAATGAGATTTGCAAATGTGGTTTGTGGTCCATTTTTGCAAATAACAAGGTAACCAGTACCAAGTCCAAAAGGAGGAGAGAGAAAAGTGAGAAAAGGATGAGAGAAGAGAAAGGGGCTTGTACCTGGGGACGGGGGTACTAACCATAAGGTTGTTGATACACAAAAGGATCAGCCCAATGCACCTGATAACCTTAAGCCCAAGTCTAGAGAGCAAGGCTAGCCCAAATAGTACTGAATAGTTTCCAGTAATTCACTATGTGACAAATTGCTATCCTCTTCCCCAAGGAACCTCTTTTGTATATATCTATAGAACGTTGCATTTGCAGCCATTGTTAAGGAAAATATTAGATCAATTTTCTTCAATCATTTCAGATTATAGAATGGTATCAGAGCTTGATAAGACAAACGTCTTTTCTGCTTGATCTATCATGGCTAACAACGCCGATTTTATCACCACTCTCACTCAACAACTGCAGACGACCATGAACGCTGCAAATCCCAACCCCCCTACCTCTACACTTCCAAATTTCTCCTCCCTCAACACTATCAAACTCTCAAACTCCAACTTTCCTCTTTGGCTCCGCCAGATTACGCCCTATCTTCGCTCACAACAACTCATTGGATATGTGGATGGCTCTCGCGTGCAACCTCCTCTCACTGACGGCAACGAGCGTGTTGTTGAAGAATGGGCTGCTAAAGATCAATTAGTGCTTGCCATCCTTTCTTTCTCCTTGACTGAGCCGCTTATGTCACACATTCTCGACTGCGAGACCTCCAAACAGGTTTGGGATCGGCTTCACTCGCTCTATGAAGCCAGATCGAATGCCCAGATAGTCCAGATTCGGCTCCAACTTGCTGGTTTGAAGAAGGGCGATGAAACTGTGTCTGAATACTTCAATCGAGCCTAATCTCTCGTTCATCAGATTCAATCTGCAGGTCATCCCCTTACTAATGCTGAATTTATAACCTATCTTCTTGTTGGACTGGGAACAGACTATGATGCCATGGTCACAACCCTTTCGACTCAACCCATCCTCCCTGAACCCACCCAAGTTCTAACCTATTTAATGCTCCAAGAGGCTCGTCTGGCTCGCCAAACCACTCCCCTCCCTTCCTACACCTCCCTCCCTCAACAATACCTCCACAAACACAGATCCAAACCATGAAATCAACTTCACGGCAAATCGGGGATGAGGCTCTATTTCGTTTCGTGGGGGCAGAGGAGACGCTGGTTGGGGTCGTGGCCGTGAAGATCGGGGAGGTCGCACTGGTCGAGGACGTAGTTCTTATCAGACTTTCAACGGGGCTCCAGATAACCAACCGATTTGCCAAATCTGTGACAAACGTGGTCACTCTGCTCTGAGGTGTTGGAGTCGTTTTGATCAGGCTATCCAGGCGCCCCCTCCTAAGAACTTCCAGGCCAACTACACGAGTTCTCCATGGTACCCAGATACTGCTGCTACACATCACTACACACCCGATGTTTCTAATCTTCGATTCGATCGCATGCCCTATGAAGGAACGGACACCATTTCTCTTGGCGATGGCTCATCTGTCTCAATTCAAAATCACAGTTCCACTTATCTTCCTTCTTCCTCTCGTCCTCTTCATTTAAAACACCTAATTCATGCACCTTCTCTTCATCGCAATTTAATTTCTGTACATCGCCTCTGTCAAGATAATAATGTCTACTTCACTTTTCATGACAATGGTTTTTCTGTGAAGGATTCCGCGAGCAACTGTCTTCTTCTCAGGGGACCTGTTAAAGGTGGTATGTACGTCTGGCCTGGTTCTTCGTCCTCAACTTCAACCACTTCATCACCTTCGGTTGCTTTCACCACAACGTCCCCATCCAGTTTGTCGTCTTCTTCTTTACCTTGGCATAGCAGATTAGGGCACTGTGCCAACAATGTTGCTAGTTTTGTGTTTCCTGCAGCTGGGCCAAGGCCCACTGTCTCCCACACAAAGCGAGTCCAACTCGTTCTAGGCATGTATTGCAGTTACTTTTTATGGATGTATGGGGTCCAGCCCACCATTCCTCTATCAATGGACACAAATATTTCCTATCTATTGTTGATGATTTTTCCAAGTTTATTTGGATTTTCCCCTTTGAGTCTAAAACACAAGTTTCGCCTATTGTGACTCATTTTATTAAGCTTGTCACAAATTTTTTTGGCCAAAATATTATATCCATCCAAACGGATAACGGAACCGAGTTTAAACCCCTTGTCACGTTATTCACCAACCTTGGCATCAATCATCGACTTTCTTGTCCATACTCTCACCAACAAAATGGGAGTGTCGAGTCTCGTCATCGTCGTATTGTGGATATGGGATTGACCCTACTTAAACATGTCTCCTTGCCCATCACCTTTTGGTGTTATGCCTTTCAAGCGACCGTATACATTCGAAACCGGCTCCCAACCCCTATTCTAAACCATGAATCTCCTTACTCCCTCCTTTTTCATACACCTCCGGACTACAAATTTCTCAAGACGTTTGGATGCCTTTGCTTTCCAAATCTACGGCCTTACAACAAGCATAAGCTCTCCTTTCGCTCTACCCCAACCCTCTTCTTGGGATATAGCCCCCACCACAAAGGTTACCTTTGTCTTGATTGGGTCTCACACAAATTGTACACCTCCCGGGATGTCCTCTTTCATGAGGATATCTTCCCTTTTCAAAAAAATCCTTCCCACATAAATGGCCCGGCCCAATCTCCATCAGCCCAACTCCCCTTATTTAATTCAACGTCATTTCCACCACAACCCAATCCTCAAACACAATTTGATAACCTTGTGTTACCTCCTCCTGCCTCCCCACAACCTTCTTCATCTTCGGACGCTTCTCCCTCATCACCTTCCATTGTGCAGCCCTCAAACACACACCATATGATCACCCGATCCAAAACAAACTCTCTCCGCCCCATCAACCGCACTGATGGCACTATTTCTTGGCCATCTTGCTCCAATACTGTTATTGTGCCCGAGGAACCTTCTTGCTTCACGGAGGTGTCCAAATTTGATGAATGGAGAAGGGCTATGGCTGCTGAGTTTCAAGCGCTTTTAGACACCAATACATGGACTTTAGTCCCCCTAATCCTTCCCTCAATATTCTTGGTGTCAAATGGGTCTTCAAAACTAAAAGAAGGTTCGATGGGTCGATTGAACGACGGAAAGCGAGATTGGTTGCCAAGGGTTTCAATCAATTGCCAGGGGTAGATTATAAGGAGACATTCTCTCCCATTGCCAAACCATCTACCATACGCCTTCTTCTGTCGCTTGCAGCTATGCATAACTGGACCACACACCAACTAGACGTACAGAATGCCTTCTTACATGGCTCCCTGACAGAGGACGTTTACATCGCTCAACCTCCGGGTTTTGTGAATCCTTCTTTCCCTTCATTTGTTTGCAAACTCAATCACTCTTTATACGGTCTCAAACAGGCGCGAGGCGCCTGGTTTGCTCGCCTTAGTGACACCCTTGTGTCTATGGGCTTCTCTACATCCTCTGCAGATTCTTCTTTGTTTTCCTATCGCCAAGGGAATTAGTGTTTATTCATTCTAGTATATGTCGACGATCTTTTGATTATTGCGTCGAATCCTGTGCTATCTACTAACTTCATTGCAGCACTATCCAAGAGCTTTCATGTCAAAGATCTCGGACTTGCTAAGTTCTTTCTGGGAATCGAAATCAACCGAGATGCTTCTGGGTTCTATCTATCTCAGACACGACACATTGATGATCTTCTTCAGACCACTGGTATGCATCAATCCAAGCCAATTTCCACTTCTATGGCTACCAACTTTGATCCTCTTGAGCCATGACCACCAGTTTCCGATCCCCATATGTATAGAAGTGTCGGCAGCCTCCAGTACCTGGGTTTCACTCGGCCTGATGTTGCTTTCGCCGTCAACCGGGTTTCGCAATTTATGCATGATCCACGGCTCATACATTGGCAGGCAGTCAAGCGGATTCTCCGCTACCTTAATCATACCAAGACTCTGCAATTCCATCTGTCCTTAATTCCGTGCAATGAAATTTCAGCCTTTTCGGACGCCGATTGGGGCAGTGATCGCACAGACAGACGATCAGTTAGCGCTTACTGCGTGTTCCATGGTTCTAATCTAATCTCCTGGATATAAAAAAAAACAGGGCACTGTGGCTCGTTCGTCAACCGAAGCAGAATACAGAGCTCTAGCTCTTGCTACGTGTGAGATATTATGGATACAATCCGTCTTAGCCTCTATTCACATACCACTTCCGAAGGCTCCGACGCTGTGGTGTGATAATTTAGGGGCTACATACCTGGTTGTCAACCCTGTTCTTCATCATCGAATCAAGCACCTATAAATGGATTATCACTTTGTTCGAGAACGTGTGGCCAACAAGTCCTTATGTGTTGCTTTCATCTCTTCGAAGGACCAACTAGCTGACCTGCTTACAAAGTCGATTGCCTCTGCTCCTTTCCAATCTCTTCGCTCTCAACTCTGCCTCACAGTGTCAAGATTGTCGGGGAGTACTAACCATAAGGTTGTTGATACACAAAAGGATCAGCCCAATGCACCTGATAACCTTAAGCTCAAGTCTAGAGAGCAAGGCTAGCCCAAATAGTACTGTATAGCTGTTTCCAGCAATTCACTATGTGACAAATTGCTATCCTCTTCCCCAAGGAACCTCTTTTGTATATATCTATAGAACGTTGCATTTGCAGCCATTGTTAAGGAAAATATTAGATCAATTTTCTTCAATCATTTCAGATTATAGAAGGGGGATTTCCTGCCAGTTGTGTTGACGCTCAAAAATTGCTGAATGGAGAGGCGGAAACCGGAGAGAGGAGAGTTCCACCAATTAGCGGAACCATTAAAGATCCCATGAATCCAATGATAAGGTTACCATAAATGTGGTTGAAGAGCTCAATAAATGCAGGGAGGAGAACATCCGACCTCCTTTGAAGAAAGAGGGTTCCCGTCCAATAAGGTGAAGGAGGAGAGGATAATTACCCCCAGGGTAGAGAAACGTTTTCCTATTCCAAGTGTGTCCGATCGTATGCTAAGTGTGTTAGAAAATTGATCATATCTTAACTTTTTTTTTTTTTACCATATCCAATCATATCGTGTTTCGTGCTTTTTTTTTTATGCATATTCGATAGTCGATACGACATAATATATTGCCTAAGGGTATCCGTAATATATAGGTCTCATTCTATATTGATTATCCAATTCGATATCTAACTTGTGAAACATCTAATCCGATTTTGAGCATGTCTAAAGAGGAGCTATTTCCGAATCAATGAGCTATATGGCTTAATGCAACATACTTGGTCCCAATATCCTCTAGTTTTTAGAGCATCTCTCTCTCTTCTTTAGAGAGAGAATTAGAACACCCATAAAACATGGAAAAAAGGTATGAAGAAAAGTGAAAACCCTCTCTTTCGGAAGATGTCAACCACCCCTCTAGGGGCCTTGAAAATCAACAGGCTTTCGGGCTTGTTCATGAGCAGTTAAAGGGTCATTCCGATGAACTATCTTGATGCTCCCTCTCTCTTGCACAGAGTTCTGAAACCCCCCATTACAATCTACTGTTTTTTATGGGCTTCACAAATTTCCTCCTGAATCCACCAATTTGTAACTCTATTGCAAGTTTCATCTCATTTTGGCGGGGCTGTGCTGATGGTGTTCATCGGCTGTGGTTTGTGGTAACTCTATTGCAAGCAATTATTTGGAAGAGTTAGGAATGTGTAAATTACATCTTGCTTAATGCAAGATGGACTTATACTGCTAGCTTATACCATGATTTGTTACCTTGCAAAATGTAGATGTTTTTGTTATTAATACAGTGCATTAAACTTACGTACTGATCTTTGTTAAGCTCAATGAACACAATCTAGTCTTATAGGTAGATGACACTAAATGAATCTTCGAGAGACTGAGATGTGACCTGCCTACATTGACTGAGCAACAACTGCTTATAAAAAAGTCCCGACAACTAATATTTAGGGGTTATATAATCTAGTAGAGTTAAACTGTAAGCCAAATCACACCGAATCGTATGTTTAGTGTCTGATTTGGTTTGCAGTTTGAGAGACATGAGTAGGTATTCCTTTTGGATGCAATATAATTCGCGGTTTGGTTGGTTTGGAAAAATTAACCGGAATCAATTGAATCATACTACTTTGAATCATAACAAATCAATTGAATCATAGTAGTATGATTCACTTGATTTGGTTAGTTTTTCCAAATCAACCAAACTGCGAATCATATTGCGTCCAAAAAGGAATACCTACTCATGTTTCTTAAACTTCAAACCAAATCAAGCACTAAACATACGAAACGGTGTGATTTGGCTTACAATTTAACTTTACTAGATTAACTATCCCCTAAATATTTGTTGTCATGACTTTTTTATAAGCAGTTGTTGCTCAGTCAATCTAGACAGATCACATCTCCGTCTGTTGAAGATTCATTCAGCGCCATGTCCTGGGAATGCAAAAGCTCCTGTGCTTTTGACTCCTCGTGAAGTGCAACGCAGAAACCGTCTAATTCTTCTTGACTAAACCAATTTTCATTCATCTGCAAAGCATCATAATAGGAAGGTTAGCTGAGCACAAGACAGCAGTTCATGGGGAAGAAATGAGAAGATGATAGGCCATACAAAGGTCAAACCATCATCAGAGATGGTTTCAAGAGTCGCCTCTATAAATTTCTTGATGTAGTAGAGAGTGAAGTAGCCGCATTCCTTGTTCTTTTGTTGTGGCACCTGAGTCAAACAGATCATTGTTGGATGCAAATAGCATGAAACTTAAACTGAATAACCTGTCTTTGATTATTCGAATAAAAGTTGACTACTGAATGAATGCTTAGACCATGAATTGCAAGTAATTTTGAGTGGTCAGTACCTTGGGAACCAGCAAATGAATTTTAGAAACGCTTCTGTATGATGCGTCTTCCTCCTTGAAGATATCCATGACAAATCTTTCAACAAAAATAATTCAGATTCAAACAATGAGATCATGCAGCTGAATGAAACTTGCAATAGAGAAAGCAAGTCTTACTTCCTTATTTCTGGTCCGTATCGCATTGGTTCTGCCTTATGTAGAGAATCAAGCAGTAGCATGAACGGCTTTTTGCTCTCTGAAGCCAAGCTTTCACCGAAGTGACAGAGGATCAAAAGATTCCAATGACCCCTATTTGAATTTACGAATAAAAGGTCAGATAATCTATGCGGCTACTAAAAACTCTCAAATAAACAAGACTTCACAACTTGAGAAAAACTACCGGACTGAACAGGAAGGACATGAACACCTACCAAATACAGATTGGAACAAATATATATTTCCTTGAAAATATATCCTTCTTTTTAATCCACGATAAAACCAGGGTTCTGTGACATGTTTCTCGATGCATCATAAACCAAAGGCATTCCAAGTATGTAAAATCCACCAGCTTGTCGGTAGGAAAGCTCATCCAGATCCTCCTACGAATAAGGCATACGCATCAATAAAAAAAATACAGATATTCAAAAATCCGCTCCAGCCTCAAATTAGGATTCTTTTAACTTACTCCAAATGGTCACCGAACTGAACAGAACACATTTCTATTCCTCGAAGTAGACCAGGGTCAGAGCTCGTGTTTGTTGATTGAAGCGGAGCAGGATAAGCACGCCTCCTTTTCCTTGACCGGGAAAAATGGAAATCAGCAATACCATATTCATTTTCAATCTGCTCTGGTTGGTTACGAGTTGCCTCTTGGCAAGTCCGCCGCTGCACTTTGCAAGAACGATGTTTTGCCTTCTTGTCTATTGTTGCTTGTAATGAAACAGGAACAGGAGCAGAGCTCGCTTGAAGTGGAACAGGAGTGGAGCTCCCTTGAAGTGGAACAGGAGCGGACCTAGTGTATGTTGCTTGGAGAACAGGATCAGAGATCATGCTTGTTGATTGAAGTGAAGAGGGATCAGGATGATTACTTTCCCAGGACTGTTTACAATGATAGACGTTGTCAAAGAAACAATCAACAGTATCATATTCGTCTTCGATCTGCTCTAGTTGTTTACAAGGTGCCTGTTGGGCATATTTAGAAGGCCGCAGATGCATCTTGGCAGAACTACATTTTAGCACCTCATCTGTACAAAACCCTTGAAAGAAAACAAGGAGCGTTTAAAAGAAGAATAAGAAAGATAATAGTAGCAATTAACAATTTGTCTACTCCAATCCGGTTATAAAAGCTCCTGGCTTTTCCACCACGAAGAACTGAGCTGAAGTTGCGAAACATGAATTCAGGAAAGCTTGCAAAAACCTCATCATACATAATGCGAAAAAGAGCTATCTGAATTACAAAACATTTTAGTCACTCGAGTTTAAATTCATTATTTAAGAACCATATTTATATGGGTATAGCACTTTGCTAGATAAACTCATACCCGGTCCTACTCAAAGTCCAGCTTGGAGAACTGACTATACAAGGCTGAACTTTTAAACATTTTTTCCCTTTCATTGATGATTAGAAAATCTATGATGATGATGTTGATAACATCACTTCATAGAAATCATGCTATCTAGGCCTAGAAAATTTAAATGTAATGACCAAGCTAAATGTCACATTATAAACTTTTTCTTATGATGATTATTTTGGAGACCACTATCAGCATCACTCTAAGAAAGCGCTTATATCATATAAAGTGAGTGTAATCCTTCCAAGTTCTTCGTTTCCTATTACAAGTCATGGCTATGCACAAACACATCATATGGTTGAAATCTGAAATCTCTGTCTCCCATCACCATTTCACTTTCAATTCAAAAGACAAATGCAGTAATTACACACGCTAGAAAAAGGTCATGACAATCGTCGTTCATAAATTATACCAACACTACCCTCCCCAACCTGATCTAAGTAGGACAAAAAACAAAAAAATAAAATGCTTTAATAAAACAAGCACTGAGGAAACAATGGAACAGAAGATTGAAACCTGGAGGCATGTAATCGGGATCCTCTAAGATATTGCTAGGGGAGCATGAGGACAACCTCTCTAGATGTTTCTCTTGTCCTTTTGCAAACGCCTTGCCATTCTTCTCACCATCATCTTGTTTTACACAACAAACAACAACAACAAAAAACAAGATATTAGTAAAATGACCTCAAGAGAGTAATTATCAACTATAAATCTATAATCAACTTACTTGAAATCGTTACATAAGTATCCGACTCTAGAAGCCCCAAATCACCGTCGGTTTCAGCTAAGACATTGTGTCTTATTATGTGAATCTCAACCTATAATAAGAATCAGAGTTATCCTGCCGAACTTTGAATACAAAGCTTGTATATAGGGTTTTGAAATCAAGAAATCCGCCATAGGTACTAAGTACTAACCATTGACTGACTAAGAATGTAAAATTATACAACATCTACAGCCACCAAGCACCGAAACAACCAACTCAAGTTTTACATGCACACATTGATCGAGAAAACAATTTTAAAAAAAAAAAAGATATCCATGTTTGCATTAGAAAACAAAACTACAAACCAACATTTAAGTAACCATATAAGCTATTAGTTAAAGTTGGTGCACAATATAGCATGAGAGCATTTTTTTTCTTTTGCAACAAACAACCCATAAATCCTTTGGATCCGCGCTTTGACAGAATCTAAGCACATCTACTGGATTCCAAACCATACAAATCAAATAAATATAAAAGTCACATGCAAAAAGGCCCACTGAAGTAGTCAAGCGTATACGTTAATGCGACAATGAAAGCAAGGAAAATGTAGGCATGAAGATAATAGATGCCTACGCTTGACTAACTTCGTTATCCATGTTTAGTTAAGTTAGTCTTAATGCACTGTATTTTACCTGAAATGAGGCCTTGTTAACTAACTGCCCAACCAGAAAATCACCCTTGTCCAATTTATGTTCACTCGAGAAGTCGTTCCATCCAGCAGTCAGCACACGTTTATTACCCAGATAATTGACCCTGAATGTTTTTCCATGTTCATCGACCAATTCCAGATTGGCATTACATTTCGGAAGGTGTTTGTGGCAGAATTTCGCCGGAATGCTCTATCAAGAAACAAGTAATAACCAAACATAACAATTTGTTCTAAAAGAAAATCATCAAACATGGAATTTATTATTAATGAAAGAAAAGATTGGAGCTTACAAGCCAACTGCATTTTTTAGTGTGTGAATGGATAATGCATTTGATAAAGATTGGGTATTCAGCTGAAAGCTTTGCTACGACCTCTTTTGCTCGCATCATAGTAGAGGACTCAGAGTTACTTGAAATCATTCCATCAGCACAAGTGTACAACTCTAGAAGCCCCAAATCACCGTCTGACTCAGCTAAGACATTGTGTCTTATTATGTGAATCTCAACCTATAATAAGAATCAGAGTTATCATGCCGAACTTTGAATACAAAGCTTGTATGTAGGGTTTTGAAATCAAGCAATCCGCGATGGGTACTAACTACTAAGTACTAACCATCGACTGACTAAGAATGTAATATCAAGTTGAAAAATCAATCCAACCAAAGTAAAATTATGCAACATATACCCACACCAAGCACCGAAAAAGCCAACTCAATTTTTAGCATGGACATATTGATCCAGAAAGAAAAAAGAAAAAGAAAAAAGATATCCATGTTTGCATTAGAAAACAAAACTACAAACCAACATTTAAGTAACCATATAAGCTATTAGTTAAAGTTGGTGCACAATATAGCATGAGAGCATTTTTTTTCTTTTGCAACAAACAACCCATAAATCCTTTGGATCCGCGCTTTGACAGACTCTAAGCACATCTAATGGATTCCAAACCATACAAATCAAATAAATATAAAAGTCACATGCAAAAAGGCCCACTGAAGTAGTCAAGCGTATACGTTAATGCGACAATGAAAGCAAGGAAAATGTAGGCATGAAGATAATAGATGCCTACGCTTGACTAACTTCGTTATCCATGTTTAGTTAAGTTAGTCTTAATGCACTGTATTTTACCTGAAATGAGGCCTTGTTAACTAACTGCCCAACCAGAAAATCACCCTTGTCCAATTTATGTTCACTCGAGAAGTCGTTCCATCCAGCAGTCAGCGCACGTTTATTACCCAGATAATTGACCCTGAATGTTTTTCCATGTTCATCGACCAATTCCAGATTGGCATTACATTCCGGAAGGTGCTTGTGGCAGAATTTCGCCGGAATGCTCTATCAAGAAACAAGTAATAACCAAACATAACAATTTGTTCTAAAAGAAAATAATCAAACATGGAATGTATTCTTAATGAAAGAAAAGATTGGAGCTTACAAGCCAACCGTTTCGTCTAGTGTGTGAATGGATAATGCATTTGATAAAGCATGGGTGTTTAGTTGAAAGCTTTGCTAGAACCTCTTCTGCTCGCTTCATAGTAGAGGACTTAGAGTTACTTGAAATCGTTACATCAGCACAAGTGTCCAACTCTAGAAGCCCCAAATCATCGTTTGTCTCAGCTAAGACATTGTGTCTTATTATGTGAATCTCAACCTATCATAAGAATCAGAGTTACCATGCCGAACTTTGAATACGAAGCTTGTATGTAGGGTTTTGAAATCAAGAAAGAATGACATATCAAGTTGAAAAAATCAACCCAACTAAAGTAAAACTATGCAACATCTAAAGACACCAAGCACCGAAAAAACCAAGTTTTACATGGACATATTGATCAAGAAAACAATAAAAAAAAAAAGATATCCATGCTTGCATTAGAAAACAAAACTACAAACCAACATTTAACTAACCATATAAGCTATTAGTTAAAGTTGGTGCACAATATAGCACGAGAGCATTTTTTTTCTTTTGCAACAAACAACCAATAAATCCTTTGGATCCGCGCTTTGAGAGACTATAAGCACATCTACTAGATTCCAAACCATACAAATCAAATAAATATAACAGTCGCATGCAAAAAGGTCCACTGAAGTAGTCAAGGGTATATTTTAAGGCGGCAACCAAAGCAAGGAAAATGTAGGCGTCAAGATAATAGATGCCCACCCTTGACTAACTTCGTTATCCATGTTTAGTTAAGTTAGTCTAAATGCACTGTATTTTACCTGAAATGAGGCCTTGTTAACTAACTGCCCAACCAGAATATCACCCTTGTCCAATTTATGTGCACTCGAGAAGTCCTTCCATCCGGCAGTCAGCGCATGTTTACCACCCAGATAATTGACATTGAATGATTTTCCACGTTTATCGATCAATTCCAGGTTGGCACTACATTCCGGAAGGTGCTTGCGGCAGAATTTCGCCGGAATGTTCTATCAAGAAACAAGTAATAACCAAACATAAAAATTTGTTCTAAAAGAAAATAATCAAACATGGAATGTATTCTTAATGAAAGAAAAGATTGGAGCTTACAAGCCAACCGTTTCGTTTAGTGTGTGAATGGATAATGCATTTGATAAAGCATGGGTGTTCAGTTGAAAGCTTTGCTAGAACCTCTTCTGCTCTCTTCATAGTAGAGGACTCGGAGTCACCGCTTTGGCTTTCCTTCCTTTGTGGATTATCACTTCATAGAAGAGCAATAGTTATTAGTTTATAGCAATCTCTAGCCCTTTTATAACCTCGATTACCCAAACCCTCAAGGTATTGGCAGTTAAGTTGTTACTTGTCCAAAACCTACAATTTATTTCCTTAATCTGATTTCCGAGTACACTCTCAAACTTAATTCCAAGTCAATACTCTAGTCTACAACTCCATATCGCAATTTCAACCGAACTAACCAAAATGAAGATACCAAAAGTTAGGATAAATTCAGTAGTTACTGTTTGATTATAGAGGAGATGGTCTTAATCGAACAGTCGTTTACATCGCTTCTTCTATCAGTGTTTCTCCTGCCAAGCCCTCTCCTTTCAATGTTTGGGGGTAACACCATTCCTGCTTCATCATCTTGATCCCAAGAAATATCACACAAAAACATCAATGTAAGTACAATTTTACTTATGAACTGAAAAAACGAAGGTTATATGATGTGAAAGACAGCATACCTTGTTTAAATACTTGATTTGTTGTAACAGGACCAACCGAGGTTCGTTGTACCCTCCTCAAATTTCGATTCATTTCTCTGTTGACAATCAACTCCTCAGTGTCATGTTGTAGTTCCTCTCTAATGTGATCACCACATTCAACAGAGTCACCTGATTCCGAACCAGCAGCATCTTCATCACTAAAATCAATCTCCTCCTCCAAGACATTGTCTATGTCACCATGTTCACTTTCTGCTTCATTATCCTCTTCCCGCAGTACGGTTTTCCCTTTTTCCTTGGCTCTCGTAGCATATTCAATCTCCTCCTCGTCTGACTGCAAATCAGTTGGGTTGATTTCATAGGTTTCATCTTCAACGGTGTCATCGGAGTCAGAAGATGAAGGAGGTTCAGAATCTTCAGATAGGGGATCCATATCAAGCCTACCCCTCTTAGAGCAATTTGATCGCTGACCCATCTGACCAAAAAAACCACGACTTCTCATTCAAAAACCCTAAAAATTGGAAAGAAAGGAAAAAGCATTAAAACCCTAAGGAGTATGGGTAAATGAAACTCACCAGTAGACACAAACGATTTGAGCCACCTTCTTCAGTGACTGAACTCTCTAAAGTTTTTCCGAAGCTCGTTCTCTGCTCTTAGCAGATCCGCTGTGTTTGATATACAAGTGCCATTTTGTAATTTCGGCAAATTCTGAACTATGAAGAAGAAAGGTTTGATCTTTAGTTAGGAGGTTGAGTATGAATGGGGGGATCATCGTCACTTTCTTGTGTTAATGGTGTAGTACACTCAGTCCAGTAGCAGCAGAAGTGCAGACTGCAAAACTATCTTTAATTGGATTCGGAGATGGGAAAGAAAGCCAAGTTTGTTTCCATTTTTAATTGGGTAAATTACTTTTTAGTCCCTAACTTTTACGGAGTAACAGGTCATTTGAAACCTTCAAAAATAATCCTTAACCTTTTCATTTCGGTTCATTTTAGTCCTTACCATTTCAAACATCGCAAAACAGTTTCCAAACTTACATTTTTTATTTGTTTGAGTCCCTGATTTTAAAGACTATTACCAAAAACCACCCAAAAGTTATCATAATGTATATAAAATCATTTATACAAAGAAAAAGTACATAAAATCATTCAACTTCATTATTTTAATTTTAAAAAAAAACACTCGGAGTCTTTTAATGTTTAAATTCACAAGATTTGGTGTAGTTAAGGTAAACTTATATTTAAAAATTAATATAAAGTTCATATTTTATAAAGTTTTTACTTCCTTAAAAAATGTGTTAAAAAGTCAAATGACATATATTTCTGAAAAAAAGATAGTAATAAAAGTAAAACTACACCCAATCAATAAAAAAAATACTACTAAATGTAAAATTATACTAAATAGAAAGAGTCTGAATTTTTATTTAATTCAAATAATATACTTGAATATTTTTATGTATTTTTTTGTTTAAGTGATTTTATATACATTACGATAAATTTTGGGTGCTTTTTGGTAATTATGTAATAATATTTTAAAAATTAGGGACTACAAAGAATAAAAATGTAAGCTTGGGGACTGCTTTGCAATGTTTGAAAGGTTAAGGAATAAAATGAAACGAGATGAAAGGTTGAGGACTATTTTAGAATGTTTCAAAGGTTGGGAATTAAAATGAAACCAATGGTAAAAATTAAGGACTAAAAAGTAATTTACCCTTTTAATTCCAAGTTTCATGTTTTCAAAAAAAAAAGGGCATTTGTATAACTAGCATTAGGGGTGGCCAGGTGGGCACGGGACGGGATTGGGGTAACCACGTGTCTCGTTCCGCGTATTTTTTATGAGACGAGATTGATTTTTTTTTTCCGAATCTCGTCGGATCTTATCCCCCACGTGACGGGATCGGGACGGGACGGGACGAGATTGATTTCCATCCCTCACGTGAAGGAAATCAAGATATTATCAAAGTTCATATAATAAACAATTTTAGTGGATCGAGTGGTGGATTGGACACCCTTTATCCATATCCGATCTGATCCATCATCCATTAATCCATCATCCACTTATTTATCCATTTATTCGGGTTTTCATCCATATATTCGGGGTAGATTAATGGATAGATCGGGTATTCGCGGATTGATTTCCATCTTTGCTTCCCCAACTTGCAAAAACTCACAAAATAGGGATGAAGATGAGCGCCGTTATGGAAGAGGAGTTGTTGTTCCGAAGGTCCAATTGCAAAACGCTTATCACCCTGATTCATTGTTGTTGTTACTCAACACAATCCCCCGTGTCACTTACGTTTCTAGGAAATCTTTCTTTATGTACACAATGGATAAGTCTATTCTTATAGTCGTTCTCATCTATGGCAAAAACTACAATCCCAAGACACAAAGCTCATCCTCGTTTCATAAACAGAGCTGTGGAATTAGATAAGAGGATAAGGGATAATGTGAGCCGGCTTGCGAACTTTACTGAACAGAAAGCAAAGATCCACTGGTTGACCATAGGAGAAGAAACCTCCTCTATGTTCTTCCGAAATGTCAAGGTCAGGAGAGCGGTAAATGGGATTAGCTCTATGAGAGATGAGCGGGATGTGCTTATGGAAGATGAAGATCAGATTAAAGCCCACATACTACAATTCTTTGAGGGGTTGTTTGCTACTGAGCCTGCTACCTTTCCTATGCCTAATATTAGGAGGAAGGGTGCGGCTGTCATCCCTGAGAAGTATGCGAGCCTGGAGGCAATTCCAACGGAGAAGAAGATCAAGGTTGCGCTATGGTCCATTGGCATAAACAAATCCGGGGCCCTGATGGATTTGGAAGTCAATTCTTTAGGTCATGTTGGGGATGATCGGAATGGACCTTCAAAGAGCAGTAGTGGAAGTCTTTGAAAAGAAGAGTGTTTTGAAACAACTTAATGCCACATTCGTTTCCCTGATTTCGAAGGTGACCAACCCCACATATGTGAAGGACCTTCGCCCTATATCATGTTGCAATACCTTTATGAAAGTGGTGAGCAAAGTGATTGTCCAGCGCATCAAACCGCTGTTGAGTGATCTAATTGGTGACAACCAAGGGGCAAGGGGCCTTCATCCCGGGAAGGTCGGCTCATAACTGAGCCGTGGCTCTGGAGTTAGTAAATGATTATGGTACAAAAAGAATTTCTCCTATGTGCACACTGAAGGTTGATCTGCAGAAGGCATATGATTATGTCAAATGGGATTTTGTGCGATTTACGCTAGATGAGATGGAATTCCCTAAGAATCTCGTTGATGTTATTATGTGTTGTGTGACTTCCACTTCTTTCTCAATATTGATAAATGGTGTTCCTGAGGGATATTTCAAAGGGAGAAGGGCTCTAAGGCAGGGCGACCCACTCTCCCCCTACCCGTTTGTTATCTGTATGGAGATGCTCAATAGGATGATTTTCGAGGCTGATGAGAATCCTGATTTCAACTTTCACCCCAAGTGTGAACGCCTATGGCTCACTAATTTGGCATTTGCAGACGACTTGCTTCTATTTTGTAGGGTTGATCTAGAATCTGTCACTATATTACAAAATTGTTTAAACAGTTTCTATGAGGCATCCAGGTTGAGGATCAATGTTGCGAAGAGTATAATGTATGTAGGGGGTAAAGCAGAAGCTGATATTGGAGCTTTCTCAACCCAGCTGGGCTATGGAGTTGACTCGTTCCATGTCACATACCTTGGGACCCCACTACATTCCAGTAGGGTTAGGGTGGATGAATAGAAAGGGATGTTGGAGAAGGTAGAAAATAGAGTAAATGTCTGGGCCACAAGGAAGTTATCCTATGCATGGAGAATGCAGTTGATCAAATCTGTGTTTAGAAGGAGTGTTTGGTTTTTGGAGTCAAACGGTGCTCCTCCTTAAGACGGTTATTAACCGGCTGGATAGTATATGTCGAAGATTCCTCTGGCATGGGCACTTGAATGGCAAAAGATGTGTAGTTGCCTGGGAGGATGTCACTACTCCGTATGCAGAAGGAGGCCTTGCTATCAAGCTGATTAGTGCTCTCAATACAAGCAGATTTGCCCAGCTATTAGGTGATATTATAATCGGCAGAGCGAACATTTGGACGAGGTGGGTGAGGGTGAACCACCTCGCACACTCAGATATATGGGTTGTACAGAAGAGGGTCTATGATTCATGGCTCTGGAAGGGAGGACTTGGGACTAGAGATAAGTTGGGCAATGCACAAATTCTTGTGAGATACATGGACATGCAACCGCTTTTGAATGCCAAGGGGTGTCTCAACAACCGAAAGTTGTATGATGAAACAAGAAAGAGAAGTTCATTGGTTGATTGGGGTGAAGTATTGTGGGTGGGTGCCCAATCGAAAAAATGGGCATTCGTGGTTTGGGTTGCGGTTCGTAGACGGATCCTAACTGGATGGGTTGTTAAGCATTAGAAGGGTGCTCAGGATGCCTTATGCCCCCTTTGTAAGAAAGAAGAAGAGACAGAAGAGCACTTGTGGTTTAACCATCCCAGAATCCATGTCGGTCGAGACACTGTCTGGACTTGAATTGGACTGCCCCAACAAGTTGTAAGAGTTGCTGACTGGCTGTAATGGTTCGTCGAGGAGCCCTTGGAGGTACGAAAGATTCCTATATTCCAGGCTAAGCTGATGGTTTTGTGCTTTCATTTACTTTACTTGGATTGGGAGAAATGAAATAGTTTTTAAGGGAGAAATTTGTAACCCTGAGAACTAGACTCACCGAGTGATTGAGAACTGTAAACCTCGTATAACCTTGAGGTGTAAATGCAGAACACCCAGGGATAGGAGGTGGGTAGCGAGGGTGGTACATCACGGGTAGGTAGGAAGGTAGAGGGATAGTAGATGAAGTATAGGAGATATGAAGCTTTTTGTAGAGTGTTAGGTTGTTGGGATTATTACTGCACCGAGGGGTCTTGGGTGTGGGGGGCGTTTGCCCTATCTTTTACAACAAGACTTGCTATCTTGTCCCTTTTGTAACTACGTATTACACCTCTATAGATTGACCACTTTTAAAAAAATATAGATAGATGGATAAATAATTTACCAACTTTGATCGACTATGATATTTTTTCAATAGTCAATTTATGGATCTTCATCATCATCATCATTATTTAATTAAAAAAATATTTTTAAAAATTTTAATATAGCGTGCAAGAGCATATGTAGTATATACTAATTTATTAAAAAAAACCGTGAAAACGCGGGTAATAAAACTAGTCAATATATATATATATATATATATATATATATATATATATATATATATATATATATATATATATATATTCTTAAAACAGAGTTTTAGTCTATGTGACATCCTTACCTTTTTACGTGTTTAAATCAATTTATTTCTTCTTCTTCTCTCCGATATCCATTTAAACCAATCACATTTTTATTTATTTTTAATACACAATATGTTACACGGAAACAGAAACGGAAACCGGAAGGGAAACGGAAACGAAAACGGAGAAACGACAATCCAAATTTTGTAGGAAACGGAAACGCCAAGGAAACGGCAATATGAATTATATGTTCATTTAAAGGTCTAAATAAGAGCAATAAATATATCACCAAGTTATACACATAGAATGCACCATTAGGCTACAAATTGAAATGTTCAATACTGTGATATACAGTGTCCTTTACTCCATCAGTTGCAGATCGAGTCAGTTTGTTAGCTTTGTTCAACACTATGACTTCCACTAGGACCACTACTCGCATTTGAGGATGACATAGTTAGAGCCGAGAGGGAGAGAGCACTGAGCAAGTGAGAGTTTACCTGAAGAGCACACCGAGAAAAGAGAGAGGGTCGTCAGAAGGGAGGAGAGGAGGGAAGACAAAAAATGGGAGAGAAGGAGGTGGCAATGTTAGAGGGAAATGAGAGCTTCAGACGGGATGAAAGGGAAACATGTTTTAGAGTTTGATTGTTTATTTTTTTTCAATTATAAAATTAGTGGAAACTCCACCTGGCAAGGCAGAAACGTTTCTAACCAAGCGGAAACGGTCAAGGTTTCTGACTTTTTTGGTCAACGAAACGGTCAAAGTTTCTAACCTCTCAAAAACGTTTCTGAGGTGTTTCCGCGGAGTTTCAGAGTTTCTTCATATCCAAAAACGGGAAACCGCTATGAGATGGAGTTTCGGGGTAACTATTAGGCTTAATTGAAAAACATTGAATTTAACATAATCTAATGCTTAGTATTAATATACCATGGATTATATATTATGAATATCACAAATTTCTCCTTATCAAGTTTGGAACATCCAACCACAAATTACCCAATCTGAAAACAGTGATCTTATCGCCCTTCCTTTGGACTTTGAAATCAAACAAACGGTCTTAAGTATGGCACAAGATAAAACTTCGGGGCCTGATGGTTTTCCTCCGGAGTTCTATAGCCAATATTGGAATATATTTGGTTCTTCACTTTGTAAAGCAATCAAAGCCTTTTTTCATTCTGGTCAACTTCTCTCTGTTCTTAATCAAACCTTTATAGATTTGATCCCGAAAACTGAAAATCCAACTACCATTAATCACTACATACCTATTAGCCTCTGTAATACAGTCTATAAGGTCATTTCCAAAGTCCTTGCTGATCGCCTTAAGAAAGTCCTTCCCAAACTCATAAACCATTTCAAATGCGCCTTTTTTTTTTTAAGGAAGATCGATTCAAGATAACACACTTATAGCCCATGAAATCTTTCACTCCTTTAACAAACAAAAAGGAAAACAAGGCTGGATGGCTTTAAAACTACATGGAAAAGACATATGATAAAATAAACCGGTCCTATATATATCAACGCAGTGTTAGTAAGATTTGGCTTTCATCAAACCTGGATTAATTGGGTCATGAAATGTATTACGTCTACATCATTTTCTGTTTTAGTTAATAATACCCCGGGGCCGATTTTTAAACCGAATAGAGGGATAAGACAAGGTGATCCTCTTGCTCCCTATCTTTTTTTTTAGTAATGGAGGGTTTGTCCAGAGAACTTCATAAGGAGGCATTACTTGAAGATGCTCTAATAGGATTCAAATTCAAAAAGAATGGTACCCCTATCCCGTTTCTAACCTTTGCGGATGACACCATTATTTTCTCTAAAGCTTCCCACACTAGCCTGAATACGATCCAAAATATTACAAATAGTTTATCTAATCTCTCAGGTTTGACAATAAACTATAATCAAAGCTCCCTACAGTGCTCTAGAAATGTCAATCCTAATCTGGCGCGAGACCTCTCTGTCCATATGGGCATACCTATTTCAAAAAACTTGGAAAAATACTTAGGTATTCCTATTGTAAGTGGACGTATCAAAAACTGCGTGTTCATTGAGGTTGTGGATAATCTTAGAAAACAACTTACTAAATGGAAAGCCTCTAGTCTATCTCAAGCTGGAAGAGTTGTTCTTATTCAATCAAATTTAAGCTCGAAGACTAATCACCTCATGCAAAACTTTCTACTACCCAGAGGAATTCTCAACCAAATTGACCAAGTCAACAGGAACTTCTTCTGGAATAAGACTCCAAATGACAGATATATTCCCCTCATAGGGTGGGACCAAATCTGCAAACCTAAATCTCAAGGAGGCATGGGTCTTAGGAAAGCTGAAGATCTTAACAACTGTCTCCAAATGAAACTCTTATGGAAAATTTATAATAATGATAATAGTCCTTGGGTGAAAATCATCAAGGAAAAATATATCAATCAAGCAAATATTAGCACCTTTAGCAAAAATGACACCTCATGGCAGTTTGGCCGGCTGCTCTCCCTTAGGCAAAAATTTGAAGAGGGTCTCCTTTGGTCTGTGGGTGATGGCTCTAAGATTAATGTGTGGAATGACCCCTGAATTCCTTCTACTAACCTCTCCCAGTTCCTAGATAATAATGATTGCTCTTTAACTGTCAAGGACCTCATCACATACACAAAAGTCTGGAATGAAGATCTCTTGAGATCTATGTTCCCTTCTAATATCATACAACAGATCCTTTTGGTTAAAATTCCGATGAATCAGTCCCATGATAAATTAATTTGGACCCCTGAGGCATCCGGAAATTTCTTCACAAGATCAGCAAGGAAGTTGCTTACCCATAGTACAAATGGAACTGACAGATACACGTGGATTTGGAAGCAAAATCTACCGCCAAGAACAAAGAATTTTCTTTGGAAAATGGTGATTGACGGGCTACCGACGACAGCTCGACTTAACAGGTACGTCAATAAGGTCCAAAGTCAATGTTCCCTCTGCAACCAGGCCGAAGAGGATGCCACCCACCTCTTCACAAAATGTAGTTTCTCAAGAGAAATCATCGCCCTTTTTAAACAACACTATGGTATGTTCTTCCCTGAACTAAATAACGTTACATCCTTACACTCTGATCTAGGGAATCTCAAAATGGCAAATCAAAATTTTGAGGAACTTGTCTGTATTTGGCATACCATTTGGGAAACTAGAAACGAGATGATCTTTAAGCACAAACAACCCCCTGATAGAACCTATATCTTTAGAAGGATAGTTCAAACTCTCCATGATTGGAGAGAAGGATTAGGCCGTCCAAAAAAGGCCAACGCTACAAAAAAAAAAAAAAAGAAAAGAGGGCCACTGCTAAATGGAGGAGGCCTCCTAGTACTGTCTACAAAATCATTAAATGTAGATGGTTCTGTCAACCTTTATGGCAAGAGCCAGATTGGTGGGATCATTAGGGATTCCGAGGGTCGTATTATTGATGTTTTCTTTAAGGAATTAAGTGAAAGCTCAATCATCCAAACAGAGGCAACAACTGTCCTGATGGGATTATCAGAGAGCTAAGAAAAAAGGTATATTGAAGATCAGTTTGGAATGCGATAACCAAGTCTTGGTTAAATCGATAAAGAAGCAGCAGTGTCCGAGATGGGAAGTTATGGGATAAGTTGAAGACATTTCTATCCTTCTCTCCAAGTTTGAACTGGCGGAGGTGCATCATATCTACAGAGAAACAAATATGTCGGCAGATCACATAGCCAGGAATAATATTATTTGTAACTTGCAATCTATCCCCTATCATAGGAAGTTTTGTAACATCGTCCTTCGAGATGATCCATGAGTAGTGCATTTAAATAACCAATGTTTTTTTAAATGTTGCCACACCGCATTTAAATAAAATCACAATGATATTATTATTTTTTACTGAGTTGGTTAAAATATTTAGTTATTTATACGTTTTTAAACGAGATTTAAAAAAAATCTGAAAGATTTATAAGATATATTTATGTAATTTTTTTTTTTATGATTTCTATTTTAACGTGTATTTATACTTTATAATATTAATTTATAATATTCATTGTTTTATTTTATTAAGATTTAAAAAAAAAATTGCGCTATGACGTGCCCCTCCTCTCAAGTCTCAACCCAGCAATTAAGCGTTCTGAAATCCGAAACCCTAGCCACTCGCTCACTTCGTCTCTCGCTCTCCGGGCCGTGAATCTGAGCCCTGAGGTACTTCGTCTCTCACACTCGCCCGCCCACTTCACCTCGCCGTCGCAGAACGCCGCCCATCGCCGGAATCCCAGCCTTGACCTCCATCTCCGTTTGCCGTCGCCCGTCGAGCTCCATCTCCATTCTCCGGATCCGGCCGTCGTCCGTCGCTGTTCGCGCTTGGTTGCGCACTACTGGAGTGCTGGACTGCTGGCGCCAAAGTGCCAATCTCAAATCTGCCATTGTCGAACTTGACGAGCCGAGCTCCATTGACAAGGTATGTCTACTACCTACTCCTAACCGATTGATTAAAATTTGATCATCTTGAGGATTTTTCTTCTTGTTTATTCATAGAGTTCAATTGAAATTTGGAATGCTTATTATCGGTACCGTGTGGTTTCCTGATTTATTTTCAAATTCTTATTCAGAATCCTGTTTCTGTACTTTTAGAGCTTCAACTACAGTTTAGTACTTTAATATAGATCGATACATTGCTGTGTATTGTTCTGTTTAGCTTCAGTGGGCTAGTTCTTGGTCTCAAACAACCAACTTACCAACCTGTTGGTTTGCAAATTTACAAAGTACCTATAATTGATGCTGAAATTCTTTCTTTAAAGTACTTAATTTAGAGTGTTATTTTCAGATGCATATCTAGATCTTGATTCATAGTAGTTGGATTCAGTATTCACATCCTTTATCACCATTGAGGTTAGAAATTGTATCTAAAGAGTTCCTGTCAAATTGGCTGGGTTAAAGATAGTGAGAAGCTTGTATAGACTTTAGTCTTGAGCAAATTGGATTTGGGAATATCGTATAAAACCTAGCGGAGCTTTTGTGTGTTTTACGACTTTTTTTTTCTATATTGTTGTTTCGTACTTTTGTGCCCCCGCTCATAACTCCTTGGACTCGTGAATTTCTTAAGCAGCTTTGTGCACAAAAATCCCAAAGCCCCTGTTTCTCTCTATTGGTCATCCATGGCGAACAATCCCTCCCAATTGCTCCCCTCAGGTATCAGCTTTCCCTCCTATATCATTGCTTGCCTTTTCTAGCCATCAATATCTGTATTTCTAATGCGGAAATTTGTTGATTTCGGAAATTGCAGAGTTGATCGATAGGTGTATCGGGTCGAAGATATGGGTGATAATGAAAGGGGACAAAGAGATCGTCGGAACTCTTCGCGGCTTCGACGTCTATGTCAACATGGTTTTGGAGGATGTTACCGAGTAGTAAGCTTTCTCCTTTCTCTTCCCCTCTCTTAGCTTTTTCTGCTTGGTTTAGTGGAGTTAAAGGTTAGGGTTTTGACTTTGCTGAGTGCGCTTCTTACTTTGCTGCGGTCCAATTTGATGATTTTTGTTTTGGATGAACTGTGTTTTCGAGCTTAATTTGATGCTGTTTGATGTGGTTTCTTCTGTTGTATAGTTGGCTAGGGTTTTGTTCAGCAAAATAAGTGGATGAGTATTCGTGCTTTATCAATTGGTTTGCAAAATCCAAATACTCCTAGTCAATGCCTTCTATCCTTCGAGTTTGTTCGATATGTCAAAGTCATAACTCACGCCGGAATACCTCAGTTGTTTTTGTTTAACGATTTCTGGGGTCGATTTGTTCAGGATCAAGGTACTGAAGTAACTCTTTGTATAAAGGAGATGCGATTGTTTTCTTATCAATTCGTTGTGTGCAGTACATGGGCTTTTTTCCTAGCTCAGTCCCTCCTACCTATAGAGTCCATGCGCTGGCTCGGAGAAGCATATTTTTGTACTACAAACTTTGATTATTGATTATGGATATTAGGATTCGCAGCTTAGGTTTAGTGATGGGAAATTGTTTTCAATGTATCACTAGCTCTAGGTATAGAATAACTCTATATTGCTGCTCTATATTTTTTTTTCCCGTGAGATGTGGTTATACTAGTTATGAAAAAAATATATCATTTTGGGTTAGCTATTTTAACAATGAAGAAAATTGGCAATGACCATGGAAATTGTTTGATGGGTTAGTTAATACTCTTGTCTATTTCTGACACTGCAGCGAAATTACCGCCGAAGGTCGAAGGATTACAAAGCTTGACCAGATATTGCTCAATGGAAATAACATAGCGATAGTAAGTAAATTGACTCTAATCTTTTTATAGCTGCCCATTTCTTCAATCTTTCAATTACAGTTTGCTTATTTGCTTTTGAGCATTTGTTTAGTGAAAGAGGAATGTTCCCCAGCATGCAGAAAAACTTTACTGTCATGCTACATTTTCGCCGCTTGATTGAACAAATATGCATATCCTATCATGCTAGATGTAACATGCTTTTGCAATCACCGAGCATGGTTCAAACCAGTCCCCCAAGAATCTGACGTCCTATTAAAGGATGACAGCTCTACAGGGGAACAAGAAAAAAAGGAGTTAAACTGACCCATTACATTTTATTTGGTTTTGCAGTTGGTACCTGGTGGTTCACCTGATGACGCAGAATGAGATTTTCCTGTGGCCATTTTACGCTGCAATTTTATGTTTATTGTTACGGGCTGAGACTCCTTGGTTTTTATGAAAACTTAGCTTCTCCAACTAATCTTTCCGTGGTAGCTGCGCAATTTTTAAGAAGATATATTTGGGCAGAAGGAGAAAGGAACATCAAACAAGGATGTTTGTAATGGCATGCTAATACACTTTGCCTAGTCTTTCCGACAAGATTGTGTTTGTTTGCTGACCAATATTTATCATGTTATGCTTCTAGTGCGATTTGAATTGAAATGAAATGCGATATGCTGTATATTTCAGCTGTCTATTATGTAGTTCTGAATCTTGCAAATATTGGTCTGTTTCCCGGTTTGTCAGCTTCTGTTTCACCTCTCATTTTGGCCAACTGCAGGTCACATTTTCAAAACTCACTGTCCTAATCGCTCCACTAGTAAATTAGTAGCCAATTTTGCTTGAACTGGCCATGAGTCATGACAGTTGAACACAGTTTGGAGAAGTCATCATGAAAGGTGATACCTGAGGGGTATAAATCAAATGTCTTATACTAAAAAGATTCAAAGATTTCAACTAAACTATTATAACCTTCCAATTTTGCAAAGTAAATAATCTCTCCGTTCGGAAATATAAGATCTTTTACTTTTTGGCACGTAGGTTAAGGAGCTAAATACTATATAAAATATTAATTTTTTTAAAATTATTTTTTTACAATATAACACTTTTTATTAATAAGTATTAAAATGTAAAAAAATAATTTTAAAAAAATTAATATTTTATATAGTATTTAGCTCCTTAAACTACGTGTTAAAAAGTAAATGATCTTACATATTTGAACGGAGGGAGTATAAACTAAACATTGGGCGGGTAAAGTATAACTAGTGATAGTATAAAAATATATGAGGCTACGTAATTCCGAGAAAATACGAAACCAGTGCACTTGCACACTTGGATCCGAGTCCCTCTAATGGCTGGTCTTGTTTCAAACGCCCTCATCTCCTCTCTATCTTCCTCTATTCTCCCTTACTCTTTCAATTTACCTAGGATTTGGAATTGATTTAGACCTGGATGCGTGATTCCGTGTTTTTTGACCTCGATTGCTTTGGATTTCGTTTTGATTTCCGTGGGGAATGGAATTTCTTTTCTACTGATTGCAGGGGGTGTGGTATCGAAAACCAATTCATCTTCTCACACTGTTAAGAAAAATTGATTTCGAATTCGTCATTCGAAAAACGCAAACTCAATGATGCGTTGCGCTTTGATTTCAGAAAGGAGGGGGAGTCTACTATCTAGTATCAGCATCACAGTTGTTGGGGGCGTCCGAGGATCTTGCCAAGATGAAGATTTTCCTTGCCCTTTTTCCACTTTTTTATGAAGGTTGTCTCCCAAAGGTTGGATTCCCCTCCCTCCCACACCTTTTGTTGTTTTCTATTTCTTGCTTGCAGACTTGGAACAATATATCTTTGGTGATAGATAAACTGTGACTACTGTGCAGATTCAGCTTAGAGACTTCAAAGCTGATGCGAAGAACTTAGGAAAATGGCCAGTAAGACTCGTCTCCATCTAGATCGATGAAGTTGGAGGACAGGTGATATTCAGATTTTCCATTGCTTTTATGAAATTGGGCAATTAAAGCATCGTTGGCCTTTCCTCATGTCCCTTCATATGCTAGATACAAACCTATAGCAGGACTTACACAAGATGGTGCCAACAGGAGGGTGCAGTAATTATTTATTCAACTGTTTGATGTACATGTACAACTGTTTCAAAGTTGCACCTGAAAGCTATCATCTTGACACGTCAATTGGGTGGGCTGGTACGATGCACTTTCCATATTAAGATAGTAGTTGTCTTCTAGGTTATTTGATGCAAATCAAATTCAAGTTTGTGATAGTTTTCTACACTTCTCCATTTGTATATTTTGCTCTGCCACTCTGTAGCTGTGCTGAAAATGACACTTTGAAGTTGGGAATTTTTCGGGTTAGAGAGGAAAATGATCTGTTTGCTTGAGATTTACAGCAGTTCTATGTAATTCAACTAACTTTATCTCCCTATTGATCCGTCATGTTCTTCCATGTTCTATTAGCATCTTTGGCCACTTTTCATGGAGAGTCTATTTTCTTTTTTACTGTTTATGTTTCTATCAGTATTAAATGTGATAATTTTTTTAACAGTTTCCAATTTCAATCAAATTTGTGGGGGCATTAATCATTATCAACATCTCCTTACCACATTTAGTTTGTAATTTTTCATATCATCTGGATGCGTTGCAAAATATTTTCCTTTTTGTCTCGGAAACGTAGTTTTCTATGATTAGGCAGTAAGGATCTTTAATGTGATATGTTTTAGTCTTAAGCAAAATATTCCAGGTCTCATAAGTGTAATCATCGTGAATGAATCCCTGAGTAGGTATAGGTTTTATAAATTTTGTAAGTTTTTTACTTTTCATATTTTTTTGGGATAGATATCATATTTAATAATTTATAAGTCCATGGGGTTAACCTTTCCCATCTTAGTTTATGGCTCTAAATTGTGGGGTTTGGGGCTGTTTGTATTTGTTGTTCATTCTTAGGTCTTTCCTTCAAAGATCACAATATAAGATTGTGTAAAGGTTAACTACACAAAACCAATCACCTTTGCTACTAATTATTATGCATGATAGCCATGAAAAATACCCGAACATGATAACCATGGAAAAAAAACCGAACATGGTTTGGGCACCGCACTTGTTATTTTATCAAAGAAGCCATCAATTGTTTGTTCTACCACGTTTCGGGGTTTTAATGGAGAGTTAAATGGATGTTACTTAGATGTAGGTCTTTCAAGGATTTCTTTTTATATAATTTTTTTTATTAGTTGCTGAAAAGTTGGTGATGGAACACTTTAATTGGTCACTTCCCTGTGTTATATGCATAATAAGTGGGATATATTTTGGTTATATAGCGGGATTAACTGGGTGGTGGTTGTTGTTGTTCAGATAATCTGCTGGTTTCAAAGGATTTAATTAAATTAGCCGAGTTCAGGCTTGCTCGGGATCTGTAGCACATCCCATCAAGTTCCTCCATTACTCTCTCTGTATTTATTTAAGAGTTATGTTTAATAGGTGACCATTCTAAACTGCTACACAGACTTTAGGTGTTTCGCACGTGAGGCAACAGATAGGCATCATTCATATATAAAAAGGGAGAGTTGCCCTCTTAAATAGTAAAATGATAACTTAGTCCCTATTTCAGACTTCAAATTACTTCAAAAATCAAAACCTAGCCATTTTATTAGCCATCTTAAACATTAAATGTTAGCTCAGTCCCTCTTTCAACCTTCAAAGCACTTCGCTTTGCAGATCAATTTAATTTTCTTTCTCTAGTCTTGGATTGTTAGATCCTTTGATTTGATTTTTTTTTTTTTATCAAAGGGCAATTTAGCAGAAGTTTTTGGTGTCAGTTTTTATCTTGTCTGCCTCTGTTTCATTTGGTTACCCTTTCACCCCTGAATAAAACTAAAACGAAGAGCAAAGAGGAAATCTGGTGAATTCTTATCAGCTTTGGGTTTTTCTTTCTTTCTTTCTTTGCAATTTTGTCCAAGTGCGCTTGAAGAGGTTAACAAACGCCAACAAGACCATCAACTTCAAGTCCGGCCTTCCACTAAAATTTAAGTTTCTTCGTGTTAGTTTTAATCGTCTCCAAATGTCTATTTAGGTTTAGGGCATCAGATTTTGATGAAATTGTGATGTCTAGCTATTTTCATGTGTTTGTTTAGATTTTGAGATTAAGAAGTTGAAAGCTCTTCACATTTAAGGTTCTGATATACTCCCTCCGTTCAAAATTATAAGTCCTTTTAGACTTTTGCACACATATTAAGAAAAGTCTAAAAAT
Organism: Persicaria tinctoria; assembly: GCA_037127255.1. Classification (NCBI taxonomy): domain Eukaryota; kingdom Viridiplantae; phylum Streptophyta; class Magnoliopsida; order Caryophyllales; family Polygonaceae; genus Persicaria; species Persicaria tinctoria. Next base: position 12,586,609 of record JBANSL010000020.1, on the reverse strand, counting down.
ATTACTTTTATACCCCTCATTAATTATCCACTAACATTATCAACCAATAACATTTCACAAAACAACTCAAAAAGCTACTTTTTTCTTATCCTAATGCCTCGAAAACCTAAAAGGACTTATATTTCTAAACAAAATTTCAAACCTAAAAAGACCTATATTTTTAAACGGAGGGAGTATGATTTAGTCATGCAGTGTAAGTATTCCATAAAATGTTTGAGAAAATTCATTCAATTCCACCATTGGTATATATATGAATTCTGCAAACTTATCGAAGTGTAACAATCTGTTTGTCAATGTTTCCTAAGCCCCCTGTTGCCCACTCTAAATTCAAGTAATGTTTTCAAGTAAGACATTATAATCTGCTTTGTTAGACTGCGGATGAGTCTGAAAGAAGGCATTGGGTAGAATTTTCATTTTACAGTTGATGTCTTCCACATGTTGTAGGTACTATATCAGTGAATGACTCTGCATGTAAAGTCTTCATTAGAATTTGACTTTGCAATTAATGTTGTTTCTAACACCACCAAATCAGATCTACATTGAGCTGCAATGCACCGACTCAAAAATTCCTTCTTCATGTTATTGTATTAAGATTGAGTAATCAATGACTGGCTGTAAGCTCATGATCTAGTGCTTAACTCTCAGGATTAGACTAGAGTCAGTATCACAATACCGATACGAAGGTCCAAATAACAGATTTTTAAATGCTACTCCTTAACCTTTGAATGGATAGAGTGGAATTCATGTTTCAATCAAAATGTTTGACAACATTCCTATAACAAAATTTCTGCTTATTTGGCAAAATTTTCCACCCTGTATTTGTTATATGAGATATGCAAGTAGCATATTGCTGATAAGGAGACCCAAAATGAATCAAAGTTTGAATTACTGGAAATGACTGATTCCTTCAAGATTAATGTTCAGATGTTGAATTTTTAATATGTGGATTTGTGGGGGGAAATGCATAAATTCGTGGGTGACTTTTGGATGTTGAATTTTCGAAAGACAAAATGAAGTGCCAAGGTGCCTTTTTCCCCCCTCACAATTGGCCTGTTCTTGGATGAATCTGTGTTGATTCCCATTTTGGGTTTGCTTACTGTTTCAGAGGCTAGTAGGAAATGGCTTCAAAACAAAGTTCCATCTCCCAAAAGCTGAGCTTCTCAATGGTATGTCATTGATACGCTGTTTGGGACTGATTATCCATCTCTTCTTATTCTAACCCTCTCATCATTTGGTGATTCGTCTTGCGACTGCAGGGCGTGTGGCTATGATGGGTTTCTTCACGACATACTTTGTGGACAGCTTGACTGGTGCAGGTCTTGCCCGATCAAATAGGTAACTTCTGCAAAACAATACTGTTTATCCCTCTGCTATTACTGGAGTGTTGCTCATCTGAAAGAACAAAGAGATAGAGACATTAAAGAAGCTTCAGAAGAAGCAAAGAGATAGTGGCAAACAAAAGGGGCTTCGCCTCTGGTTAATTGTAAGTTAAATAGGTAACTTTGCCTTTTTTCGGGTGACCTTTGAATGTGAAATTTATTGAAGAAATTGCTGATGAGAACTGATCCTATCCTCTTCCTGTAAGTCTCCCATGCCGGTAAAGGAGTTCCTGTCGGTTTGCTTCCCTCTCTCCGCAATGGTGTTATCGTCCAGCCCTTAGGTTGAGGTACATCCCTCAACAATGCCGCTTGTGTTGATTTCGATTAATATTTTATTTTATCAACCTCCATTGCTGAAATGTTGATACAATAATAATGCTCGGAAAAGGCGGGGATTTTTTCAATTCGATTTCTCACATTAGGATTGAATGATTTCAGCAATTTTTGGGTTAATTCATGCCTGCTCAAGTCCTAACAGTATTCTTGGTGGTTGGGCTTGATTTATCCTATAGAGATTTTACTCAAAAAACTTGAGATTAGAGTCTCCTGATGTGGGTATAGAAAAAGTAAATTAAGAGCCGAGGTGAGACTCACTAATGTAGATGCTCTAAGAACCCAAGTAAACTGCCAAGGTAAGATGATCAAGGCGCATTAGTTGTATTTCTTATTTAGTTTTATTCTGATTTCCATGTGATTTGAGTTTTATTATCGACTATGATTTTGAAGGATAAAAGGAATGTTGTTAGGGCCTGTTTGGTATGTATTTCCAGGAATTAAAAAAGGGGAAATGAAATGGATGATTTCCGATTTAAGTGTTTGATATCCTAAAAAATGGGATCGAAATGATTCTCTGGAATCATCGATTCTCTATTTTGGGGCAAAGTTCATTCACATCAAGTAGTAGAGAATCCTCCAACCCAACTTATAAATCCATCCATTATCCATTATTATAAATATTACGAAGTAATTAGTATTGTATTCATACTTATATTATTATTATTATTATTATCGCTATTTATTATTTAATATATATTATTAATTATGAATTATTATATTATATATATATATATACATATTATACTATTATTATTTTGTCACTATTTTGTTATCAAATACGGAGTATATATATTATTTTAATTGTTGATAATAATAATAATAATCTTTATTATTAATAATTATCACTGATAATTATTAGTACATTGTATTTCTAATACTATGATTACTTTTATTACTGTACTATTTTATTTATTTATTATTATTGTTGTCGTTGTTATTATTATTATTATTTTAATAAGGTACTGTTCCAAATTCCAATAGCATGTCAAACAATTAAGAATGGACCATTACGATGATTTTTTAATTCTAGTGGTTCTTTAATTAAAGCACATCCAACCAACCAACTACCCACTCGCAGACACTGAACCGGGATTATAATCTTAGATATGCTGAATTTACATGTAATTTTAATTTTTTCCTTGTCTATCACTATATCTATTAAAATTTATTTTTTACAAGAAAATAGAGATATTTATTTATCTATAATTAAATTAACAATAATATAACTAATTATTTATCAAATATTCTTTATGCTTTTTATATATCAAATACCCATCAAACGAAATTCATCCATGTTTTTTTTTTTATCTCTCCTCACTAATTTAAATAAATTACTGATAAAAAAATCACTAATTTTATTTATTTTTTTGGTCAACAAAAAAATCACTAAAAGTGTCCCATTGGATGTGGGAGCTCCTGGATGTGCAATTTATCTGGCTTCCAGCAGTGGGCCCAAGGAAATGAAAAGTCAAAAGGAAGCAATTAATCTGGTTGCCATCAGTGGGCCCAAGGAAATGAAAAGTCAAAAGGAAGCAATTAATCTGGTTGCCATCAGTGGGCCCAGTGAAGTTCTTGGATGTGCAATTAATCCAGCAGTGGGCCCAGGGAAGTTCTTGGATGTGCAATCTGTCAACAGTGGGCCCGAGGAAGTTCTTGGATGTGCAATTAATCTGGCTGCCAGCAGTGGGCCCAGGGAAATGAAAAGTTAAAAGGAAATGAGGGGGATTCGAACTTGGGCTATATACTCCCACCTTCTACTCAAAGTCAAAACTGAAACAATGTGATTTAAGTATACCTATCTTATACTCCCTCCGTATCACAATAATTTTATTTTTTTTAGTAGTGTATCACAATATTTGTTATTTTAGCTTTATACACACTTATTAATAAAATCTATCTTTACTTTATTTTTATAGTTTAAAATGTCTAAAAGGAGTAATTATTACCTATAAAAAGAGCAATTATTACCTATAATGATAATAATTATAGCTAAAATAACAAAAAAAATTTATACAACTTTAACACGGTAAAACAACAAGTACGGCGGGGTACAGAGGGAGTATATATGAAACGGTGCCTATCGTTGTTGGCTGATGTTTATACGCCTCCTCATTCCCAACATCTAACAAAAAAACAGTCTACTTTTGGGGGGTTTGAAAGATAGCGGACCACTACTCCACTAGGAATGACTTGGAGGGGACCACTAGGGAAAAAGGAGAATCTCACTTTTGGGCGGTAACGCCTCCTCCTCTCTCTCTCTCTCTCTCTTTTAATATTTATTCTATTGAACATTGAAAATCACCGATTTCTATTTAGGAGATCAAATAAGTAAAAAATACATCACAATTGTATACCCAACTCCAACAATTTACCAAAAAATACATCTCAAACAACCCATCTAAAAAATCTCTAAACTAGATTAAAAAAAAATCTCTAAACTAGCCCCCCTTATTTACCAAAAAAAAAAAGATAAAAGAAATCAAAACATCTAAAATTTTTATACCCAACTCCAACAATTTTTCTATTTTATAATCTTTTACATGTATTATACGGAGTATGTTATAAAAATAAATACTCTCTTTAAATCAAATTAATTTTCATTTTGTTAATTGTTGTGCAAATTGTGAAACAATTATAAGTTAAAAATGAAGTTTTCTAAAGGAGTTGAACATGGAGACTAGAGTGACTACCTGGGTTAGATATGAAACTATAAATGCAACTAAACAACAATAATTTACATCTTTGGATTTGGAGGTTTAGATTGATTTTTCTTCTAATGTTTGAATTGATAGCATAACAAAAGGTGGAAACAAAAAATCAAGGACATATATAAAATATCAAGGCAAAAGCCAAACACATCAACAAGGACTTTTACAGCAAAAGCGTTTAATTCTGTAGCAACAATCACAAACACATCAACAGTGTTTTTTCTGTTTCTCCTTCTATTTCTCTATATTGTAAAATCTTATTTTATTTTGGTAAGATTATTGTTGACCAGACCTGTTTAATTCTTGATCTTCATCGTAGGAGGGTGTCGGCCTGTGGCGCCTTCTGGGACTGTAACACGTGGCAATTTATCCGCCTTCCCTTTCCCTTCCCCCCCGAAACTAGACTCGTCCCTCACCCGGATTGCCGCGGCCGGCGTTGGAGGCACAATCGCCACCTCGGTGTCGTTGTAAGATGCGGCGGAGGGAGTGGGCGTCTGGGAGACGAAGACCACCAACGGCTGATTGGGCCTCTGTGGGGTACCACCGCCATTCAGGAGGCGGCGGAAGAGGTTACGGTTGTAGTCGGCGTCGCCCTTGGAGGGCCAGCCAGTCACGGTGATTACGACGGGGATGCTGGAGAAATGGAGGGCGGCCATGGCAGAGTAGACGGCGTCGTTTTGGGCGTCCAAGGGGTGCACGTTGACCATGAGGAACGAGGACGTCCGGCGGAGGAAAGAGAGCATGGGGAAGACGGAGGGGACAGGGGAGGTTTTGAAGGCGCCGGCGGAGGGCGGGTAGGTCAAGTTGAGGGCAGAGAGGGGGAGAGCGGAGGAGATCTTGATTTTAGTGTTGAGGTTTCTGGAATGGAGGGATGAGTAGAGGTTTTCCATGGCGGGGAGGAGGAAGGAGGTGAGGTTGGGGTTGCTGATGGCCTCGTTGCCGACGGCGATGGAGGAGATGGTGGTGGATGGGAGGATGGACTGGAGCCAGGAGTCGGTGAAGGAGGAGGAGTTGGCAGCGGAGGGGAGGAGGTCGTTGGGGAGGGAGACGGTGAGGGAGATGCCGGAGCCGGAGAAGGCGGAGAGGACGGATGAGTTTGTGTCGTAGATCTGGGCGTAGGATATATTATGGGATTTGAGGAGCCGGACAAATCGGGAAGGGCTAATTGGAAGGTGGTCACCGTAGTTGAGCCCGACTCGGCCGCCGGTGGCCGGGGAAATCAGCAGGACGGTGGTGATGGCGGTGGCGAATGAGAACAGATACATGGAAATTATGGAATCCATGATATGATGGAAACTGGAATTTGATGGATAATGGTGAGTGTGAAGAGACCCAATTAATGATAAGAATCTTTGATTTATAGGGAGAATGACCTTGATTTCAAGGCGAGTGGTTGGGATTGGATGCAGTTGCACATGTGCTTTAATTATGGAAAAACAGAATTAATAGGACTGCATGTACATTAGAAGAACCAAAAAGATTGGACGCAGACAGCAGATGATGATAGGTACTGTAAGATTCAAAGAGGCAAGAGTCAAAACTCAAAAGAGAGAAAAGTTGAGATGACGTACTCAAATTGCACCATTCCGCGATCGTCAATCTTCGGAATTTTGTATTTTATCATTTTTTTTTTTCGAAATTAGTATGAAAAAAAAAGGACAATGATACATTTACATTTACACTTGCTAAAACTTATTTTTTACACTACCAATTAAACATGGACACGTGTAAAAAAATACTCTCTCCGTTTTAAATTATTTGTCATTTGACTTTTCGACACGTTTTTTAATGAGCTAAAAACTCTATAAAATATAATTTTTTTAATTGAATTTTTTTCATAATTTTATCTTTACTACCTATATTTTTTTTTATTTTTTTTATTAGGTAAAATTTTGGGTAGCGTGCTACCCAAGAGCATCTAAGCGGATGAGATCCTGGATATTTTTGTTAGTTGTTAATTGCTCCCCAGAAACAGAATGGCAAAGGTGTGCAACCTTATCAGCCACTCTATTTCCACCACGGGGAATGTGAGAAAAGGAAACTTCACTCACGTTTCTTATCATTGTTTTAACGTCTGATAGAATCATTTCTACTCCCCAAGGGCATCGGGTATTGTGTCTGAAGTGGTCGATAATAATTTTGGAATCTCCTTCAATGATCATGTTTTGGATGTGAAATTTCCTAGCCTCCAGCACACCCAACCGAAGGGCAATAGCTTCAGCCCTGATGGGGGAGGAACGACCAGTTTTCAGGAATGAGATGTGAATTGGATTGGCATTCCAGTCTCTAATGATCATCCCAGCTGCTCCGGCCCCATGAAGTAATGATGAGCCGTCGAAATTAATTTTGAACGTGCCGTGTGGTGGCCTTTTCCATGTTGTCTGTTTTGTTTCCATTGTTCGTGGTTTTTGTATTTCCTTTGCGGAGTATCTTTTTTGGTTTTTTGTCTGATCCTTATCATCCATCAGGCTTGCACTCTTCCAGCAGTCAAGCTGACGTCTAGAAAAGGCATCGATGTTGGCTATTGTTGGTGGTTGATGGTTTCTGAATGTGACCATGTTCCTGAAGTACCAAATGCTCCACCAGTTGGTGGAAATCGATTGGATTTTATGTTTGGGGAGGCTGCGTAGCCAGGGGATGATTGCTTTAGTATCTCTGGTACAGGCTGCCGTTTGTCGTAGCCTCTGTTGTTCTAATTGATTTAATGTTTGGAGGGTTAGTTCAGGAAAACACTCAATAAGTAGATGCATATCGTCCCCCTCGCAATCGATGCATTGATTGCAAGAAGAGGGGACAGAAACCCCTCGTGAGGCAAGTCGGGCTTTAGTTGGTAGGCCAGAGTTAGCTAATTTCCATATAAAATTCTTTATTTTTGGCGGGATATCAAGTCTCCAAATCCATTCACAATCTGTAGCGTTAGTTCCCGCCGCATTTGTGAGCATATTATAGGCGGAGGATGTATTAAACCATCCATGTTTATCCGGCCACCAGTACAACCTATCCTCTAGCGGGGCTACATGCAATTGGATCCCGAGAATGTCATCCACCAAAGCCCTGGGGAGGACCTTGATGAGTTTATGCTCCTTCCACTGGCCATTCTCAATGTATTCACTAACCTTCTCATTTCTGTCAATCTGAGTCGGGCACTCCGGCCTTCCCTCCAGTGGCTTTCTGATAACTAGTTGTCAGTCCAGAATTTTACGGAGTTGCCGTTTCCAATAGACCAGATAATGCCCTGTTTGAATTTTTGCAGTAGGTTTGTTAGTTTTGCCCATTGCCAGGACATGTTGCCCGTTTTTTCGTAATTCAGGATATGTTTTTCTTTTAAGTATTTGTGCGTGATTACCTTAACCTAGGTGCTACTCGGTTCTGCTAACACCTTCCACAAAAGTTTTAGCTGAAGTGCTTCGTTCATTTCCTTGGATTTCCTGATCCCCAAACCGCCAGCCTTCTTGGATTTACATATCTTGTCCCATCCTATAAGTGGTCTGTGTTGAGCATCCTTGTTCCAAAAGAATCTTCTGTTGATTGTGTCTAGCTCACTGTGCATTGTGGCCGGGAGCATGAAGTTTTGCATAATGTACAATGGCTTTGCGGCAAGGTTCGAACCGATGAGAACAGCTCGCCCTTGTTGAGACAAGGAATCCGCTCTCCATTTGCTCAGCTGATCTTTGGTTTTTGTCACTACTTCCCTGAAAGTATCCTTGTTTACTCTTCCGTTAATGATGGGGCAACCCAGATATTTTTCCACCGAGTGCGATTGGTTTATGCCCAGTATTCTCCCAAGCTCGACTGTTCGTGGGCGGGTAATACCTGGTGTCACCTGGAAAGTCGATTTGTGGTAGTTAACTTGTTGTCCAGAGAGTTGACAGTAGTCGTCTAGGATATTCCTTACTTTGAGGCAAGCATCATTACTACCTTTAAGAAAGATAAGTATATCGTCTGCGAAGGCTAAAAAAGGCACAGTTGGTCCAGAATTCCCAAACCGGAATCCCACTGATTTATCGGAATGCAAAGCCTCCGATGCCAGTTTTCGGGCCAGGACTTCTGCGCCCAGGATAAACAAGAACAGTGATAGGGGGTCCCCCCTGTCTTAGGCCCCTAGTTGGGGTAAACAAGTCCGTCGGCCTATTATTCACTAGTACAGAGAAGGAGACCGTTGTGATGCATTCCTTGATCCAATTTATGAAGTTTGGGTGAAAGCCAAACCTAGACATGATCGCCTCCGTGAATTCCCAATCTACCCGGTCATATGCTTTTTCCATGTCTAGCTTTAGAGCCAGCCAACCCGTCTTCCCTTTCCTTGATTTGAAAGAATGGAAAATTTCATGTGCTGTTAGGACATTATCTTGAATTGCTCTGTCCGATACAAAGGCTTCTTGGTGTGGGTGAATTAGTTTTCCCAAGACCTTTTTTAACCGTTCTGTTAGTATTTTGGAAATAACCCTGTAGATAGTGGAACACAGGCTTATCGGTCTGTAATGAGCAGTTGTGGTTGGGGTGTCGATCTTTGGTAATAATGAAATGAAGGTATGGTTAATTGAATTTTATACTAAATTACAGGCTATAAAAACAATTTATATAAATTGGAAAAAGGAAGGGCCCTAAAATAATCATTCGTGGAATATTTTGAATAGTGGAGTGGGCCACAGCCTTCTCCTCCTGCTTTTTGTCTGGAAGCCGGTTTTGACTACTCATGCATGCCTTAGCCTTACCCCTATTTTTTCTTTTCTGTAAAGTAAAAGAAAAAAAAAAGCAATTTTAGTTTCTATTCACTTTGCCATTTTTTGACTTATAAATGCATATAATTTTATCTTGTTTTTTTTCCTTATACTGTAAAAAAGAAGAAGAAAACGCACGCTCCTTCATTTGAGGTTGCTGATAATTTCCTTTTGCATTTAAGCAAATATATTAAATTTTTATATAATTGTAAAAGATGGGATAAAATAATTCCATTATTATTTTATGTGTTTGAACTCCAAACACATCCTTAACTTGTACAGTACAAGTTAGTTGTACTTGTATGTTTTTGTGAGGTAAGTTTTTTTAAATCAACATAATTTTACTGCATTAATTTAATGTTAAATAAAAATTTAATATTTTATGAGGGTCTTTTTGCATTGTCTTTCATATAATTTAAATCTGAAATCTGAAAATTAATTTTTATGATTTTAAAGTATAAACCATGTGCTACAAAATTATATATACCATTACATTATGTTTATGCAATGTGTAAGTTTGCTAGCTGAGTAATTGGTTGTTGTACATGAGTATATAATATAATATAATATTATAATAATCAATGCATCTCGTTATGCCATCATCTTTAATTAGAGTATTACCACATATACTTGCATGTGCTACATAGTACACAAAATATTTAAAGTAATAAATTAGCCTCGTTGTTTGTTAACCCTTATAACACATATATAATTAACATAAAGTTGTTGTACATGAGTAATTGGTGGTTGTTGTACATGAGTATATAATATAATATTATATATTCAGTATAAAAAATATTGTTAACTTATAGTATAATTAATTTGCTATTACAAATCTTTACAGGTTCGGAAATTATTTTGCATTATTTACAATTATTTTGCATTGTTTTTTTTTACTGTTATTTTACAATTACGATCCACTTCTATTATTGTTTTAACTTCCCATTATTTAGTTTATATTTATAATAATCTTTCTAATCTGTACCCTTAAAACATATTGTTATTTTTAACACTTTTTGACTCTTTTTTGTTCCATATTTTTTTTAAATTATTTTATAGGTTTAATCTTGGTTCTTTAATATGCATGTTATTGTTTTCTTTTGAATTGTTTCCAAATACTAATCAGTTTTTTTTAATTGTGACACCAATTAGATTTGGGTAAATCACACTAAAAAAGAAGGGGGTATATGGGAAGCTTTAACTCTTTTCTTTTGTACCGTGGGGATTCCGAGGTACGTTGTCGACAAATCCCCCACGGGCTCGAGAATTAGACTGCAAAGGACTTAAATCGGTAAGCCCGACGAGAAGCCACCAGACAGGCTCACCCAAGACAATGGAGACTTGAGCATCCACTAGTTACACAAAGTGTAAGTGGTGAGATTTTAACTCTTGACTTCTTGCAAGAGTCACCTCTTTATTACTATTAAAGCAAATTAAGGGTCATTGGTTTGAAGCTTTAATTCTTTGTCTTAACTCTCCCTTCATTTTTTTTGTCATATGTTTTATGACACTAAGCTAACTATCTATGCTTTGGCCTAATATATAATAATAGAGCTTCTATTTAGACATTGCAAATCATATAACATGCTCAAATAAAACTAATAAAAAAATAATATTTGATAGAGTTTATAGCTTTTTATAAAACATATAAAAAAAGACCTATATTTTGAGATGAAAGGATTTTTTTTTTACTTTTAAGTTTATTAATATAATAAATATTTTTTTTATGTGATCTCCATCCCAAAGTTCTAAAAATTCTATTCACCAACATTTGTGAAATGTGTAGTCCAACTACCAAATTTTTGGGTTCTATCTTCCAACCCATTACCACAACAAATGTGTGTTTAATGCTCAAAGTAATTAATCAATTACGAAATCGGTAAGCCCGACGAGAAGCCACTAGACAGGCTCACCCAAAACAATGGAGACTTGAGCATCCACTACTTACACAAAGTGTACGTGGTGAGATTTTAACTCTTGACTTTAAAGCAAATTAAGGTCATTGGTTTGAAGCTTTAATTCTTTGTCTTAACTCTCCCTTCATTTTTTTTGTCATATGTTTTATGACATTAAGCTAACTATCTATGCTTTGACCTAATATATAATAATAGAGCTTCTATTTAGACATTGCAAATCATATAACATGCTCAAATAAAACTAATAAAAAAATAATATTTGATAGAGTTTATAGCTTTTTATAAAACATATAAAAAAAGACCTATATTTTGAGATGAAATGATTTTTTTTTACTTTTAAGTTTATTAATATAATATATCTTTTTTTATGTGATCTCCATCCCAAAGTTCTAAAAATTCCATTCACCGGCATTTGTGGAATGTGTAGTCCAACTACCAAATTTTTGGGTTCTATCTTCCAACCCATTACCACAACAAATGTGTGTATAATGCTCACAGTAATCAATCAATTTACTAAAAAAATTAGAAGGATAAAAATAACACACAGCAGTGGTGACTCTAAACTTTGTACTACCTCTGTCTCAAAATATCGGTCGTTTAATTTTTTTAGCACGTTTTTTAAGGAGCTAAAAACTTTTTAAAATATTAAAATTTTTAATTAGTTTTTAAAAATAATAATATACTTATTATTAATAAGCATAATATTATTTTTAAAAACCAATAAAAATATAATATTTTGCAGAGTTTTTAACTTCTTGAAAAACATGCCAAAAAAATTAAATGACCTATTATTTTGAGACGGATGAAGCTTTTGTAAAAAAAATTTAAGTTTATTACAAAAATATTTCTTCTCACATTTTTACGTGCTCCCCATCCAAAAGTTCTTAAAACTCCATTCACCTAGAGTTTGTGTAATATATAGTCGAACTACCAAATTATTTGGTCTTACCTTCCAGTCCATTAACACAACAAAAAATAATAGTAGAGGGCCGCATTTTTATATCATGCCTCAGACATTTGAAATATCAAACCCGACCCTGCTAGGAAGGTGAGAAATTGACGTGTTGCCACATTATATATTGATATAATATAAAGGTTCGTTTGGTTCAATGTGGGAATTGAAATTCCCGGGAAGTTACTTCATGGGAATTGAATTCTCAGGAAATTCAGTTGACGGGAATTCTAAAAATATGTTTGGTTGATTTTTTATTCTAGGAGATTAAATGAAGGAAATAGAAATTTCTAAGTTAAAAATGGGGGAAGTTAGGTAAGTGAACTTCCTCCATTTTGGGGGAATTCAACTTCCCGGGAAGTTGAATTCCTGCGTTTTTTAATTGCAAAAATACCAACCAAACACATAAATTTCTCCTACTTCATGGGAAGTTCTACTTCCTGGGTTTTTAGGTTGCCAACCAAACGAGCTCTAAGCATTATTGTTTTATCCAAATTTATATTATTTTGTTATATTGTTTTCATATTATTATAATAGTATAGTACATCTAATATATAATGTAAATAAATTGCGGTAATATCTTCTATAAAATATAATATACTTTACAAATCACGTGCGTTACGTAGGGGTACCACACTAGTTATAATACTAAAGGAGAAGTCGCCTAAGACATGTGGCGACTTCTCCTTTAAAGTAGGTATTTTCAATTAATAATTAATTAACTTATTTTACAAATTCCATTAACAACTTCATTCATTTAATTAATTTATTAATAACACAAAATCTTAACAAATCTTATCCTAATTAAGTATTGACTTTTTTATTTTTTATTGTTTGCATTAATATTTTGATCAAATCTTAACAAATGCAAATTAGTTAAGATATCATAATTTAATTTTTTTTCTTTAGCATTTCAAAAATTGTGTCGTCTCCATCTTCGGGCAACATTGTATGTATTAAACTTGCTTAATTACATTGCCCGCTAACAAAATATCTTTCTTTAATAGTTATATGCTACTATATATATAATTGGTTTAATAGCTCATCTATGTAGATTTGTAATCTAATTAATTTAATTAAGTATTCTAATTAATATATGCCGATAGGATTTGTTAATTAATTAATTTCAAATCAAATTAATGTCCTTATAAATGATAGAGTAGACATGTCAATCGGATCATTCGGGTCGGGTTCGGGTTCGGGTCATTCGAGTCCCGAGTAAATCGGGTTACCGGTCATTCCGGGTTGAGCCAAACCGGGTTTGTCCCGGGTTTGGGTCGACCCATCGGGTCAAAAAACTTGAACTTTTTGAAGATTTTTAAAAAATATTAAAATAAAATAAAAATTAAATTGTAATATAAATATGTCAAATTAAACTAAATAATAATATTATAATTAAATTTATAGATATCATAATAATAATAATATATTAATATTTTAAGCATAAAAAATCATATCTATACAAATAAGTGTTCTAAACATACTATAATTATAAAATATATAAGTTATTTAACTTATGAGTGTCCTTAACGAATACAATTGCACGACGAATCTGTGTGGGGTCAATCTGGTACCTTTGTGGTGTCTACAAAGTGATGACTCACCGGGTCGATTTTGACCCAATGGGTTACCGGGTCTTGACCATAAAAATACCGGGTAATTCGGGTTCGGGTCGATTTCGGGTCTCGGGTCAAAAACACCGGGTTCTAACCCGTAAAACTACCGGGCGTACGGGTCAGGTTTTTTGGGTCGGATCATGTTTTGACAAGTCTATGATAGAGTAATTAATAATTAATAAATAGAAATAACCATATATACCAATAGGATACATACAACTAATAATATATACCGATAGGATTTGCCGATCAGGTGGTTATGATTTGATTTTCATATATGCCGATAGTAATTAATTACAAATTGAAAGATATAAAGGTAAGGCTAGACTACCATAGATTTCATTTTTACTGTTAACTATATAATAATTAACAATGTTTAGATGTGAGGGGTATTTAGATTTTAAAGTTTACTTATAGAAATATTTTATACATTTTTGTAATATTAAATGTATTAATTTAAAAAGATAAACCGCACAATAGTGCGGGTTCTAAACTAGTTTATTAACAAAACGCGCAACCGCGCGGGTACCGATACTAGTTCTAAAAATATAGCAACAAATCAAAGAGCGTCAAATGCTTTGCTATTTTTTTAATTAATAAAATACTGTAAAATATAACAATAAATATAAGCACGTCAAATCCTTTTTTTTTTTTGGTGAACTTTTTTTTTTTGGTGAACAGCACGTCAAATCCTTTGATATTTGGTTTTCGGTTTTTGTGGTGATGCAACTTTGTTTGTTTGTTGCATTTCTTTAAATCACATTGTGATCGATATGCAAAGGTTAACGAAGTGGCTTTTCTGATTATGAGATAACCTCCCAAACTAAGAATCTTATTTTATCGGTGGAAGATGTAATTTCCTCCAAAAGTTGAAGCCTTCAAACTTTGCTTCCCTTTGAATCAAGGTACCACTTTGAATCTTATTCAATCAAGGTACCACTTTGAAGCCTTCAAACTGTAAATTGATTGTACTCTGCTTCCCTTTATGGTACATTTTCCTCTTACCATCAGCCATTGGGTCTGTTTGGAATTTGGATGGCCTCTAAAAAAGGCCTTACAAACATATATTTTGCTTTTTTAAGTGACCTTTATCATACAGTAGTTGTCTTATATCTACACAAAAGGTAAGGGATCAACATATATGCCATCCAAAACACCCATATAGTTGTCTCTATTATTAATTATTAAAGTACATGTTTAAAATTTCATTTATTTGTTTATTGGCGAATTCTGAAAATATGTTATTTTATTTTGTAATTTATAAAAATCTTATTTTAATATATTTATTCTAATTAAAAAAACTTAAAGTCACAATATTTTTATTACACATATGCCATACACCACAAATTACAAGGTTAAAATTGCAAGTCCTTAACGTGCATGTCTTGTGTCTAATTAATATTTTAAAAAAAAATTAACCCCTGTTAATCATGCACGCATGATTTGGGGTGTATATAGCCGAACCGTTTTATAAAAACAGGGATACTTTTATAATTTTTTTTGGTAGGTATATCCACAAATCCACCAATTTAAAATAAGTAAAATTATCAAATTGGCCTCAATTAAAATTGGTTGTATCATTAAAAACAAAAATAAATGGCTGTATGTCTGTATCAAATTATTGCCTATATCAGAAATAAAAATGGCTCAATCAAAATTGATTAATGATTAATATATACTAATACTATAATTCAACACACGTTTTTAACTGCTTATCTTCCTTCTTTGATATATTTAACAAATTGTAACGAAAACAAAGAGATACGAATCCAGAACATACATAATACATATAGTGCTTTCACATAAACCAGCCTTCAAAGAGGCACAAAAAGTCAAAAAGGAGAGAAAATTTAAGACGAGAGATTTACAGATTATAAACTAGTGAATTCATGTTACATGTATGATCGTTTAAGTAGAGTACTAATCTTATACTTTTGGACCATGTCAAGGTAGTCTATATTTACTCCGTATAACAAAATAATTTAAATATAACAATAATATTCATTATATAGGGGGGAGCCAAGGGGTATACGGAGCATGTTCCCCTTTCCTCTTTCAATAAATTACCTATTTGTATTCTCCTCGTCGATAACTTCGTTTTGATATATAATATGTCATAATCTTATATAAGTAAAAATTATGAATATTTGAGTGGTGATAGTTGAGATTATTTTTAGTTGTTTTTCCTTTTTTTTTTACATAAATTGATATTCACGTATTATAATTCATCTCGAGAGTTTCGAAACCTATGTTATATTACTTATTTTGAAAATTGGGTAAGAAGTTACACAAGTTTAATTTTATTTTTATATCTGGCTATACACTATTAAATGTTAAGAATACAACAAGTTAAATATTAACTCAATGTTTATTGTATTGGGTTTTCTATCCTTATTTGTTAGTTTTCTTTTATTTGGTTATTTCATTTATTTATTTATATTTCATTATTTTTAATGGAAAACAAATAACATAGTTTTATCATAAATCAAAGTCAAATTATCTTAATTATCATATTAAATAGAGATCGTTATGCTCCTTTAATCTAAAACGACACCCTACATATATAATCGTGCCTCCCGCTAAAAAAATTCTGGATTTGCCACTTCTATATCCCGCCTTCCTACAAGTTTTAAACATAACCCTTAATGATAGTATTGTTATTCATAACTTTGTAAAATATTTTGGGTACACTGCACTCCGAAGCATTGTGATCACAGGCAAGCGATCACACTCCAGTCCGACCACATCCTTGACTTGACAGCCCCTTTCGATGCACAGCCTCAAGCGCCCAGGCAAGACCTTCCGCCTCCACCGGTTCCACTCAGTCCGACCCCTGCGTTTTCCGTGTTGCAGTAAACACCGACTCCCCTGTTTCGGATCTCTAATCCTAATTTGCCATTGTACTTGACTGCAAATGAGAACCATATAAGATAGGCCTCTCTGATCCTTGTTCTCTATTACAGTTCATTTTCACACTGCACATTAGATGCAGCCCCAAATGTACAAACAGCAAGAATGCACTGAGAACGATGCTGTCACAGCATCGACTACCAATGCACCATCCTCCTCCGATGCTACTTATGCTCAAACCTTAACCCGAGTAAATTTGCAAAGTGGCAAGCTTTCAATTTGGAAATGCATCTAGACAACGACGAGTTAATATTGGAAGCATATATCTAAAAACCTGGTTCAACTGCACATATCAGGTTTGCAATATGATATTTTAGCTAGAAGTCATAACCTATATAGCTCAGTAGTATGATTCACTTGATTTGGGTAGTTTTTCCAAACCAATCAATCTAGACAAATCACATCTCCGTCTGTCGAAGATTCATTTAGCGCCATCTACTAAGAATGCAAAAGCTCCTGCACTTTTGACTCCTCGTGAAGTGCAATGCAGAAACCATCTAATTCTTCATGACTACACCAATTTTCATTAATCTGCAAAGCATCATAACAGGAATGTTAGCTGAGCACAAGACAGCAGTTCATTGGGAAGAAATGAGAAGATGATAGGCCATACACAAAGGTCAAATCATCATCAGAGATGATTTCATGAGTCGCCTCTATGAATTTCTTGATGTAGTAGAGAGTGAAGTAGCCGCATTCCTTGTTCTTTGGTTGTGGTACCTGAGTCAAACAGATCATTGTTGGATGAAAAGAGCATGAAACTTAAATTGAATAACATATCTTTGATTACTCGAATAAAAGTTGATTACTGAATAACTATGCCTATTGCATATTAATTAAGACAAACACAAAGGAATGCTTAGACCATGAATTGCGAGTAATTTTGAGAGGTCAGTACCTTGGGAACCAGCAAACGAATTTTAGGAACGCTTCTGTCTGATACGCCTTCCTCCTTGAAGATATCCATGACAAATCTTTCAACAAAAATAATTCAGATTCAAACACCGAGATCATGCAGCTGAATGAAACTTGAAATAGAGAAAGCAAGTCTTACTTCCTTATTTCTGGTCTGTATCGCATTGGGTCTGCCTTATGTAGAGAATCAAGCAGTAGCATGAACGGCTTTTTGCTCTCTGAAGCCAAGCCTTCACCAAAGTGACAGAGGATCAAAAGATTACAGTGACCCCTATTTGAATTTAAGAATAAAAAGGTCAAATAATCTAATTCGTCTACTAAAAACTCCCAAATTAACAAGACTTCACAACTTGGGAAAAACTACAGGACTGAACAGGAAGGACATGAACACCTACCAGATACAGATTGGAACAAATATATATTTCCTTGAAAATATATCCTTCTTTTTAATCCACGATAAAACCAGGGATCTATGACAGGTTTCTCGGTACATCATAAACCAAAGGCATTCCAAGTATGTAAAATCCACCAGCTTGTCAGTAGGGAAGCTCATCCAGATCCTCCTACGAATAAGGCATATGCATCAATGATGGATGTTGTCAAAGAAACAATCAGCAGTATCATATTCGTCTTCGATCTGCTCTAGTTGTTTACAAGGTGCCTGTTGCGCATATTTAGAAGACCGCAGATGCATCTTGGCAGAATTACATTTTAGCACCTCATCTGTACAAAGCCCTTGAAAGAAAACAAGGAAGATTTAAAAGAAGAATAAGAAAGATAAAAGCAATTAAGAATCTGTCTACTCCATTCCGGTTATAAAAGCTCCTGGCTTTTCCACCATGAAGAACTAAGCTGAAGTTGCGAAACATGTAAGGCTATTCTGGAAAGCTTGCAAAAACCTCATCATACATAAATCTTGCGAAAAAGAGCTTTCTGAATTACAAAACATTTCAGTCACTCGAGTTTAAATTCATTATTTAAGAACCATACTTATATGGGTATAGCACTTTGCTAGATAAACTCGTACCTTTTCATTGATGATTAGAGAGTCTTCTTGTCTTTGATGATGATGATGACATTATCACTTCATAGAAACCATGCTATCTAGGCCTAGAAAATTTAAATGTAATAACCAAGCTAAAAGTCACATATAAACTTTTTCTTATGATGATTATTTTGGAGACCACTATCAGTATCACTATGAGAGCTTATATCGTATAAAGTGAGTGTAATCTTTCCATGTTCCTGGTTTCCTATTACAACTCATGGCTATGCACAAACACATCATATGGTTGTAATCTGAAATCTCTGTGTCCCATCACCGTTTCACTTTCAGCTCAAAAGACAAAATGCAGTTATTACACACTAGAAAAAGGTCATGACAATGGTCCTTCATAAATTATACTAACACCACCCTCCCCAAATCGATCTAAATAGGACAAAAAATAAACAACAAAAAATAAATAAAAAAATGCTCTGAATAAAAACAAACACCAAGGAAACAATGGAACAGAAGATTGAAACCTGGAGGCATGTAATCAGAATCCTCTAAGATATTGCTAGGGGAGCATGAGAGCAACCTATCTAGATTATTTCTCTTGTGCTTTTGCAAACGCATTGCAATTCTTCTCACCATAACAACAACAACAACAAAAATATTAGTAAGATGACCTCAAGAGAGTAATTATCAACTATAATCAACTTACTTGAAATCGTTACATCAGCATAAGTGTCTGACTCTAGAAGCCCCAAATCACCCGTCTGTTTCAGCTAAGACATTGTGTCTAATTATGTGAATCTCAACCAATAATAAGAATTAGAGTTATCATGCCGAATTTTGAATACAAAGCTGTTATGTAAGGTTTTGAAATTAAGCAATCCGCCATTGGTACTAAAAACTAACCAGACTAAGAATGTCATATCAAGTTGAAAAATCAATCTAACTAAAGTAAAATTGCGCAAAACCTACGGACAGCAAGCACCGAAAAAACCAACTCAAGTTTTAACATGGACATATTGATCACGAAAAAAAAATGGATATCCATGCTTACGCTAGAAAACAAAACTACAAACCAACATTTAACTAATGATATAAGCTATTAGTTAAAATTGGTGCACCATATAGCATGAGAGCATTTTTTTTCTTTTGCACATACTAGATTCCAAACCAGACAAATAAATTAAATATAAAAGTGACATGGAAGAAGGCCCATTGAAGTAGTCAAGCGTATATGTTAATGCAACAACAAAAGCAAGGAAAATGTAGGCATCAAGATAATAGATGCTCACCCTTGACTAACTTTGTTATCCATGTTTAGTTAAGTTAGTCTTAATGCACCGTATTTTATCTGAAACGAGGCCTTGTTAACTAACTACCCAATCAGAACATCACCCTTCTCCAATTTATGTGCACTCAAGAAGTCGTTCCATCCAGAACTCATCGCATGTCTATAACCCAGGTACTTGACAATGAATGTTTTTCTACGTTTATCAACCAATTCCAGTTTGGCATTACATTCGAAAGATGCTTGTGGCAAAATTTCGCTGGAATGCTCTATGAAAAAACAAGTAATAACCAAACAAAACAATTTGTTTTAAAAGAAAATTATCAAACATGGAAGGTATTATTAATGAAAGAAAAGATTGGGAGCTTTCTTGTAAGCTCCAATCTTGGACTCCAAGACATTAATGAAAGAAAACATAACAACTTGTTTTAAAAGAAAATATTTTCTTTCATTAATAATATCTTTCATGTTTGATGATTTTCTTTTAAAACAAATTGTTGGGTTGGATTATTAGCATTCCAGGTGCCACAAGCACCTTCCAAAATGTAATGTCAACCTGGAATTGGTTGATGAATGTGGAAAAACATTCACGGTGTCAAGTACGAGGGTTATAAATATGGACTGACTTCTCCAAGACATTGTCGAAGTTACCATCTACACTTTCTTCTTCATTATCCTCTCCCCGCAGTGCCATTTTTCCCTTTTTCCTTAGCTCTCATATCATATTCACTCTCCTCCTCGTCTGACTGCAAATCAGTTGGGTCAATTTCATAGGTTTCATCTTCAACGGCGTCAGAAGATGAAGAAGGTTCAGAATCTTCAGATAGTGGATCCATATCAAGCCTACCCCTCTTGGAACAATTTGATCGCTGACCCATCTGACTAAAAAAAAACCACGACTTCTAAGTTCTAATTCAAAAACCCTAAAAACTGGAAGAAGAAAAAAAGCATTAACCCTAATAAGTATGGGTAAATTGAACTCACCAGTAGACACCAACGATTTGAGCCACCTTCTTCAGTGGCTGAACTCTCTAAAGATTTTCCGAAGCTCGTTCTCAAGAGCAGATCTATTGTCTTTGATATGTACCACTGCCATTTTGTAATTTCGGCAAAATCTGAAGTAGGAAGACGAAAGGTTTGAACTTTATTCAAGAGGTTGAGTATGAAACGGGAGATTATCGTCACTTTATTGCGGTCAATGGTAAGTAGCAGAAATGCAGAACTGCAGAGTACAGAACAGAACTACGCCGTTTGTTTCAATTTTTAATTCCACGTGTTAAGTTTTTTAAATTAAAGAAAAATTATAGAAAGTGGAAAGTGTCACCTAGTTGTTGTTTTTTTTTAAATCAATAAAATAATTCGAAATTGTAGGTCTGGAGGTCGAATAAGTCAAAGATAAACAAACCGTCGTATTCTCAGACACGAAATTATTATTATTATTATAATATTTAATCTTGGGTAGTCTGGATTTGCATATAATTTGAATTTTTTTTACCATCTATCACTATATCTATTGAGTTAAAAATTATATGTATATATATATATTTTATCTATATTTAAATTAGCAAGAATAAAATTATTTAATTATCAAATATTCTTTAATTTTTATATATGTCAAATACCCAGATGAAATTAATCCATATTTTTATAAAAAAAATTAATGGCTAGTTTGTGTGATTTCTCTCATGTTGCAATTGATGCCACGAGAGAAAGGGGATTGAACCTGGGGCTATAACACTCCTCTCTTTACTCTCAACCACTGGGCCATTCAAACAATGTGACATAACTAGACCTATGGGGTGGGCTGTGTAAGTGCAAATGTAGGGCCGCCGATTGGAAAACGAAATTGAAATCGTCGAAAACAATTGTTTAGAAAAACCAGAAAGGCTGTGGCGTGGTATATGCTGAACCCACTGCCTTGGAAGCGAATTTGCCCCGACCGTAGGTGCAAGTCGGCTACTGGCTTCGCCCCCCAAGGTTACACAGCACACCCTCGTAGTCGTGCACTCGAAACAAGGGTTTGGAATCACAAAGACTTTGCTCAGAACTAAGGTGAAAAGGGAGAAGGTTTTTTCTGTGTGTTAAACTGAAGAGGAGACGTCTGGTTTTAAACTGGAAAAGAGACGCTCCTCCTCGATAGTGCAGGCGAGGATCTCGGACCAGAAAACGCACCACTTTCAAACGTGGAGAAAATCACGAAACAGTTACAAACAGATGGATAAACTCGAGAAATAAATCGGAAAAGAAAACAATAAGTCACAGAAATCTTATACAAATATTCTGTAACTTAGTCCATCACTATTCCACACCGCGCACGTGTCACGGACCGGACCGGCGGCGGCGGTGGTGGTGCGCGCGTGTGAGACCCCTATTCCATCACTCAAACAATGGTGGAACAAGTACCCCTTTTAAATCAACTCCTAATGTCCCTAGTAACCAATGTGGGACAAAACTTTTCACCTTCCCTTAAATTCAAGCATTTCCTCCAACAGTCCCCCACAAATGCGAGGAACTGAGGTTTTTCATAATAAAACTTGAAAAACAGTGTCCTGAGCAAAGTTTAGGAAAAAGTACTTAAATGCTGGTGTCTTGCGATTGAACCAACACATAGTGAAACTGAGCAGACTCTCAAACCAGATAGGTGAACGAGTCTTGAACGTTCTGATTCAAGAGCTGGCATCAACAACACATACCTCTTCCATGTTCTTTAGTGATTCCGCGATAATACCTGCAAATTGGTAGTCATCTCTGACCTTGGGTGCTAAAGAGTGCTCTAGAAAGACTACCCATGTCTTTCATAGAAGGTGACCAACCCTTCACACTCTCGTAGGTGGTTCCATCAAGTCTATCTCATATAGACCACCCTTGTAGGGCTATAGAACCATTAAGAGCATTTCGCTCAACCTCTACATATTTCGGTGAATCCATCAAGTCCTTCTCAATAGGACCACCCAATTCTGGGCTATGGACTCATTAAGAGTACATGACTCAACCTTCTTCCGATACACATGTCCTGGGAAATGAGATGTGGTGTATCTCTCATCTTATGGGCTTGAGTCCCATTCCCCTAGACGAATCGAGAACCAACCTCCTTGTCAGTCCTTTCGTCAATGGATCAACCAGATTTCTCTCAGACTTCACATACTCCAAACAGATCACACCAGTCACAATTAGCTGTCTCACAGCTTCATGTCGAATCCGGATGTGTCTCTTCTTGCCATTGTATGTATTGATGTTAGCTACACAGATAGTAGATTGTGAGTCACAATGTAGAGAAATAGATGGAGCTTTGCGCCCCCACAAAGGTAAATCAGCCAGTAAGCTTCTTAACCACTCAGCCTCTTTACCAGCTAAATCTAAAGCAATGAACTCAGATTCCATAGTTGATCTAGCTATGCAAGTTTGCTTTGATGATTTCCACGAAATAGCACCACCACATAATGTAAACACATAACCACTAGTGGAGCTAACCTCATCATTATCAGTAACCCAGTTTGCATCACAGTAACCCTCCAAAGCTTGAGGGTACCCTACATAATGTAACCCCCAATCCATTGTACCCTTCAGATATCTCAATAATCTGTGAAGTGCGGTCCAATGATCACTACTAGGGTTATGGGTATATCTACTGAGTCTACTTACATCATAAGCAATATCAGGCCGAGTGTAGTTCATCAAAAACATCAAACTCCCTATTATCTTAGCATATTCATTTTGTGAAACACTATTTCCAAAATTTTTCTGCAATTGCATATTAGCATCATAAGGAGTTTTAACTGGCACTACATCAAAACTATCAAACCTTTTCAACATTTTCTCTACAAAATGAGGTTGTGATAGAATGAAGCCATTTTCTTTTCTAGTTACCTTAACACCTAGAATCACATCAGCTTCACCCATATCTTTCATTTCAAACTGAGAAGACAAAAATTGTTTGGTTGAATTTATAGCATTTATGTGGGAACCAAAAAGCAACATATCATCCACATATAGGCATATAATCACACAGTCACCACCAAACATTTTTGAATAAACGCAAGCGTCAGATTCGTTTACCTCAAATCCAAAGCTAAGTATGGTTTGATGAAACTTTTCATACCATTGCTTCGGCGATTGCTTTAGTCCATACAAAGACTTCTTCAGTTTGCAAACCTTGTTCTCCTGTCCCGGAACCACACATCCTGCCGGCTGTTCCATGTAGATTTCCTCGTTAAGATCACCATTCAAAAGCTGTTTTAACATCCATTTGATGTACAAGCAATTTATAGCTAGAAGCTAGAGCAAATAATGCACGAATGGTAGCAATCTTTGTAACAGGAGAATATGTGTCAAAGAAATCAATGCCATATCTTTGAGTGAATCCTCTAATGACTAGTCTTGCCTTATATCTATCCACTGAGCCATCCACCTTAAGCTTCTTCTTAAAGATCCACTTACAGCTAATGACTCTGTTTCCTCTAGGCATATCAACTAGTTCCCAAGTGTGATTAGACATAATTGATTCTATCTCACTATTAATAGCATCCTTCCAGAAACTAGCATCTAATGAACTTATTGCCTCATCATAGGTCTTAGGATCATCTTCTATCATATGAAGACTAATGAACGTCTCATCTAGTTCATTTAAATCATTAAGTTCAACTACAAATGCAATCACAAAATCAGGACCAAAACTAGTTTCCTTCCTACACCTTTTACTTTTCCTAGGTTCATCACGATCAGCATGAGCATTAGGCACAACAGTGTTAGGCATGGATGAAGATGCATCATGAGATGAAGAATCAATAGTAGGCAATGCAGATTTCTTTAAAGGAAACACATGTTCAAAGAAAACAGCATCACGATATTCACACAAGGTACGATCACGTACTCAAGCACATAAAACGATAAGCAGCACTGTTTTCAGCATACCCAATCATAATTGCATCAAAAGTCTTAGATCCAATAGTATCAACTTTGAATGAAGGTAACCCCACCTTAGCTAGAAACCCCCACACTTTCAGAAATTTCAGATTAGGCGGATGCCCTTTCCAAAGTTCATAAGGTGTTTTGTCAAACTTCTTGTGAGGTACCTTATTCAGAATATGATTTGCGGACAATACAGCTTCCCCCCACATATTATCAGGCAAACCAGAACTAGAAAGCATAGCATTCATCATTTCCTTTAAAGTTCTGGTTTTCCTTTCAGCAATACCATTTTGTTGTGGGCTATAGGGAGCTGTAAATTCATGAATAATACCATTTTGTTCACAGAATTCTCTCAAAGAATTAGTGACATATTCACCGCCTCTATCGGATCTAAGCCTTTTTATTTTGCGATTTAATTGGTTTTCTACTTCGGCTTTATACACATAAAATATGATTTCTGCTTCATCTTTAGACCTAAGCAAGTATACCTTAAGCTTAGTATATCTAGAATGGTCATCCACAAATGTGATATAGTAGCGCTTGCCACCTCTACTCTCAGTGTTCTTAAAATCAGCCAAATCAGAATGGACTAACTCCAGCAATTCAGTTATCCTTTCATTCACCGTTTTAAAAGGTTGTTTATGAAATTTGGCCTCAACACATATTTCACATTTGCTATGGTCATGTTTGGATAGACTAGGAATCAAACCCATATCATGCAATTGACATATAGATCTCGCATTCACATGTCCTAGTCTAGCATGCCATAAATCAACAGACTCAGCAATATAAGCAGAAGTAGATGCATTCTCATTATTCTCAATCATGGTTTCAAGCACATACAGAAAGTCAGCCCTATAAGCCTTTCCTACAAATTCTCCATTTTTGGTTAAAACCATTTTTCCAGCATCAGTCACTTGCTTAATTCCAGCTAACTCAAGCAAACCACATGAAATCAAGTTTCGGCGCAGAGAAGGAAAATAAAGCACATTCACGAGGGTAAGAGACTTCCCTGAGGTGAGCTTGAGTGTAACCTTCCCCTTGCCAAGCACTCGAGAGATGCTCGAGTTGCCCATGTAGACCTGGTCGACGTCTGAAGCATCCTCAAACTCAGAAAACAGGTCCCTGTTGGCGCAGAAGTGGCGAGTGGCCCCGCTGTCCAGGAGCCAATCGACCTGACCGCCCACATGGTTGACTTCAGTGATCATGGCTATCAACTGGTTGTTGTCCTGGACAACGTTGGCTTGCTGCTGAGCTGGGGATGCGGCTTGTTGTTCTGCTGTTGTCCTTGGTTCTGGAGATCAGCCCGATTGCGACACTGCCAAGCCTTGTGGCCTGGCTTGCCACAAACATAGCATCCAATTCCAGTCCCTCCTTGCTTCTGCTGCTTGTCTGGCTGGTTGCCAGACTTCTTGAACTTTTGACCCTTCCGTGGCTTCATGTTAGGTTTAGAGCCACCAGCTTTGTTCCCTGGCTTGGACCTGTCAGTTTTCACAGAGGATTCAACCAGATTAGCTTTCACAGAATCAGCAGATTTAGGCTTGGGCTTGTCTTTGAGGCGGTTTGCCTCCTCTATCTTCATGTGTCCGACAAGCTCCTCCAAAGTCAGATCCTTCTTCTTATGCTTGAGATGGTTCTTGTAGCCGACCCACGATTCAGGCAATTTTTCGATGAGAAAATTTGCCTGCAGCACCTCGCACATTTTCATATCCTCAGAGAGGATATCAGCCACCAGGTTCTCGTACTCGTGGACTTGCTCCATGATTGGTTTGTCGTCTACCATTTTGAACTGCATAAATTTCCCGCAGACGTACTTTTTCTTCCCTGCATCGTCAGCCCCATACTTCTTCTCCAACATATCCCATATCAGTTTAGCAGATTTATGAACCGAAATTAAATCAAATATAGGGTTAGAGACATGGCTGAGGATGTGACCACGAACAGTTTTGTTATCCTGGTCGTACTTCTTCACCAGCGCCGGATCAGCGTCCTCGTCGGCCTTCTTCTTGCCCTTGTCGATGACAACAGAGGCATCAACAACTGCATCCGGAAGCGCCTTGGCCTCCTTCTTCTCCTCTGCAGCAGCGGCGGAACCAACAGGTGCGGCATCCAGCAGGACGTAGTCCACCTTCAATTGCTCAAAGAAGATGAGCATCTTCTGCGACCAACGCTTGTAATTGGTCCCGTCGAGAGGGTCCAACTTTGACAGATCCAACAGCGGCTTGAAGAACTGGAAAGACATTGCACGAACAAACTGTAATTCGCTTCTAAACTGTAAGTGCAAATGTAGGGCCGCCGATTGGAAAACGAAGTTGAAACCGTCGAAAACAATTGTTTAGAAAAACCAGAAAGGCTGTGACGTGGTATATGCTGAACCCACTGCCTTAGAAGCGAATTCGCCCCGACCGTAGGTGCAAGTCGGCTACTGGCTTCGCCCCCCAAGGTTACACAGCACACCCTTGTAGTCGTGCACTCGAAACAAGGGTTTGGAATCACAAAGACTTTGCTCAGAACTAAGGTGAAAAGGGAGAAGGTTTTTTCTGTGTGTTAAACTGAAGAGGAGACGTCTGGTTTTAAACTGGAAAAGAGACGCTCCTCCTCGGTAGTGCAGGCGAGGATCCCGGACCAGAAAACGCACCACTTTCAAACGTGGAGAAAATCACGGAACAGTTACAAACAGATAGATAAACTCGAGAAATAAATCGGAAAAGAAAACAATAAGTCACAGAAATCTTATACAAATATTCTGTAACTTATTTGGCCCAATTAATTAAACGACTCGAGAAATAAATCGGAAAAGAAAACAATAAGTCACAGAAATCTTATACAAATATTCTATAACTTATTTGGCCCAATTAATTAAACGAGAACCAAAAAAAGACCCCACCACACGTGTCACGAACACGGACCGGACCGGACCGGCGGCGATGGTGCGCGCATGTGAGACCCCTATTCCATAAGTCACGAACACGGACCGGACTGGACCGGACCGGAACAAGTACCCCTTTTAAATCAACTCCTAATATTCCTAGTAACCAATGTGGGACAAAACTTTTCACCCCCTTAAATTCAAGCATTTCCTCCAACAGACTGTAGGCTGTAGCATGTACCAGCCCACCCCCAGTTCCGTCTCTATATACTGGGCATATATCATAACAAGAAATTATACACAGCAAAAATAAAAGACATATACAAAATAATCGGTACTAAAAAAAGTCATGCAAGACAAATAATCAAACCAAAAGGCAAGCGTGAAACGGGCCTCCAAACCGCGCAAATAACATATGAAGATTTGGAGAAAAAGTCGCGAATACTTCGTATTATGGACTCGTCAAAAGTATTTAAAGGTCGATTATAAATGTCAAACTAAGTATAAAGTTGAAACTTTTTAATTGCCGAAACCTATTTTTTTCCTTTCATGGAAAAAAATAACCGTCAAGAACTGGATGGGTTGATGATCCGATGGGTCAGGGTGGTCAAGGGGGCTAGGCAAGTCAAGGGTTAGCATCACACTGATTCAAACCCGCAAACCTAACCGATCATCTTCATTTAAAATAAGATAAAATAATGATCGCTAATTCAAGGTAATCTTCAGTAATAATATGATCAACATGCTACATATATGCACTGAACTAGCCCATTGTCATTTCTACTAAGGGCTAAATTGGTATTTAACAAAATAAATTTAGACAAATAAGTACTTCGTATTATAAAAACTTGTAAGAGTTCTAGTGAAACGGAAAATACGATGTAAAGGTAAAACGAATGAATATTGTGTAATATTAATATGAATATTGAGATATATATGTGGATCTCCTTGCAAACATGGAGTCGCTTGTGAGTGGGAGGGTCAACCCCTTAAATGGGCCACACAGTACCCGATCCAGATATAGAGAGACTGAGTCGATCGAACTGGACTAAGATAAAAATATGTGTGTGTGTGTGTGAATATTATAGTGTATTAATATGAATATGTTGTTATTCATTTTGTGTTATGTGAATATAAATAATATCATATTTATGTACTCATATTTACATCATATTTATATTCACACAACATAATATTCATATGTCCATATTCATATAATATAATATTCATATGAATATGACACAACAATATTAATTCGTTTAACTTTATACCGTAATTTCGTTCATAAAAATTTGAAGTGGTTAAATAGATCCCTTTTTATACTAAAACCCGATTCAATAAAAATTCAACTTTTAAAAATTTGAACTGATTTTCTCTCCTTTTTTTTCATAATTATCTTTCCAATTTGATTTTGTATAACAATATTTTTTTATTAAGTATATTACAGGAAGATAAAATTAAACTTATAAAAAATGATCAAGAAGAAACTATACTTATAAACTAAAACTACAACATGTATTTTTAAAAATTTATATCATTAACTAAGATTAATACAATTTATTTTATCATTTTCAATATAATTAGATTTTATAATCACTCAATAAAGTATAATGTGATATTTGTTATATTACAAAATTTAAATTTAAACAAGAAGAAAAAATACTTTATTATGAAAACGTATCGTTTTGTATGAAAAAATAAGTATTAAACATGATTGGACAAAAATATTTTAAAAATTCAATTAATGGAAATATAAGTTTTAAAAAGAACTAGTACGATTCCCGCGCCATTGCGCGGTTTTTTAAAACTAAAATATTAATAATATATATAAATATGTTATAAAATACTAATAAAAGTTAAGATAAAAAAAAGAGAACGGAGGATTAAAAGAGAATGGAGGATTTTTTTAACATTAATTCAATATTTTGAATTAAACTCAATTGTTAGTAAATATTTTAAGAATAAAAGAGAATGAAGGATTAAAAAAATTAATGTAAAAAAAGAGAAAAGGAGAAATAAAAAAAATCAAGCAAAAAAACATAATTGGTCAATATTCCTAAAACTACTCTAAGATTGACACGTAAGCAAAGTCTTCTAAATTAAGGTTATATATAGATAAAAAACAGGTTAAAAATAATAAAAAGTGGAATTTATTTGGACAGGGAAAAAAAAAATCCTCTTTGTCTCGTTCACATTTTTTTAATACTCATTTATCCAAAATTGTTTTTTAACCCATTTGTAAAACTATAAACTTTTTTCAATACCAATATGCATTTCGGCCATAATCCTCCTAGTTGTACTTTTCTCTGATATCGAATAAATGAATAGACCTGAAGTTGAAAGCGATCGCTTATTCATTGATGAACAACCAACCAACCATCGACAAGCACATTGAATGGCTTACTTGTACCTGCTGAAAGCGATTATTAGGAGACAGCGGAGATGGAATCTTGATCAACTTCAAAGATGGGTTTTTGCGATGAAGGATGATTACAAACATCGCGTCAAACGAACCTGAAAACAGTGCTTTGATTACAGATTACCATCGAATCGCAGTCACCTACCGACCCTGGCGATGCGCCATATCCTCAGACAATAAGCTCATTTGAAAATGCAAACAAGCAACGAGTTACCTATGAACCAATTTACCTGGTTTAGTTAATTTTCCGAATCGAGCCAAGAGGCAGATCATACTGCATCTGATTCGGATTACAGTTTGATAGCTTATAAGGCATACAAAAAATACCCCTAATGTTGATTTGCCAGGGATTTAACCTATTCCGCCTATTCGGTATTCACAGACCTAATTCTTGCTCAGTCGTTTATAACGATCACATCTCCGTCTTTCCATGATTCATGCTGCGCTGTCTTTTCAGAAGTCGTTGGTTCGAGTTGGCTCTGTTCTTGAGACTCCTTTTCAAGGGCAATGCAGAAACTGTCTAATTCTTTGCGATCAAACCAGTTTTGGTGAATCTGCAAGACGGCAAAATGGGAATGTTAGTCGTGTATAGGACACTGGTTCGTGGGGAAGAAGAGTCACAAATGAGAAGACGATAGGCCATACAAAGGGCACGCCACTGTCAGAGATGGTTTCAGGAGCTGCCTCCATGAACTTCTTGATGAAGTAGAGGGCAAAGAAGCCACATTCCTTGTTCCTTTGTTGTGGCACCTGAATTAGATCATCGTCATTCGTAATATGATCATCATTCGAAGAAGAGATCGTGAAAGTTATATGAATAACCATACAATTCTTCAAGTTAAGCTAATCATAAGGCTGCAACGGGTCATATTCCTATCAATAACTCTTCGACAGCAGACAAACAAATAATGCAGTCTGAAGTGCAAAACTGAAAGATAAGAAACTGGATGGTTAAACCATGAATCACAAGTAATTCAGTAGTTAGTACCTTTGGAATCAGAAAAGGAATTTTAGAAACTCTCCTATCTGATCTACCTTCCTCCTTGTAGATGTCCGAAATGAACCTTTCAACAATAAAAATTGGCTGAGTTACTTTCACAAATTCAGGATATAAACACAAAGATTACGCCCTCAAATCAACCTAGACATAGAGAAAGCATGTCTTACTTCCTTACTTCCGGCTCAAGTCTCGTCGGGCCTGCCAAATGTAGAGAATCGAGAAGCAGCATACATGGCTTTTTGTTATCAGAGTCCAAGGGTTCACCAAAGTGACAGAGGATTAACAGATTCCAGTGGCTCCTATTTGAATGAATGAAAACAGGAAACTTCAAAGGATCAAATTCAGCCACCGAAAACTCCCGAAATAAACAAAGACTATGTACAACTTGAGAAAAATAATCAGATTGAATAAAGAAAATATAACACATACCAACAACAGATAGGAACAAATACATAGTTCCTTGAAAATATATTCTTCTTTTTTATCCATGATAAAACCTTGGTTCTGTGAGATGCTTGTCGGTACAATCCAAACCAAACACATTCTAAGTATGTAACGTCAGCCAACTTGTCTGCGGGAAAACTACTCCAGAGCCTCCTGCAAATAGAAGAGACATATGCATCCATCAAACCCAAAAACACAACTATACCAAAACAATTGAGCGGCAACTTAGAAACCTATTAACTTACTCTAAATGATCACTGAAGCTTCCAGAGCTCATGTTTGTTGCTTGAAATGGAACTGAAGCAGAGCTACTGTGTGTTTCCTGAAGGGTAACAGGACTAGAGCTAATGTCAGTTGCTTGAAGCGGAACAGGAGAGCTCCTGTCTGGTTCTTGAAGTGGCACAGGATCAGAGCTCATGTTTGTTCCTTGAAGAGACACAGGATCAGAGCTTACGTCCGTCTCTTGAACTGGAACAGGAGCAGGATCAGCGTCATTATTTTTCCTTGACCGCAAACCATGATGGATATCGTTAAAGAAACAATATGCAGTACCGTATTCCTCTTCGATCTGCTCAGCTTGTTTACGAGATGCCTCTTTGCCGTATACTTTAGACAGCAGATGCACCTTGCAAGAACGATGTTTTGGCATCTCATCTCTACGAAGACCTGATCGGATTCCAAAGAAGAATGAGAAAGATCATACCAAGTAAGAATTTGTCAGCTCCAATCCTATTTCTACACCATTAAAAACTAAACTGAAATAACCAGAATCAGTTAACGGCATTACTGAACAATCTTGCCAAATCCTCATCTTACATTGATCTAGCATAAAAGAACTATCTTGATAAGAACACATTTCGGCCTTTCGAACTTAAAGGCAGTCATACCTAGTACAGATTTGAGAATCAAGCTAATTTTTAAAACATTTGTTCCTTCAATGGCGATCAGAGTTTAAAGGACAGGCTCGAAAAGTTTTCGTCTTTGAATATGATGATGACAACATAATCCCTTCACAGGATTTTAAGAAGAAGAAATCGAGCTAACTAGGACTAACAAGTTGAAAGTCACATTATGAAATAAACTTCTTTTACGATGAACCAAGTTCTGGCTGTCCTACTATAAGCCATGGCTATGAACATCAAGGATGAAATTTCCGTCTCCAATTTCCATTTCCACTTTCAGTTCAGCAATATAAAGCAGTAACTACAGACGCAGAGACTCTGTAACTAGGGCATGACACTCCATTGCGAATAATTGAACCAACGCAACCCTCCTGAACTTGATTTGAGTGGAAAAACCCAAAAAAGAAACGAACTTTAAGAGAACAAACCCTAAAGAAGTGACGATGAAGGCGGAAAAAGTGAAACCTGGTCGAACGAAATCGGGATCCTCCATTGCAGTAGAAGAAGAGCGTTTTCTCCTTCTCAAAAATACCTTGTCGAAATAAAACTTTTCCATCGTACCGGAAGTCATCAATGGCGGTCCTTCTTCCTCTTGCTGTTCTGCTGTTCTATTCGTCTCTGTGCATATGAAGAAAACAGAAAAAAAATTTAATTTTGCCGACGGATATCCATTTCGCCTAGACCTGTCAATGGGTCATTCGGGTCGGGTTCATGTTCGGGTCTGGTCATCTCGGTAGGGTTGTTCATAATCGGTTCAGACCGAATTTTTGAACCGAAATAACCGAAACCAAATCGAACCGAAGTATTTCGGTTTAGGTTTTCGATTCAAAGAATTTTCATT
The DNA here is from genome assembly GCA_037127255.1 of Persicaria tinctoria. Taxonomy (NCBI): domain Eukaryota; kingdom Viridiplantae; phylum Streptophyta; class Magnoliopsida; order Caryophyllales; family Polygonaceae; genus Persicaria; species Persicaria tinctoria. Next base: position 12,553,488 of record JBANSL010000020.1, on the reverse strand, counting down.
TTCGATTTGGGCTCGGTTCGGTTAAATCGGAAAAAAAACCGATTTTTTTTATACATTTTTAATTTAGCCTTAGGTTGATTTAGCCTGTTACTCTGTTAGGTTAGGTCTCACATCACATCTTCGAGTTCATTTTTTGAAGCTACAAGTTTGCACCTACTAAGACTAACTCCGATGGTTGTGTGCAAATGTCTAAATGTGCATTTTTTTTTGACATTTTTAGCTCCATTGGTTGCTTTTGGGGTGTGCAAATGTGCACATTTGAGCATGTAAGACTAACTTCAATGGTTAAGTGTGCAAATGTACATATTTGCACAAGGTGCTTAAAAATGCACATCACTTTTTGATGTTTTACTCCATTGGTTAAATGTGCATTTTATACACACATATCTCTAAATAAATATGATTAAATTAAAAAGGAAAAGAAAACAATAAAAAACAACCAATAGAAATGAATTTACTTTATTGAAAAGTGATAAAAAAAATTTGCACATGGGGAGGTGATGTGCTTCTATTTGAACACTTCATGTGCATATTTTAAACACTAAAAAAAATAACCATTGGAGCACAATTTGCATCAAAATGTGTGAGCATTTGTACCATGCCATTGGAGTTAGCCTAATGTGCAAATTTGAGCACATCACCTCCACCATGTGCAAAAACTTTTTCAAAAAGCAAGACAACTTTATTGGTGTGTTTTTTATGATTTTTGTTTTCTTTTTTGTTTTAAATTAATTGTATTTGAATGGTGTATAAAAAAATGCACATTTGACCATTGGAGCAAAATATCAAAAAGTAAGATGTATTTTTATACACCTTGTGCAAATGTATACATTATAGACAAAACCTTGTAGATAGTGTAAAGCTAAACAATGTTGTTTGCAGCTGCACTACTCGGTGTTCACTAGAAGCGCATTCATTGTTATGCGCAGTTACTGTGCATTTGTTGGTTTCTATGGTGCATTTGTGCTGCTCTAGTGCCCAAGTGCTGAGTTTTTTTTCCTTTCTATTATGTTAATTTGGATTTTCGGATGAAATTCCCTCCCAAAAGCTAAAAAACAAAGTGCTCAAATTATTTCAGTTCACTTAGGTTTATAACCAAACCAAAACCAAACCGGTTGAAAACCGAACCAAACCTATCAATTTTGATTCGGTTTTCGGTTTACGTTTTTAGAAATTTCGGTTTTCGGTTTGGCCAGGTTAGGTTCGGTTTTGGTTCCGGTTATCCATTTTATCTGACACGCCACCCAATAACATCCCTCTTATCGAGGAAAATGAGCTCTAGTTGCAACATGATTGTCTCGTGCTCCATCGTATGTCAAAGTTGCACCACCTTATCTGTCACCTTATTGAGTTTACGGAAGATGTGTGTGCATGATGACCACTCCAAATGACGAAACAACTGCAAAATGTCCCAAGTTGCACCACCTTATCTGTCACCTTATTGAGTTTACGGAAGATGTGTGTGCATGATGACCACTCCAAATGACGAAACAACTGCAAAATGTCCCTGATGATCATCTCGATCTCCCGGGGGCATCTCCACTTACCTATAGTGAGTTAATGGTCGTCAGACTATCTCCCTCGATATTGATGCGTCAGAGACCAAGGTCTTTAGCAACTACAAGACAGAATCTGAGTGCAAGAGCCTTTGCTTGTAAAGGAGAGACATATCCACGCTAGACATTACCCGAAGAGATGATTGAGCTCCTCGCATCTCGTACGACACAACCAATCATGATTCGTGACAGGTGACAAGGCCAGTATGAAATTTGGACTCGTTAAAATTGATTTTAAAGTGTCCAATCAACGATTTTTTCCACTTTATGTTTTTCTTTTCCTGGGTTGGTTATGTGGATAGATAGTTTTCGTTGTAGTGGTTTCTTCGAGGTTGGTCTTGGAATAGCAGAGTTTCTTAAGAAGTTTTCATAGATATGCTTCATGGTTCCTATTATATGTGAGGTTGTATTCATTAAAAGTTAATTTGTTTCTAATAGTCCAAATGTCCCACCATAATGTCGCAGCAGCTGATTTTTGTGTTTTACTTAATTGGCTAAAGATAACATTTGTAACTTGTCTGATTGTTCGACCGATTCTGTTTATTGCTTTTATGACACTAGTCGTCGTATTGTCAATATTTGAGAGTAGTTGTAGCGAGTGTGTGCATCTAGTGAAGAGATGGGTGTCATCTTCATCAGTTTAATGTACAAGTTAATGGGACTGCTACTCTTTTTTATGCTAGTCTTATTTTCGTTGTGGTTCCATTCATGACCATATTCCAAAGGAAACTTTTAACTTTTGGAAGACACTCCATCTCCTATATCTAGGCGATATCACTTACTTGATTTTTCGTTGAGGGTATATATTGTAAACATTCACTTTGGGTTCAATAAGAAAATCAAGACGACAATTGTCTTTTTACATGATATCGAAGCCTTAACCCAGTTTTTCACAAAAATACCATTTTTTTTCTTGATCAATCGATCCGATCATGTCTAGCAGCAACAATGACGATGAAAATCTTGCGGTGGTTGCGCCAAGGAAGCCATTGACATTGGATCCAATGTCCTCTTCATCCCTCGGATAATCCAGGGATGAACATTTCACCAGCAACCTTGAAGGGTAACAACTTTCAAGAGTGGGAGAATGGCGTGCGCAACTCCTTTTGGGAGAAGCGCAAACTCAAATTTCTCAATGGTTCACTCAAGAAACTAGTTGACGAATCTGATGAGATTGAAGATTGGTGGAGTGTTCACTCCAAATTGGTTGGATAGATCTTACAATCGATATATTAGTCTCTACGTTCCTCTATTTCATACAACGACATTGTGAAAGATTTGTGAGATTCTCTTCGTCAACGGTTCTCCGTTGGGAACGCTTCACAGATTCATCAGTTGCGCACGGAGATCGCGCGGTCTGAGTTGACTGGTTAGTCTATCGACGTTTACTTTGCTCGTCTTCAACCCCTTTGAGATGAACTAAACACATACGTTCCCCTGCTTTCTTATGAGTGTGGCAGATGCACATGTGCATTGAAGGTCAAATTACAGAAACGATGAGATGATGAGTTTGTTCATCAATTTCTTATGGATCTCGATGCCACCACCGATGGCACGATGCGATCCACGATCTTTGCCATGTAGACTCTTCTCGATATCAACCGATTGTACTCTTTGGCAGTTCAAGAAGAGCAATCCCAATCTTCTAATTTTGAGGAGTAGGCTCGAGCGAATGCAGCTGTGTTTGCGGTTGCACGTCAACCTTTTAAGGGTAGTCGGAACCCTAGCAAATCCAACGCCGATAATTCGATCGACCGATCCAGGCTTACAACGCTCACGATCGGGCAAAACTCCGTCAAAAAAATCCCACCGCCTCTCAATCTCGCTCTCAGACTCGAAGTGGTTCTTCTTCAACACCTCCATCAACACCGATGAGCCAGAACAAGTAGCCTCAGCCCCAGGCGTGTTCCCTAGACGTCGTCAATGTTGTCGACCCTATCTCTGCACCCGAATCTGCACCTTCCAAATCGCAGGCTTACAACGCTCACGATCGGGTTGCACTCAATGCATCTTTGAATGATGCTCAGTGGGCATCCTTGATGGAGATGTTCCGCAATATTCAGGCCTCTAATCCTTCTCGGGACCATCTGATGGGTAAGGCTTATGATCGATGGATCTTGGATACATGCACCTTGTTACAGATGGCTGGTCGTCGAGACTTAGTTCATGATCTCCATCCGATTTCCCCAATTCCTATTCTTTTACCAGATCGATCCATCTCACTCGCTACGCAGGCCGATTCTGTTGCAGTTGGCTCGAATTTGATTATTTCCAACGTTTTGTTGGTTCCTTTATTTCATTGCAATCTTATCCCCTTCCTGACATTGATTTATGAGCAGCAGTTGCTTGTGACTTTAACGGATAAATTGTGTGTGATTTAGGACCGATTTACGAAGACAGTGATTGGAGCGGATGGAGTCTTTTAGTTGGTTGGCTCTTGTGCAGGGCCGCATATTCTTGCTGGATCTGCATCGAGTTCTTCGTCTGATTTTGTTCTCTAGCACAAGCGGATGAGTCATCCGTCATTTCAATCTATTTACCATCTACATGGTCTACTCTTTACTTTTGTTGAACCACCAGAAAGTGAACATTGTGAAGCCAAGAAAACTCGTGCTCCTTTTCCTATTAGTTTCAATAAAGCAGCTGCCCTATTTGAACTGATTCATGTAGATGTTTGGGGATCATACAAGGTTTCATCTACTACTGGTGCCCTATCTCGTTCTGTACGTTTGGGTTTATCTGATGGTCTCTAAAACAGAGGTGGTTCACCGGCCTTTTGCAAAATTTCTACGCTCTTACTCAAAACTAGTTTAACAAAAGTGTTAAACGAGTGCGGGCAGACAATGGGACGGAATTCATGCCCTTATGTGCTTTCTTTGCTTCCGCTGCCATTATCTTTGAGACATCTTGCCCATATACACCTCAACAGAATGGGCGAATTGAACGAAAACATCGACATTTTCTCAATGTTGCCCGAGCTTTGATGTATCATTGTATCAAGCCTCTTTACCCACACGATTATGGGGGGAATGTGTCCTCACTGCAACCTATTTGATCAATAGAACACCATCATCCCTTCTTAAAGGCATATCTCCATATGCTATCTTATCTAACCGTCTTGCTGATTACTTGATGAGAGGGTTTCTAGACCAAATAAATTTGTAGTCAAGACTCCGATATAGTATAGTGAGTCAGGATCGTCCACGGGAGAGAGTCAGCGTTTCTTATTTAGTTGCTTTGTCGGGTTGAAACTAACAAAAGAGATGAAAGAGAGATGGGTGGTGATAAGAGCATAAAATCTGAATTTTAATTAATAAAATGAAAAACTTCCACGTACGGCAAGGGATCACCGCAACAATAAACACATGGGTAAATCAATGCATCACATAAAAGCTCATGCTTTTATATCATCAAACAATTGAGTTTCATCAATCAACAAGTAAATCAATTCACTTACGCATAATTAACCTACATGTTTCTACCTTCTCTTGATTAGGAATCCTTTAAATTTCATTAGAAAACCCTAATTACTATCAAGTTAACAATTTCCTTTGTCAAGTTCAATTACAACTATGAATTCCTTTATACTTTCATCAAAGGTTAAGCACATAGGTAGAAGAAGATAAAAACATCACACAATTATAGATTCATCCATCACACACATACTTATTGTTGGGCTCACCCCAACCCTAGAAGAGAAAAGAACTACTCAAACATTGCAATGAAAAACATGAATTCAAGAGAAGATCGAAAACATAAACTAAACTTGCAATAACATAAAACCTAGAAATAAGCGTTCAATCGCAATAACAAACACCCAAGCTTTCGCCCAAACTCCAAAACAAAACCCTAAAACTCATCCTATAGCTGCTGCGCACAGCCCTGCGCTAAACAACATGTATTCTCCCGCAAAATAGCCCCTAATATACTTTATTTAATAGATGAAAAATAAGTCTTAATCCCCAAGGAAAAGAGATTTTATCTTCTAGGAAAATAATATATTCTATCTAAGTTTATCTAAGGAAAGATAAAAACAACTTAAGTCTAAATAACTAAAAGATCCTAAAAGAGATTTAGATGAAAACTCTAATTAAAAAGCCCATTAAGTAATTAAATCAGCCAGCTGAAATTTCTCTGCTGGTGCGCAGGGGCTCAATGCGTGGGTCAGGATATCGGCGATGAGGGTCTGTTCAAATGCAGTAACACTGTAATTAATTCTTTGGGTGTCGGCATCGAGGGGGCAAGGGTCGACGCCGAGGCTCTTTTGCACACTTTTTCTCCATCTTTACTTGTTCGTTTGCCAATCTCTTTGTGTCCTTCTTCCATCCTTCTTCACTCTTGCTTAAGCTCTAAAACTGTCTCTTTTTAGCTTCAAGACTTACAAAACACCACCAAAGCTTGCGTAGACATCCATATCTCAAAAAATATGAAAACTAGCTAACACAAACGACACACTTTCCCAACACAAAAACAAATAAAATGACTCAAATGGAATGAAAACACAATCATTAACTATCCAAAGGTCAGTTGCTACATACTCCCATCAAAGAAATTAGTGTAGTGAATATTTCCCGGACTCACATAGGTAACAATTAATTAATAATTTGGTGCATAATTTCACTTTGAAAAAAAAAATTAAAAACTATATTTATACATATACTTACATTTACATATGTATAAACTTTTATCACAAAAGATTACATTATATGAGATCTTCGTCGAAGAAAGTGTGGTCTATAATTAAAAATAAAATCCCAATAAAACAATATATTATATGAGCTTATTCCACGTAATTACATCACATAATGTAACACTTTAAAGTGATGTACAATGTGTTACACCATATGTGAGTATCTGGTCAATAACTAAAAAATATCTTAATAAAACACTTAACATTTTCCTGTCTAAATTTGAAACATTAGTAAGATTCAATTATCCTACTTTTGCTCTCTTCCACCCAACACTCTCCAAAATTACACAAAGCCACAAGAAAATTTTAGAAAATTCACACAAAAAAAATCTCACCTCTCAACAAACTCTTCATATCTGTCTTTCCCTCCAAAATTCCAAGCTTTCTCCCTCCCTTCACCTCCTCCATAGCCTGGTTTGGTCCTTTTGGCCTTACCTGGGTTGCATTGCATCCCCCCAACAAATTAACCTACCAATGACTTAGATTTCTCATCCCCCCCTAAAACTATAAGAGGTGAAAAACATCAATATTTCTTCTGAGATCTAAAATTGATCAATCAAACGACCCGAAAACAATCCATTTTGGATTGCTTTTGGTTGTTTTGATTCTTAGGCGTACAGGAAAACTCCCCAGTTTTCCAAATGTGAAATTTCTATAGGAAAAAGGTAGAGAAAATTCATTTTTCTGTTTCTTTTTTCTCATCTTGTAAATCGTTTTCCTGTACGTCTAACAGAAATTCAAATTAGTTCCCATCATGCCGAAATTCAGATGCAAATCCATTTCCCTATTTCTATTTCTTCATCTGTTTGTCATCTTTAATGGCATTCTCGTAAAATCAGCTACCCCTGACGAGAGCGTGCCGATCGTGCTAAGTTGTGGCTCTGACGCCGGCGGCACCGATTCCGATAGCCGGAAATGGGATTCCGATGGGAAATTCCTTTCTGATTCAGATAAAACATCTCCGGCGACTGCACAATTTCAAGATCCCTCCCTTCCCTCGACGATCCCGTACATGTCGGCGAGGGTTGTCACCGCCGGTGAGATCTCCTACAAGTTTCCGATTAGCTCCGACAATCGATACTTCCTCCGTCTCCATTTCTACCCCGCCTCCTACACCACCAGCAACAAAAAATCCCTCTCGATTAGTGACTCCTATTTATCGGCCACCGCGAACGGCGTCACTCTCCTCAATAACTTCTCCGCTTCCATCACTGCCGAAGCCCTAACTCAGGCCTTCATCGTGCGGGAGTTCTCCCTCTCGCCATTGAATTCCGATTCACTAACCCTAACCCTAAAGCCCTCCGAAAAGCACCCCAAGGCCTTTGCTTTCATCAATGGGATCGAGCTCGTTGCGGAATCACCGAACCTGTTCACATCGTCGGCGGATTTGGTCGGGTTTGCGGACCAGCCGGTGGACACAGCAACGGCAAATTTGCAGACTATAGTGAGGCTAAACGTTGGAGGGAGCTTCATACCGCCAACGAATGACTCAGGCGAGATGTCAAGGACTTGGTATGATGACACGCCTTATCTCGCCGGAGCAAACGCCGGTGTTACCTCTCCGGACGGTGGTGCAAACGGGACAGTGAATTATGTAAACGCGACTATGAGAGTGATGGCGCCGGATGATGTGTATCGAACATGGAGGAGCATGGGACCTGACCCGAAACTCACCAGGCAATACAACCTCACCTGGAATATTCAAGTGAGTCGGATTTATTAGTTTTCATATTATAAGGTCGAGATCCACCCTGTAACATAGAAGCTTATGCACAGAATGTGTTTGTTTGATTTCAGGTTGATCCTAACTTTACATATATTGTGAGGATGCACTTTTGCGATCCATGGTATGAAAAGATTAACCAACGCGTCTTCTTGATATACATCAACAACCAAAGCGCTCTTCAGAATGGTGATGCGGATGTGGCTGGTTGGACAGGAGGAAAGATGATTCCGACGTATAAGGACATTGCAATTTATGTTAATAACGGAAATAAAGATGTCGATGGAGACACGATACTGTCGTTAGGGCTTCACCCGGATGAGAATGCAAAATCTGAATACTTAGATGCCATCCTCAATGGGTTGGAGATATTCAAGATGAGTGATGATACTAAGAATCTCGCCGGTCCAAACCCAACTATGTCAAAGGCAATGGCACAAGCACTGGAGAAAAGTCGAAAATTTAAGGACTTAAGTGATCTTTATAGCAACTTGAAGATAATTGGAGCTGCGGGTTGCGCTACAGCTTTTGGCATTGCTGCCATGGTTGGCCTTGTTATGTACCAGAGGAAGAAGAAGTAACATATCATACCATAAACGTTTCCTTTAGAATCTAAATTAAATGTGACTTATAAAAGTTTTTGATGATGTTTGTTTTGAATAGGTATCCAAGGAGCAAGTCTGGCACAAGTTGGCTACCCGTCTACCTTAACTCCCAAACGGCAAGCAAGTCTACCATAGGTGGCTCTAGTGTGGCTAGTGCACAACTTTCTTCCGAGGCAGCTGCAAATTGTCGCCACTTTTCTCTGGCGGAGATCAAGAAGGCGACCAAGCACTTTGACGAGTCTCATGTCATTGGAGTTGGAGGCTTTGGAAAGGTTTATCGAGGTATTATTGATGGTAAAATGAAGGTGGCCATCAAGAGGTCTAACCCTTCTTCAGAGCAAGGAGTGCACGAATTCGTCACTGAAATTGAGATGCTTTCTAAGTTGAGGCACAAGCACTTGGTGTCCTTGATTGGGTATTGCGAAGAGGAGGGTGAGATGGCCTTGGTTTATGACCACATGGCTCATGGAACCTTAAGAGAGCACCTCTACAAAGGCAACAAGATCAACCTTACATGGAAGCAAAGGCTAGAGATCTCGATAGGGGCTGCCAAGGGGCTGCACTACCTCCACACCGGAGCCAAATACACTATCATTCATCGTGATGTCAAGACTACAAACATCCTCCTAGACGAGAACTGGGTGGCCAAGGTATCCGACTTTGGGCTATCCAAGACCGGCCCTGATGTTAACCAAAACCATGTGAGCACAATGGTCAAGGGAAGTTTCGGGTATTTAGACCCAGAGTACTTTAGGAGGCAACAACTAACTGAGAAATCCGACGTTTACTCATTTGGTGTGGTTCTATTTGAGATCCTATGTGCTCGCCCTGCCTTGAACCCGAGCCTCCCAAAGGAGCAGGTCAGCTTAGCGGACTGGTCACTTAGTTGTGTACGCAAGGGCACCATAGATGACATGATAGACCCCAACATCAAGGATACAATCAATCCAGAGTGCTTAAACAAATACATTGAGACCGCGGTCAAATGTCTATCAGACCATGGCATAGACCGTCCATCAATGAGTGACTTGTTGTGGAATCTCGAGTTCGCAATGCAACTACAAGAAGGTCAAGGGAACGCGCCTAATAAGGCATCCCCTAGTGCAGCGGAGAGTGCAGCAACACACCCGAATGACCCAAGCACCATGATGAGCAAGCACTATAACACCCTAAGCCTAGGAGAAGAGGATTTGTCTGGGATGAATCTGGATGGACATGACACCTCAAATACTGCATCTTCTTCCTAAACTGAGAATCCAAATGGGAGGTAATTAATCATGGAGGGAGATGCAAATGAACAATTAGTACACAAACAACGTACGAACATGTTGTTACTATGAATTTGATTGTGTAAAAAATGGTTTATTATAAGGGTTTTTTTTTGTTTTGTTTTGTTGTTGTTGGTTTGGGGGGAGATTTGTTGTAAGGTAAGAGGTAGTAGGCTATGTAATACTATATGCTTAATTTGGGCAATTGCACTGCCTCCTTTTTAAGTAGATAATCTTCAAGTTTTTCTTGAAGATTAAGTTAGAAAATTAAGTCTACATTAAAGTAAATATTTGCATATAAACTAGAGAAATTTCATGGGGTGCTGTTAGGTTTTGCAATTTTAACATCATGGGAGTCGTATTCTTTTAGTTTTCTGGGCTTACAATCGACTTTTTTTTTTCCTTGTATTTGGTGTGTGTGCTTGGTTGTCTTCCGGTATGTTTTTGTTTATTTTTGGTTCATAGACTTTCTCTTGCTCGGGTCATATGGAAACTCCCTCTTGACTTAATCGGGGAAAAAGAGCGTACAATGAGACCCCCAAACTCTGCTCTGAGCGGGATAGACCGAGTTGTTGTTGTTGTTGTTAGATATATAAAATCTTTTTTTTTTTTGCAAGTGGTGCATTACTCTCTTACCTAGCTACTATGAACAAAACAATTTTTTTAAAAAACAATGTATGGTTTTAGTCTAAATAAAAACCAAAATTATTGTCATCTTCCCATCTTCATATGTTTGTTCTTCCAGCATTTATAGAACTCCTCTAGTCATCCTTTCCGGTAGTGGATTGCGACTATCTGTCGACATTGTGTGAGCCCTTATACTCTATCGTATTCTCGGCATTTCACAGTCTTTTATGGATCTTTCTCGACTTTCCCACAATTCGACGATTTTATTATGATTTTTTAAATGTTAAGTCATTTTCCTAGTTTGATTTGCGTTGTTTATGTGATGTATCATGATGGTTAGTCCGTTTGTTGATCCGTCGACCTTCTGAGTTACTAGACAATATGTTGTCTAGTATCCCCTCTTGTGGTCCTCAATAAGTTCGTCATCCACCCATTTCCCTGTCTAGAGAACTCATTGGTACGTTGCTTGTCATGCCGCCATGGTACGTTGCACCTACATATATGCTTCACCTGCTCGATTAGTGGTGATGTGGCTGCCTGATTGACATAAGATCGATCATATCATCTTTCCATAAGTCATTCAAGGGGAGAAATAAAGCATACGTAATTTTGCTCATTCTTGGATTTTGTGGAGGTTTTCTTTAATTTTCACATAAAGTGGGTTCCTAATGCATGATTTTATTTTGTTCATATGAGTTTAGGATTTGATTAGGTGTTTACTGATTTCAACTATGGTTTTAAATGGTTTGATTTTGCAATTGAATTTCCTTTATCAAGATTCCAAAACTGATTTTACTGCATGATTTGGTTTGAAATTGAACTTATATATGATTGGATTTCAGTTTTAGTTTCTACTGATTTGTTTCAATCTTTCATCTAGTAGGGCTTTCTTTCATCTAAACACTCAGTAGCATTCAAGTCAAATGGATAAGCAGTTTGGATTAAACTGGTAAAGAGGAGATTATTTTCTTTGGTCTTAATCTAGATCAACCGAACTTGATCATTTTATGTATTATAACCCAATTTAAAGTGTTGATCTTCCTAATTATAAGAGGCTCCATATTTCAGACCACTCGATGACGTCGGCGTGTCCATGATGTGGGAGGCGTGAGTCGGCGATCTACTTGCTACGAGATTGTGAAATGGTAAGGGAGGCCTGGAAGCGGGTGTCGGGGAACTGGCTATCCACAGTGTTCTTCACCACCCCGGAAGTGCAGGAATGGATATTTCAAAACATTGAAAAAAGAGACAGATGGAGTACAATGTTTGTTACCATGCTATGGCTGGCCTAGCTGGAAGGCGAGAAATGAGCTAGTATTCCAAGGACAGCAGTGGCGGCAGCAGGATCCTCCGAAATGTGGAGCGAAATTTCTAGTGTGTACTGAGATATTAGCCTTGAATAAACTACTTTACCTAAGCTACGACTTTCAACTTAGCAGTGGCTTGTAGAAAAATAGACTTACATTTGTTTGTTATTATAGTAGTGGTTTCTCATCATTCATTGAAAATTCAGGCATTTGTCATATTTAGGAGTGTAAACTTATCGAAATTCAATCATGCTAAATTCAAGGCTTTTGAATATTAGCTGGGATTGTAAACTCATAAACTTTATAATATCTTTTGGTTCACAAAGACATGATAGAAATTGTGATTTGAATATGTAGGGAACGAAAATACAAATATTACATAAATCTTCACAAATTCAATTCACAAACCCCAAATTCAATTAAAAAATTTCATTCTCAAAATCACATACATAATAATTAAAACACAAAATTTATTCTCAAAATCACAAACTCTGATGAAAATTTTACAAAATTTATTCTCATAATCAAATCCTAATTTCACCAATTTTATGGGGTTTAATTAGTTTATAGCTAGATAATTTGTACATAATAGGGAGCTCGGGAAGTGAGAATATAATTAAATAAGGGAGTAGAAACATAGAGAGTGGGTGCAAGTTGAACAAAGAATAATAAAAAAAAACTTTTTTGAGGGAGGCGAATTTTTTTTAAAAAAAAGAGGCTAATTTCACCAATTTTATGGGGTTTAATTAGTTATCGCTAGATAATTTGTATATAATATGGAAGTCAAGAAGTGGGAATATAATTAAATAAGGGGTAGAAACATAAAATTGGTGACATCGGCTTAATTCCCACTTCTTGACCCCCTTATTTAATTATACGAGTCATGACTATTGTGAGCTTGATGTTGTGCATTTTACGTATTACTCGTTAGGTAATTTGTGACCTGATTGGATTGTTTGCCATTACTGTGATTGCTTTGGATTATGCGCTTCTCCAGGTAAGTTCATTTACGGGCTTACTCATATTCGAAAGAGAAAATCTCATGCTTGTGGTCATATGGCATACTAGGTGCTTCCTACGCATTTAAAGCATGCCATGTAGTATCATGCTAGGGTTGCACTTATGAATGAGCATTTGGATACTTTGTGTATTTGAGAAACAAATCGGCCGTTATCTATGAGTCCTAGAGTCTTTGCTAGGGTCGTAGGATAGCCCAGCACCATCGGGTTGTCCTGAGTCAGTCTGGTCGATACATGAGATGAGATAGCCCAACACCATCGGGCATGAGCTTGATTACTTGATGATAATGATGATATGATATGATATGATGATGATGATGATGATCTATATATGATGATATTGTGCACACATATGACGAAATGGGTTACCGTACTGGCCAGGCTCCACTCATGAAAAAAGGGGTGGAGGTAGGAGAGGGATATGCCAATTGGCATTCTTTGGGCGTCTTTACTATCTTTTCGAATTCGCATTTATATTTATATCCTAACAAGCATGACTTGCGTGTTTAATTTTTCGTACTGCGTTAGAGCATCTTTATTATAGGATCAACGTATGTGTATGCCTGCTTGTAGGACCCAAAGTCCCTTTTTGGGGGGGGGGGGGGCTCAGTCTGACCCCGCCCGCACATATTTGTTTTTAGGTATGTTTGTTCTATGCTTCTATGGCGTGGGAAATCCTCTTGGGAGAATGCGAAGAACTTGCTTGACTTTACTAATTTGGCTAAGGAATTTTCTGATGAACTTGTTTTATGATTTGGTTTTGACCGAGCCTCGCCGTGGCAAGTTGTATTTATTTCCGCTTTCGCAATCCTTTCCAAATGAATTTCTACGACTTAGTCTTCCAGGGCAGGTTAAGGGTACCCAACGCCCCTTTTGATTGTTTTGGGGTTCGAAATCCCCACTTTAAAATACCAATCTTTTGGGGTTTGAAACCTCGACCCGTACTTGAATGGCAAGATCCAAACGAAGGTATCCAACCTTCGAAACGTAACCCGGATATTTATATCCAGGCCATTACACTATCCTCATCGCACTTTCTGCTAAGAATAAAGTCAGATTTATCGATGGAACCATAGAACGACCTAATGTTGCAACTCTTGGAATGAGATCTTGGCAACAATGTAACGACATGGTCATTTCATGGATGTTGAACACTTTAAGCAAATAAATTGTTAAGAGTGTGATTTACATTGATTCTGCTTCTGAGATCTGGAAAGATCTTTGCACACGCTTGAACAATCCAATCTTATTTAGCGATTTGTAGTTTTTAATATAAATAGCTATGTGTGATCTCGCAAGGAAGCGGTGATTTTGCTACATTAATTTTACACCAAGATCAAGAAGTTGTGGAATGAGTTGAAGGCATTACATTTGATGCCTCATTCTTCTTGTGGTGCGAGTCGAGAATTTTGCAAATACAAAGAGGATCAGAAGCTTCGCTAACTCTTGATGGGATTGATGATTGTTACATCTCTATGAGAGGACACGTTCTGATGATGAAACCTAGTTCTTCAATTACAGAGGCATATTCTATCCTGAGTCATGAAGAGAAGCAACGAAATTTCAAGAACTTGACACATTTTGCTGATGATTCATCTGCAATGAATTCTCAGAAATAGAAATTTGGATCGCAGAGTCATAATTATAAGTCTAGCAAGTCTGAGTAAGTTGTGCCAAGGAAGAGAGCGCCTTATGTGTGCACTCATTGTAAGAAATCCAAACACAAGGTTGAGTTCTGTTACAAACTACTTGGTTATCTATCTCTAATTTGAAAGCTCCAAAGGACAAGAAGGTTGCAGCTCAAGCATCAAGTGAAGCAGACACTGGTGAGCAGGTTCACTAATCCCAAGGTTTACCATGGAGCAATGTGCACAATTGATAAGCTTGTTGACTAAAGATGCATCTCATAATGATTCTCAGAGCATAAACCTTTCTCGATGCTTCATGGGAGGTAATCCTTTTGTGCTTTCTAAGTATTTTGAGTATATGGATCTTAGTGCAAAGTTAGATGCGAAAAAATGTTGTGATTCTTGGATAATTGACACTGGTGCAATTGACCATATGTGCTTTGTCAAAACCTCTTTTGTCCATCTTCAACCTCTCCTACATCCCTACAAAATCACTCTTCCTAATGCCTCCTTTATTACAGTGAAATTTCATAGATCTGTGCAGCTATTACTTGACATTACCATAGACCATGATTTCTTTGTCCCCGATTTTAAATTCAATATTCTTTCTATCAACAAACGAACTGCACATATTGGTGGTAATGCTTATTTTTCACCCACTGTTTGCCTCTTGCAGGCCCCTTCTCTAAAGAGGAAAGTGGAGCTTGGTAAGCAGCTTGGAGGGTTGTATCTGTTGGATTGCAGTACACATAAACAAACTTCTTTTGACATGCATTCTAGTGACAATACTTGTAAATCTTTTTCTTGTTCTTCTAATGTTTCCATGCTTTGGCATTTGAGACTTAGGCATATGCCATTTCATAAACTCAAATTGTTGGATTTTTGTGATTCTGTAACAACTTCCAAAGATATTGTGTGTGATGTTTGCCACAAATCAAGGCAACAAAAATTGCCCTTGCCTCACAGTAGCATTAAAACTTCACAACCATTTGATTTGGTTCGCATTGATCTTTGGGGTCCCTATCATACTTCCGCGTACAATGGCCATAACTATTTCCTTACTATTGTGGATGACTTTACAAGGTGCACCCGGACACATCTTCTTCCAAACAAATCTATTGCTTTTTCATTCATTCATTCAGAGTTTTGCCCACATGATTCAAACCCAGTTTTTCACCACTCCCAATAACATATGTACTGACAATGCTTTTGAGCTTGGCTCTACTCATCAAGCTTCAAATTTCTTCTCTTCCCAGTGCATCACACATGACACATTTTTTTCAATCTAGATTACCTATCATATTAGGGAGATCGATCGTGTTCTCATGGCCACATTTTTTTTTCAACAGATTCCCTTCTAAACTTCTTCAGAATTCCACTCTCTTTAAGAGATTGTTTCATGTTAACCCTTCTTATGACCAATTAAAACCATTCGGATGTATTTATCGTGTTTCCACATCTGATAGAGGTCGAGACAAATTTCAACCTCGTACTCAGGAATGCATGCGTTTTTTTGGGGTTTCTTTTTGGAAAAAAAGGCCTATAAACTTTTGAATATCCATTCCAAAGAAAGTGTGATCTCCAAGAATATCATTTTCTATGAAACTACATTTCCTTTTCACTCACTTGATATCACAGATCATCATCCTACTACTTTCCCTATTGTTTTTATAGATCACACCTCCACTTTTTAGTCTCCTCAACCTGTTGCTTCTTCACAACCCATCTTACCTACTTCTCAACTAGTTTGATGATCATCCAGAATGCATGCCCTTCCATCATACCTATCTGATTTAGTTTGTGGAAACATAATAACCTCTGCTTGTTTTCCCCTAACCTATATATGCTAGTGTTTTGTCCAAATATGATCATCGTTTCCTTCAAATTTAACTGTCATGAATGAGCCTAACTCATATGAAGAAGCAGATCAGTATCTTGCTTGGTAGGAGGCCATGGACAAAGAATTTGCAACACTTGAAGTAAATTTGACATGGGATCTTACCCCTCTTCCTGCTGGCAAGAAACCAAATAAATGCAAATGTGTTTACAAGATTAAATTGAAGGTTGATGGAACCTTGAATCACCATGAAGCGTGAAGGAATCGACTTCATAGAGACCTTTTCTCCACTCATCAAGATGACTACAATTTGTGCTTTCATTTTTGTTGCTCTGAAGAAACAGTGGTATGTCTTTCAACTTGATGTTAACAACACATTTCTTCACGGTGATCTTCATGAAGATGTCTATATGCATCCCCCTCCTAGTCTCAATATCTCATATTCTTTTTTGGTTTGCAAACTCAACAAATCTCTTTATAGTCTTAAGCAGGCATCCAGATAGTGGTATGCCAAACTCTCTGATTCTCTCTGATTACATGGATATGTTCATTCTGAGAATGATCATTCTCTCTTTACTAAGCAATCAGGCACATCAGTTGTTCATCTTGCTATATATATCGATGAGATTTTACTCACTGGCAATGATGTTTCTGCAATGACTAATCTAAAGTTGTTCTTGGATGACAAGTTTAAAATCAAGGATCTGGGTACATTGCATTATTCTGTGGGTATTGAATTTGTCAAAGTCCCTCAAAGGTTGGTTATGAGGCATAGGAAGTTTCTACTCTTGACACTTTGTGAGTTTGATTGTGATTTAGGCAAAGATGGTATCGCCCCTCTAGAAGTTGGTTTGAAATTACATGATTCTACCAGTCCAAAATTGCCTGATCCTACAGCTTACATGAGGTTAGTTGAAAAGATGAATTTTTTAACCAATACAAGTTATAATATTGCCTCTTTCTTTGTTCAGTTCCTATCCCATTTTATGCATTCCCCTACCATGAACACTATGAAAGTTGCTTTACACACTCTGCACTATCTGAAAGGGATGCCTGATTTAGGAATTTTGTTAAATTCATCTCATGTATTCAAGTTGGTTGGGTATAGTGATTCAGACCGGGTTGTGTGTTTTCCCACTTGTCGTTCTGTAAGCGGGTATTTTATCTTGTTCAGTGGTTGCCCCATTTCATGGAAAGCCAAGAAACAGTCAATTGTATCTCTATCTTCTACTGAGGCTGAATATCGTTCTCTTCGTCGTTTGACAACAGAGTTGGCTTGGTTATCTTGATTGTTTGCTGAATTAGAAGTTTATGATATTACTCCAATTCCAGTTCGTTGTGATAGTCAAGCTGTTATCTACATTGCAAAGAATCTCGTGTTTCACGAACGTACAAAACACGTGGATTTGGATTGCTATTTTGTTCGTCATAAGTTGTGTGAAGGTTTGATTACTTTGTCCTACATGCCTACAAAGGATCAATTAGCCAATCTCTTCACCAAATCATTTTCCGAGCCTCGCCATTCTGAGCTTCTGGGCAAGCTTCAATTGGTCTCCCCACCTTCAGGTTAAGGGGGAATGTTGGAGGTAGAAGACAAAGGTTGAAATATCCCACCCTCGCCTCACGATGTCATTCTGTTCGATTCTGTTTGTTTTCAATTTTCAGTTGTAAATAAGCACGTGACATGCACGTGATCTTCTTTCTTATAAAACCTGAGCTCTTGCTCCCTTGTAGCCCCAATTTCATTATACACAGACATCCAATTCAGAAACGAAATTCTCCATTTCAGTTTTTGGTTTTTGTTCTTGAATTCCACAAGATGGTTACAATCAACACCTTTCATGGACTTAAGTTGGCCAGAGAGATTGGGATATAAAAAATTGGGTTGGAGATGGATTGTGCAGAAGCTTGCAAGATGATGAACCTACATGGGGAAGAACCTTACACACACCACAATTTGGTTATGTAGTGTTGTTGTGAGCCTAATTCTCCATGTTTTATAGTTACTTTTATATCGTTTTCTGCATGCATTTCATGCATTTGGGCTAGAATAGTACAGAATCTATGTAGTTTATTCTTATTTGTCAAATTATGGAATCTACACCAGTTTCTGTTTAAATTCGCAGAAATCAAAGCAATTTACAACAGTTCTCAGAAAAGGAGAAAAGCTCGAAGTCAACTACAGAAGTCCGAGGTCAATGAGTAGCAGAACCAGGACAAATCGAGCTAGAAGCAAGGAAAAATCGACTTGACACCACTTGGTCGATGTCTGTTGTGAGCCTAATTTGCCATGTTTTATAGTTACTTTTATATCGTTTTCTGCATACATTTCATACATTTGGGTTAAAATAATACAAAATATGTGTAGTTTATGTTTATTTGCAATATATGGAGGTCTACACAAGTTTTTGTTATATTTCGCAGAAATCGGACGCACTTTGAAGCTTAAAGGAAAGTCATGAAGAAGCTAAGAATGGTGCAGCCGGAGAAAAGGTAATTTTTCGGTATTCATCATTCTGAATCAAGCTTTGATGTCTTCATAAAAGTTGTAGCCCTCGAAAAGAGCTTTCCAACGCATGGTCATATGCGTCAATCCGACAAACGAGGACTCGAAAAAGTGCGTTTTAAAAACAGAGCAGAGAGCTGAGAAACTTAGTCGATATCGAGTTGTGTTACTCGATATCGAGTAACCCATATCAAGCTGGAGCACCAGACATCGACAAGTGAAGCTGGGAGCTGGAGCAGGTTGGTCGATATCGATATGATTTGGTCGATATCGAGTAAATACTTGGTCGATTTTCACGTCCAGGAGCCGAGATCGACGAAGACGCTGAAGACGGACCAGGCCTTGCTCGATATCGAGGAATTTACTCGATGTCGAGTAACAGTCAAGTTGACATGTGTTCTGGAGGCCGGAATCGAGTTGCTGAGCACAAGACAAGAAAGCACTAATCGATATCGAGAAGTCCTAGTCGATATCGAGTAAATCCCGGGAGCCGACGCCGAGCAGTTCGAGAATCTTGTTAAGTTTCTATCCCGAAGCCGATGGAGATATTTTTGAGATCAAATTCTATCAATTTCTATCAAGTTCCATCAAGATCTATCAACTCCATGGAGGATTTATCCACATTAGATATATTTCCTTTTAGATATAATTCTTTTATTCCATTATTTTATCTTTAAGTAAGTAGATAAATAGATATAGATATAGATAGACTTTCTTACCTTGATTAGCAAGAGTTGGAAGCCTATAAATAAAGCCCTAGGGACTGGATTTTATTCATTCAATTCTACACACAATTAGTTACATAGAAGTAGAGAGAGAGAGTGAGTGGCCGAGAGGAGTTTGTGAAGCGAGAGCGGAATTGGCTTCATTTGGTTGTAAGCTCTATTTAGTTTTATCAATGCAAGTTAGTTCTTTTACATCAATGTCTGCAATTGCGATGAAGCACGAGTAGTCCACCCACTTCTAGTGTTGGGGTGAGCCCGACGATAACCTTGCGTGTTTGAGGTAAAGATCCGACTTTTATCATGTTTTGAGCATCTACTACTTGTTATGTGTTTATTACCCATATGATGGAGATCCATGCTAACAACTTGGATTGTAAACATAAAATCAGTAGATACAATTAGGGTTTTTTGAAAGAGTTGTCTAATTGTTGAAAAAGGCGAAAGCTTGGTCCTTCGATGCAAGTTACATGATTATCTATTTTATTCTTGTCTTACACATGCTTGGTTATTGTTGTTGCAAACCCCAATCTTGGAAGTCTTTCATACATAGTTTATTTTCGAATCCCAAAAGCCTTGTCTTTACTTTCTTTCGTTTTTAAGTTTCTGCCTTCCTCGATATCAACAACTTCTGGTCGATATCGAGTTACTGATCCCCGATCCCAGATCGCTGTAGCTTTTCCTGTGCAAGTACCCGACGTCGACGAAGGCTTTACTCGATATCGAGTAGAGTGTCCTCGATATCGACCAAACCCAGGAGCTGCTGCTGCGCTGTTCGACTTGTCCGATCTTCTGTCGACTAACCTTAGTCGAGATCGACAACCTGTGGTCGACTTCTGTCCGTGAGATTCCACCGCTGCCTAGGATCCGCTAACACGCTTTCTCGTGGATCGATCCTGACTTCCCACTACTGCATCAGGAGGAGGTCCTGTAATCATTTGCAAGGGACGGAATCTGGTTTGCTTTATTTTAATCGTATTTAATTTGCATCTCGATTTCCTCCTACAACAAATTGGCGACGTTGTCGGGGAAGCAATCATTCGCGCCTTGGGTAGTTAAAATCTCACGTTTGCTTTGAGTTTTCTTCTACAGGTATATGCAGGAGACCTCCGAGTATTTCGAAAGGCAAAGAGAGAGACGGTATGCAAAAGAATTTGAATATTTGAGATGGCTATACATCGTTGATGAGGAGGCATGGCTTGAGGGAGTACGCGCATTTAGGAAGCTAAAAGAATCGTCAAAATCACCACAAGAAGCCTCAATCCTGCTAGAAGGAGAATTTGAACCTGAGGTCGACCTTGACCAACACCTAGTCGATGTCGACCCATCTCCAATCGATATCGATCTATCACTAGTCGATACCCAGGTATGTCCTTCCGCTATCTCAATTCCAACTTTGCCCTCTGTCTTTGAAAAATCATTTGAAGAACCTCAAGAAGAAGAAGAGCCAGAAAAGAAGAAATTGGACGTCGTTGCCCATGTTGTTTCAAAGTCACTTTTGCCTTATAAGGTGAAGGCTATCCCCAACGGTTTTGAGCAACCGATGTTCATATTCAATTTCCCTCGTAAGCCTCTCAATCAGCCTCTCAATCAGTTGGACGTCGTTGCCCATGTTGTTTCAAAGTCACATTTGCAGTATCTTCGGTGGCTAGTTCCCTTGTAAGCCTCTCAATCAGTTGTTCTTGTGTTTCTGCGGCCACCATGGCTCTTTTCAGTTTAGCTTGGATGTGCAGAAGGCGTTCCGGTTCGTCTAAGCCGTCAAACTCAGGTGGTTGACCAGAACGGCGCATACAGTTGTAAAGTAACTCAAAGCAAACGTGAGATTTTAACTACCTAAGACGCGAATGATTGCTTCCCCGACAACGACGCCAATTTGTTGTAGGAGGAAATCGAGATGCAAATTAAATACGATTAAAATAAAGCAAACCAGATTCCGTCCCTTGCAAATGATTACAAGACCTCTTCCTGATGCAGTAGTGGGAAGTCAGGATCGATCCATGAGGAAGCGTGTCAGCGGATCCTAGGCAGCGTTGGAATCTCACGGACAGAAGTCAACCACAGGTTGTCGATCTCGACTAAGGTTAGTCGACAGAAGATCGGACAAGTCGAACAGCGCAGCAGCAGCTCCTGGGTTTGATCGATATCAAGGACACTCTACTCGATATCGAGTAAAGCCTTCGTCGATGTCGGGTACCTGCACAGGAAAAGCTACAGCGATCTGGGATCGGGGATCAGTAACTCGATATCGACCAGAAGTTGTCGATATCGAGGAAGGCAGAAACTTAAAAACGAAAGAAAGTAAAGACAAGGCTTTTGGGATTCGAAAATAAACTATGTATGAAAGACTTCCAAGATTGGGGTTTGCAACAACAATAACCAAGCATGCGTAAGGCAAGAATAAAACAGATAATCATGTAACTTGCATCGAAGGACCAAGCTTTCGCCTTTTCCAAGACAACTCTTTCAAAAAACCTTAATTGTATCTACCGATTTTATGTTTACAATCCAAGTTGTTAGCATGGACCTCCATTAGATGGGTAATAAACACATAACAAGTAGTAGATGCTCAAAACACGATAAAAGTCGGATCTTTACCTCAAACATGCAGGGCTATCGTCGGGCTCGCCCCAACCCTAGAAGTGGGTGGACTACTCGCGCTTCATTGCAATTGCAGACATTGATTGAAAGGAAATAACTACTTGCATTAATAAACCAAACAGAGCTTACAACCAAAGGAAGTCAATTCCGCTCTCGCTTCACAAACTCCTCTTGGCTTCCACTCTCTCTCTCTACCTCTATGTAACTAATTGTCTGTGTGATGGAATTGAATCAAACTCAGCCCCCTAAGGCTTTATTTATAGGCTCCTAATCCTTGCCATTCAAGGATAGAAATATCTATCTATATCTAAGGATAAAACATTAATAAAAGAAACATTTATCTTTAAAAGGGAAATATATCTAAAGGGCTAAAATATCTTCAAGTGGATAAATCTTCTTCTCCATGGATGGATGTTGATAGATCTTGGATAGAGTCGGACATCTTCGGCCCCAAGTAATCCAAAACCGTGTAGGACAGCTCAAACCGCGTTACGCGACTCAGGGTCTTGTTACTCGATATCGAGGAGACTGGTTCGTCGACTTGGCTTCAGCGGCATGCTCGACTAGCTGGTCCTCGATCTGCTCGGACACTGGCTCTCAGGTGTTGTCGACATCGAGGAGATTACTCGATATCGAGTAAGTGTCGTCGATCATGGTTGGCCTGGTGTTGTCGAGCAGCTGGTCCTCGACATTGCTCGGGCATGTGATTCTGGGTTCGTCGATATCGAGTAGCGTACTCGATATCGAGTAAATGTTGCCTGACAGGTCTTCGTCTTCGGCTTCTCGATCAGCTTGTGTTCCTCGACTCCGGGTTGTCTTCAGGTCTTCGTCGATATCGAGTAGATTACTCGATATCGAGTAACTCTCTGGAGTCGGGGAGTTTTGCCTTCAGTTCCTCGATCTGGCCTGTCCTCGATCAGTGCTGTGCCCGGACATTTTTTTCGATATCGAGTAAAACTCGTCGATATCGAGTAGCTTTAAGCTTCCGTCTTTGCTTCTTGGTTTTGTCCCGAAATGGCTCCATATTCTACAATATTAAACCAAAACTTATGTAGATCTCCATTTCTTGCAAATAAGCACATATTACATAAATTCGACATATTCCTAACCCGAAATATGCAAAGTGTATAGAATATGGAGCTAAAATGTGCATTTCAACATGGCTATTTTAGTGACATCAATATCAAGCACCTTTAGTCGATATCGAGTACAAGAAGTCGATTTCCACCAGAGTTAGCCAGAATCGAGCAGAGCTGAGAGACTTGGTCGATATTGAGGACATCTACTCGATATTGAGTAACCTGAAATCGAGTAAAGACCCCGGAATCGAGTCAAGAAACTGGGAGCAGAAGATGCAAGTCGATATCGAGTAAACACTTATCGATTTTCACTTCATGGAGCCGAGATCGACAAAGAAGTTGAAGACTGAGGAAATGTTGGTCGATATCGAGGAACCTACTCGATATCGAGGAAGTCCCTAGTAGCCGACATCGAGTAATCCGAGTCTTGTTAAGATTCTATCTCGAATCCGATTGAGATATTTTCGAGATCAAATTCTATCAAGTTCCGTCAAGATCTATCAAGTCAAAGGAGGATTTATCCACAATTAGTTCTAGTTACTTTTTAGATATAATTATTTATTTCCATGCTTAATATTTAGATAAAAGATAGATAGAATTATATGTAGATATAGTTTTCTTTCCCGGATTAGCTTGGAATGAAGGCTATAAATAAAGCCTATAGGGCTGGTTTTTATTCATTCAATCATCCAAGCTACAATTCTAGAGAAGGATAAGAGGTAGTAAGGGGGGAGAGAGAGAGAGAGAGAGAGAGCTTGTAGCCGAGAAGAGTTGGAGTTTGCGAAAGCGGTTTTGGCTTCGATCGGTTGTAAGTTTTGGTTATTTTTAATGCAATTTATTTTCTTGAAATCTTTGATGAGTTTATTCATGATGAAGAGCGAGTAGTCCACCCACTTCTAGGGCCGGGGTGAGCCCGACGCTAGCCATGTGATGTGATGCGGTAAAGGTTTGATCTTTTTATGCAATTCGTTTTCTATCCCTCCAAGCATGATTCTTTTGCGAAAGTTGAAGGTGATCCTTGTTTGTGTTATTGAAGCGAAAGTGATCTTAATACAATTTGGGTTAATTGTGTGAAAAGGGTTAGTAACAATTAGGGTTTATGCGAAAGCCTCTATATTCCTATTTGTTAATAACGAAAGTTATTTGATGAAAAGCATGATCTTTTATGCCTTTATGTGTTACTTTGCATGGTTATCGTTGTGGTGTTGAATCCCCGATCTTGGAAGTCTTTTATTTCATTGATTTATTTCTTAAAATTTCGGTTTTAAAGTTACTTTCTTGTCGAAATCGAGTTTCTGCAAAGTCGACATCTTTGGTCGACATCGAGTTATTTGGTCGATTTCGACCAAGTTTTCTGCCTTTGATCTCTGCCTGTTTCTGAGTCAATTTCGAGTAAATTTTAGTCGATTTTTCTAGTCGATATCGAGTAGCACTTGTCGATATCGACCAGATTTCTGCCTTTGCTTGGTTTCTGTTTCCACTCGATTTTGACTTGCTGTTGGTCAATTTTCGTACTCGATATCGAGCAACAGTGGTCGATATCAACCAAAATTTCTGTGCTTTCATTTCTTTTCCGCTTTTCTCTGTTATTTCTGTCTGTTTGTTATTTCTGTCTGTCTGTGAGATTCTCCGCTACCTGAGATCCGCTGACACGCTTCCTCGAGGATCGATCCTGACTTACCGCTGCTACATCAGGAGGAGGTCTTGTAATCATTTGTGTGGGCACGAATCTGGTTTGATCTATTTCATTATATTTTAAACTCGATTTCCTCCTACAAGTGTCGACGCTTGCTAAGAGACATGAGTTGGGAGGTGGTGATCCAACAAGTTCGTAGGCAAGCCAACAAAGTGGCGAACGTTCTTGCAAATAAGGGAGTAAAGCTAAATGAAATTTTTTAAATGTTCACTACTGATGCCATGCAATTATCGATGACCCCTGGTGACATTGAGGACAACATGAAGGTTCCATTTGATGGTCCTGTCACTCGTGCAAGGGCCAAGAAGATTCAAATAGCAACTAAAGCCTTTCTTGTCCGTCACCATGGAACTTTAGAGCAAGGGTTCAGGCCACCCTGGATCACTTGGCTCAAGGTTACACCACCAGCATAAGAAGTGAGCTTGCGCCCACACACAGAGCTCATGAAGACTCGTCAGCATCCCCCATGAGTCACCATTACTCGACATCTACATGGGTCACTCGGCCGAGTGGGCCAAAGTCTTGTCGAGTGCATGGGCCGAGTAACACTTATGCTTGGGCCGGATTTAGTTAATTTAATTATGTTATTATTTTATGCATATTAGATTAATAAGGTGGAATTAATTATATCTCTTCTAGATATAATCTTTGGCCACCAAGTTATTAAATATCTATCTTATTAGGAAATATTTATCTTAGATTTATTTCATTTATCTTTAGATAGAATAAATCTATCCAAACTCCTTTTCCTTTGCAAGGAAGGATTGGTTAGATCTTCCATAGTTTTCTATAAATTCATGTTATGCACCTTTGAATTAATCAGATTGAATTAGAATTGAGAAACCCCTTTATGGATTAAAGGGTTCTCGATTATCAATCCCAAAAAGCTCTTGTGTTCTATGTTCCATTCGACAATCACAATCGTCACCACCATCCTTGATCCTACTCGGAAACCCTAAACCAAACACAACCCAACAAAACAGAATTTGTCGCTAGGAGGAGAAGGCCGAGCTTGGCGACACCTGCGACCAGACTCGCTCCCAACGAGCGCGGACGGCCCAGGCGCCTGCTCCCGCGTTCTCGCTATCGTTGCCCTCGCTCCGCGACACCAGCGCCCAGAAACTCCAGCGCTTCTTCGCTTGCGCGCGCGCTCGCCATCACCTTCGCTCCCAGCGAGACGTCTTCGCACATCCGCATCCGCACACCCTGAGGCCGAGTGCCTGTGTGCCCAGCAACCTCGCGCGCCCAGTCCCTGACTTCTCTCTCGCTTCCCTTAATTGATTCTGTCGCTATTTCTTAGTTAGGAATTTCTGGAATTTTATTAAGTGTTAAACTGTCGCTATTTCAGAAATTTAATTACTTGTTTAAATTGTTCCAAATTCAGGAGATATCAAAGAGCATTGCAAGATCGGGCAAATATACGGCGTGATTCTTCAGAGTACGACAACTTGCTTTGCATTATCAATCGGCGGGTCCTACACATTCAGGAATCTCCCATGGCTGATCAAAGGGAGAACATATTCCACACTAGCTGTTTAGTTCGCGAGGCTACCTTAAGCCTCATCATCGATGGTGGGAGTTGCTGTAATCTCATCAGTGAAAAGGTAGTGGATTTCCTCCATTTAACTACTACTCCTAGAGCTACTCACTATGGATTAAATGGCATTACTAATGATGGATCTGATATAATGGTCACCAAACAATGTTTAGTTTCCTTTCAATTGGATCATATCATGATAAAATATTATGTGATGCTGCTCGCATGGATTGTAGTCATATATTATTAGGTCGTCCTTGGTTATATGATCGTTATGTTCTTCATGATGGTCGTGCGAATACATATGCTTTCACTTTTGATGGGAGGAGAGTTACTCTCCTACCCCTTTCGCCACAAACTATTCTGAAGGACCAGGTTCGCAAGAAGCAACATCAGGACGCCCAGAAGGAAGCTAAAAGGAAGGAGAAGCTCAAGGGGAGCTTGGCACATCAGGCCGCCCCCGCGGCCCCTCTAGCCGCCCCTGCAGCCCCCTCGTCACCACCCCCTTCCCACTCGACGTCCACTCAGCCCTCTTTTGCATCACTTAAGGGCTCTGTCGAACGTCGATCATTGGTCTCTCAACCTCAAAAAGGGACCATCACATGGAATGCTCATCGACCTCATATTCTCCTGGTAATGAAACAGGTATTACTTAATGTTGAATTGAGTCATATTCCTGCACCTATTGCTGCTCTTCTGCAGGATTATCTAGATGTGCTTCCAGCTGAACTACCCCAAGGCTTGCCTCCTATTAGAGGTATTGAGCACCAGATTGACTTTGTGCATGGGGCAGCCTTGCCTAATCGCGCCGCTTATAGAGCTAGTCTTGAGGAAACAAAGGAGCTACAACGCCAAGTCACAGAATTTATGGATAAAGGTTTCGTGCGAGAAAGCCTGTCTCCCTGTGCTATGCCTGTCATTTTGGTTCCAAAGAAGGATGGCTCTTGGCGCATGTGTGTTGATTGTCGCGCAATCAACCAAATAACGGTTAAGTATCGCCACCCTATTCCTCGTTTAAATGATATACTTGATGAACTTCATGGTGCTTGTATTTTTTCTAAAATTGACCTTAGAAGTGGATATCATCAAATTAGGATGAAACAGGGTGATGAATGGAAAACAGCTTTTAAAACTAAGTATGGCTTATATGAATGGTTAGTAATGCCTTTTGGTTTAATAAATGCACCTTCTACTTTTATGAGGCTTATGAACCATGTGCTTAGAAGACACTTGGGAAAATTTGTCGTTGTCTATTTTGACGATATCTTAATCTATAGCAAGAATATGCATGATCACTTAAGCCACTTAAAATTGGTTTTTGATTGTCTTAGGAAAGAAAAATTATATGCCAATTTAAAGAAGTGTTCTTTTGCATCCGAGTCTACCATTTTTCTTGGTTTTGTAGTGACTGCATCTGGATTGAAGGTGGATGAGGAGAAGATTCGGGCTATTCAGGAGTGGGCCAGGCCGAATACACCCACTCATGTCCGCTCATTCTTGGGCCTTGCTGGTTTCTATCGACGTTTTGTCAAGGACTTCAGCCTGATTGCCGCCCCCCTACATGAGCTGACAAAGAAAGATGTGACATTTCACTGGACAGACTCACATCAAAAGGCTTTCAACGCTCTCAAGGATCGCCTAACACACGCCCCAGTGCTGCAGTTACCTGACTTCGCTCAACCTTTTGAGCTCGAGTGTGACGCTTCTGGCACTGGCATTGGAGGGGTCCTGCTACAGAACAAGCGTCCCATCGCCTACTTCAGTGAAAAGTTGGGCTCCGCTGAGCTCAACTATTCTACCTACGACAAGGAGCTATTTGCACTGGTTCGCTGCTTACAAACTTGGCAACATTATCTCTGGCCTAAGGAGTTTGTGATTCATTCGGATCATGAAGCTCTAAAATACCTCAAAGGACAAGCAGTGCTCAGCAAGCGACTTGCTCGATGGGTGGAGTTTATAGAGACCTTTTCCTATGTGGTTCACCACAAGAAGGGAAAGGATAATGTGGTAGCTGACGCGCTATCACGCAGGTATGTCCTCCTAAACCATATGGATGCACATGTTTTGGGTTTTGCTTTGATAAAAGAAATGTATGCTTCTGATGGTTTCTTTAAAACTATATATGCTCAATGTGTGTCTAAAGGTGAAGTTGATTCATTTTTTCTTGATAATGGTTATTTGTTTAAGATGGGCAAGCTTTGTATCCCATCTTCTTCTATTCGCCGATTGTTAACTCAAGAATTCATGAATCTAGAGGACATGGTGGTTTCGAAAAAACCTTAGCAGGACTTAAGGAACATTACTTTTGGCCTAAAATGTCTAATTATGTGCTGAGATTTGTCAAAAGTTGTGTTACATGTGCTAAGGCCAAATTGAAATCTAATGCTAATGGTCTATACCAACCTTTGCCTATTGCTAATGCACCCTGGGAAGATGTTTCTATGGATTTTATTGTAGGATTGCCTAGAACTTATAAGGGTCATGATTCCATATTTGTTGTTGTAGATAGATTTTCCAAAATGGCTCATTTTATTCCATGTCATAAAACTGATGATGCTATTCATGTTGCTCATTTATTTTTCAAAGATGTTGTTCGCTTACATGGATTGCCATTATCTATAGTTTCTGAGCGTGATCCTAAATTCTTAAGCTCTTTTTGGAAAACTCTATGGTCTAAATTGGGTACAAAATTGATCTTTTCTACTTCTTGTCACCCACAAACTGATGGCCAAACTGAGGTCACAAATAGAACTCTTGGGGCTCTCCTTAGAGTCATGCTGCGAACTAACCTCCGGAGGTGGGAAGAATGCCTACCATTTGTAGAATTTGCATATAATAGGTCTAGGCACTCTGCAACAAAGCTTGCCCCCTTCGAAGTAGTATATGGCCGAAATCCACTCACTCCTGTGGACATGCTGCCTCGGCCATACAAGGAAATGGAGAGCGTGGATGCAGCTAAGCAAGTGGACTTCATCAAGCGCGTGCATGAGCGTACCAAGGCGCAGCTGGAGAGGAAGACTGCACAATACAAGGCCGCGAAGGACAAGCATCGCAAGGATGTGCAATTCAACGTTGGCGATCTGGTCTGGCTGCATCTCAGGAAGGAAAGATTTCCGCAACAACGGAAATCTAAGCTGGACCCCAGGGGAGATGGACCATTCAGAGTGGTTCAGAAGATGGGTCCTAATGCATACAAGCTGGATCTCCCTGCCGATAAGTACAACATCCATTCTACATTCAACGTCGCTGACCTATCCTTGTTCGTGCCTGACGATGACTCTGACGACGATTTGAGGACAAATCGAAGTCAAGTGGAGGAGAATGATGTCGTGCAATTATCGATGACTTCTGGTGACATTGAGGACAACATGAAGGTTCCATTTGATGGTCCTGTCACTCGTGCAAGGGCCAAGAAGATTCAAATAGCAACTAAAGCCTTTCTTGTCCGTCACCATGGAACTTTAGAGCAAGGGTTCAGGCCACCCTGGATCACTTGGCTCAAGGTTACACCACCAGCACAAGAAGTGAGTCTGCGCCCACACACAGAGCTCATGAAGACTCGTCAGCATCCCCCATGAGTCACCATTACTCGACATCTACATGGGTCACTCGGCCGAGTGGGCCAAAGTCTTGTCGAGTGCATGGGCCGAGTAACACTTGTGCTTGGGCCGAATTTAGTTAATTTAATTATGTTATTATTTTATGCATATTAGATTAATAAGGTGGAATTAATTATATCTCTTCTAGATATAATCCTTGGCCACCAAGTTATTAAATATCTATCTTATTAGGAAATATTTATCTTAGATTTATTTCATTTATCTTTAGATAGAATAAATCTATCCAAACCCCTTTTCCTTTGCAAGGAAGGATTGGTTAGATCTTCCATAGTTTTCTATAAATTCATGTTATGCACCTTTGAATTAATCAGATTGAATTAGAATTGAGAAACCCCTTTATGGATTAAAGGGTTCTCGATTATCAATCCCAAAAAGCTCTTGTGTTCTATGTTCCATTCGACAATCACAATCGTCACCACCATCCTTGATCCTACTCGGAAACCCTAAACCAAACACAACCCAACAAAACAGAATTTGTCGCTAGGAGGAGAAGGCCGAGCTTGGCGACACCCGCGACCAGACTCGCTCCCAACGAGCGCGGACGGCCCAGGCGCCTGCTCCCGCGTTCTCGCTATCGTTGCCCTCGCTCCGCGACACCAGCGCCCAGAAACTCCAGCGCTTCTTCGCTTGCGCGCGCGCTCGCCATCACCTTCGCTCCCAGCGAGACGTCTTCGCGCATCCGCATCCGCACACCCTGAGGCCGAGTGCCTGTGTGCCCAGCAACCTCGCGCGCCCAGTCCCCGACTTCTCTCTCGCTTCCCTTAATTGATTCTGTCGCTATTTCTTAGTTAGGAATTTCTGTAATTTTATTAAGTGTTAAATTGTCGCTATTTCAGAAATTTAATTACTTGTTTAAATTGTTCCAAATTCAGGAGATATCAAAGAGCATTGCAAGATCGGGCAAATATACGGCGTGGTTCTTGATCTTGAGCCCACAGACGAAGGATCGGGTATCCCAAACGTATCAACTACGATGCCGGATTGTATTCGTGACTTGCACCCATTCCCATGGGGTTTCTGCCTGATTTATAAATAAAAGTATGGGGCGATTAGCCCCCTTTAATTAACAAAAAAAAGACTCCATATTTCAAAAGAGAATCAGAACTTTATAATCTCTTGGTATGATAGATAACACTATAGTGACGGTATTTAGGGGTAATTTTATTTGATTAGATGTGAATAACTTTTAATTAGATCATATCACGTCGATGGACCTTCGGAATCCCTTCTTCATTCATCCTGCTAACAATTCAGGCATGATTCTCACGAGTCTTCGACTTAGTGGTGAGAATTATAGGAGATGGAGTCATGCCTTTCCGTCAAGAATAAAGTTGGATTTGTAGATGGATCTCTTGTAGAAACTAGGGGTGGGCACGGAACGGGACGGGATGGGAGTCGTCCTCCGTTCTATCTTGCGTACTTTTTGCGGGATAGGAGGACCAGGACGAGATTCTTTTTTTTTTCCAATTCCACACGGTCCCTATCCCTTTACGGGACGAGATGGGACCGGGATGGGCCTTTTTCCTTAAATAAAAAAATTTATTTTAAATTCTCTAACATTTTTCAATTTCCAAAAGGCATAACACCTATAAAATCATGCACAAATCAAATATCCTTAAATAAAAAGCCAAAATATGGAACAAGAAAACATTTGGAAACATCTTCCGCCAGCTTCAAGATGTGGATGAGGCCCTAATAGAACTACAATCAACTCAACAAACTAGGCAAACCCCAAATCTATACACAAAAGAACATAATCTGTTATCAAAAAGGGAAAATCTACTCCTCTTTCATAAAACTTATTGGAATAAACGAGCTAAATCAGAACACTTGAAATTAGCAGATAACAACTCATCCTATAATCCTATTTCCATAGTGTAGCCACGGGAAGAAGAAATCGAAAGCTGATTAGAACAATTACATCAGCAGAAGGAGGCCAAATAATAGTCGATGAAAATGTTAAAAAGGAAATCCAAAGAGATTTTGAAAAAAGCTTTAGTCGGGAACAAACTTATACAACCCTTCAATTGGAAGAGTACCTCTATGTGATCAACCCGGTTATTACCGATGATGAAAACATATTACTTACTCAAAAACCAACGAATAGTGAAGTAAAAAAAGCAGTTTTTCAATGGGTACCAACAAATCTCCCGGTCCAGATGGTATGACGGCGGAGTTCTATAAAATATATTGGGACATTGTGGGCTCCGACATCACTAGGGCGATAAAGGCTTTATTCTACTCTGATCAACCACACCTTCATCTCCCTAATACTGAAAAGTGATAACCCCTCTATGACTACACATTATCGGCCGATTAGTCTATGCTCTACTCTATATAAAATCATCTCAAAGATAATAATAGAATGGCTAAAAATAATAATGGGAAAACTTATTCATCCATTACAAGGAGCCTCTGTATCTGATAGAGCTATTCAAGATAATATCTTAATAGCACATGTGATCTTCCACTCCTTCCGCACAAGAAAAGGGTCCAAGGGATGGACTGCAATAAAACTAGATATGGAAAAAGCATATGACAGAGTAGATTGGCAATATATTTACGAAATCAGTTCTCCAGGGATTTGGATTCCACCAAAGATTTGTGGATATTATTATGGAATGTGTGACTACAGTCTCCTTCTCTGTCTTAGTAAATAATGGTCCAACTGATCTATTCAAATCAATGAGGGGCTTGAGGAAAGGAGACCCCCTTTCTCCGTTTCTCTTCTATCTCGGTGCAAAAGTTCTTGCTCGCAAACTATCGATGGAGGCTGAGTCTAATAACAACATTATCGGATTTAAATTTGGTCACACGGGCCCCTGCGTCCCTTTCCTGGACTTTGCGGATGATATAATAATATTTTCTAAAGGTAGTAATTCGGTCTGTTTAAAAGTCAACGAAATAATTGAAGACTACTGTAAATTTTCAGGGCAAAAAGAAAACTATCATAAGTCGTCATTTCAAACCACCTCGGGAATCCCTAGAACAAGAGCACGAGACCTTGGAGGAATACTTAACATACCCCTAGAACGAAATTTGGAAAAGTATTTGGGTTGTCCGATCATAAATGGGAGGGTTAACAAGGAAACCTTTGGTGAAATAATATACAAATCAAGAGATCAGCTGAGCAAATGGCGCGCAAATGCCCTATCACAACAAGGTAGAGCAACCCTTATAGCATCTAACCTATCATCAAAACCGTTATACTTAATGCAGAGCTTCATGCTCCCGATGGCAGTCCATAAACAACTAAATCAAATTAACAGAACCTTCTTTTGGAACAAAGACGCTCAACAT
The DNA here is from genome assembly GCA_037127255.1 of Persicaria tinctoria. NCBI lineage: Eukaryota > Viridiplantae > Streptophyta > Magnoliopsida > Caryophyllales > Polygonaceae > Persicaria > Persicaria tinctoria. The sequence continues at coordinate 12,520,170 of JBANSL010000020.1, read as the reverse complement.
AGCTCACTCATTAGTTGCGACAAAATATGTAAATCAAAAGCGGATGGAGGATTGGGAATACGAAAAACTAGAGACATGAATGAATCACTCCAACTAAAGCTTCTATGGAAAATTCTAGCTGAACCAGATAATAACTGGGTCAAAATTATACAATACAAATATTTAAAGGAAAGCCACATTCTTACCTATTCTAGAAAAGACAATGCCTCTTGACAATGGTCAAAACTGAGTTAATTAATTCAGATGTTTAAATCGGGGCTCATCTGGCTGGTAGGGGATGGAAAATCAATTAAGTTTTGGAAAGACAATTGGGTAACAACGACACCTTTTATAGATAGAATTGACTCTCAACAAAAAATAAATACACATGACTCTGTAAGCGATTTCATTATAGGAGGACAATGGGGGAGGGAGAAGCTTCTCTCGGTCCTCCAAGTTTCTATAACGGAGGAGATTATGAAAATCCCCTTACCTATCACCCCCTTTGCAGATAGACTGTATTGGTGGCCCGCCAAAAAGGGATTGTTCACAAAGTCAAGTGCCTATAATCTAATCTCACCCGCATCACATAGATCCTTGGATGAATTTTCTTGGATTTGGAGAATTAACGCCCCTCCAAAAGTAAAGAACTTTATATGGAAAATAAAACAGAAAGGTCTGGCCACGGCTACCCGGTTATCCCAAAAAGGAGTAGCGGTGCCAAATACATGTATCTTTTGCAACCAGTATGCGGAAGATGATATTCACTTACTCATAGACTGCCCTGTCAACAATTTTCAACAACAATTTCCTAGAGAAATATCTCAAAAATTAACACCCTCCTATCTGATGATAGAGACATGGACCAAATTTTACAAATAATATGATACACTCTCCCGATGGAGAAGAAACAAGAGATAGCAATCAGATGGTGGACCATATGGTTTGTTAGGAATTAAATTTTGACGAATCGTTCATATCGACTTCAAACACCTCTATTGGATACATCATCAGGGACTGGTTGGGTGATCCTATTAGCATTGGGGGTAATGCTATTGGTGGACAATCCCCCCTCGTGACGGAAGAGCTAGCGCTTCGTCTTGGGGTGGAAAAAGTTAGGGAATTAAAGATAACCAATCTGATTATAGAAGGATATTTAAAAATTATCATGGACTATCTAAGTACAAAAGTCGAATGCCCTTGGGAAATAGAATTGGTTATGTCAGATATCCAAGCCCTACTCCAAGGAGTAAAAAATATTAGAATATCCCATATTCCCCGTATTGGTAACCGGGTAGCGGATAAGGTTACACACCTTTGCTACTCTATTAGGGGCCAGATTTATACCTTCATGCATGCCTTCTATGCCTCATCCGACAGGATGCTTTCAGATAGAAATTTTCCCATCCGAATTATTACCTAATAAAAAAAACCTATAAAATTATAATACGTTTATATTTTATAGCTTCATATATATACACACACTATATATGTAGACGTTGTATATGTATCCCTTGACATTGTATATGTACACGGTATGTATAATATTGACATTATTAACACTTGCAATTTACGCACGCGCGCGCACACCCACGTCTTGTCCTGCATAATTTTTGCGGGACGAGATTCACTATTTTTTTCAAATCCCACCGGGATCGGGACTGGAGCGGGATGGGCCCGGGATTTGTACCCACCGTAGTAGAAACAGCTGAAAACTCATTGATGTGGCAGCACTGTAATGACATGGTATGCTCATGGCTATTGAATCGTGTCCAAGGAGATTTATGTCACAATAATTGTCGAGTTTGATCTAGAGAAATACATGTGGGATAATCTTCAAGAAATCTGTCAGACAAATGGCCCTTCGATTTACCAAACCAAGCGAGAAATTGCAGAGTGCAATCAAGGTAGCTCTTCGGTGACGGATTATTTTACGAAACTGAAAGGGCTTTGGCAGCAATTGTTTGGAATTGTGTCTCCGATCAAGTGCAATTGTGGAAAATGCGAATGCAATATATATCTGAAAGACTGGATGCAGTTGAGCAAGAAGATAAATTGATTCTTGATGGGATTGAATGAGAAATATGATGATGTTCGGAGGCAATTCTTGATGTCACATCCATTGCCGACTGTGAGCCAAGCTCATTCTCTGCTAGTTCAAGATGAGGTAAGCCTGAAGATCACTCAAGGCACTGTGAGCACGGAATCAACGACTCTTATGGGGAAACAGCAAGGGGATCGTTCAGACAAGCGAAGCAAGGAGACATGTGTACACTGCCATGGGAATCATAGGTCTAACAAGTGTTGGGAAATGTTTGGTTATCCAAGTTGGCATAGTAAGAGTAAGCTCAAGCCTCAAATGTCCAAACTAGATGAACAAGATGAGAAAGGGAAGCACAAGGCATGAAATGCATATGGGTCAGGAAATGTGGCCGATGGTGGTCAAGTTTTCCAAAATCTATCATCCAAACACCAACATGCACCGGCTCATGTTTTCTCTATTACAGTTGATAAACCAAAAGAGCAAGCCCACATATGAAGTGAATCTTGCAGGTAAATTCCTTTGATGTGCTATTTCAAATAGCACAAAAGTTTGGATTCTAGATACAGGAGCGACTGATGATATGACTTGTGATATTGCCTTCCTTGATAAACCAACACCTGTAAATCGGCCTATTAAAGTCCATCTTCCTGATGGCACCACATACCCTATTACCATTCTAGGTACAACTCATGTACTGAGTACTCTCACCCTTCTTGATACCTTGTATATTTCGAAATTTAAATTCAATCTTATCTCCATAAGCGAATTGATCCATGACTTTGGTTATGTCGACATGCATCTTGTGTTTAACATCATGTTCATTCAGGACCCTGTAAAGAAGAGAGTGATTGCAATTGGTGAAGAATTTGAAGCCATGTACTACCTAGCTTCTGAATCCATAATGAAGGAAGTCGATCATCTCCAAATCACATTGGTGTAATTTCGTGTCTATACCTACCTTCTTACCAAGTATTGACAGTACTAAAAATAAACATGCCTTATGGCATCTTCGTCTTGGTCATGCACCTGTTGAGAAGATTAAAGGTGTTCCTCCATTGAATTCAAATATACATTTTGAGTCTAACTTTGTATGCACTATTTGTCCTTTGGCTAAGCTAGTAAAACCTTCCTTTGATTCAAGTTTGTCTCATGCTAACAAAGTGTTTGAGTTGTTACACTGTGATCTTTAGGGACCATATATGAAACTCCCACATATAATGGTCATAAATTTTTCCTTATCATTGTTGATGACATGAACAACGTTGTGTGGGCTTATCTTCTGAAAACTAAGGTTGAAGCTCCTTCTGACCTTCAGTCTTTTATTACCATGGTTGAATTAAGATTGAAGTACAACATTGTAATTTTTCTCTTGATAGAGAGCTCCATGAACTTTAGAAAACCAAATCCTAAACATTTATCTTATAATCATCTTCTAAAGAGACAACCTGTGATGGCATAAATCAACTCATCTAATCATCTTCTAACAGCTCCAAAACTTCAGCAAAGAGCTTTGAGAACTTCAATGAACACCTATTTAAGGCCTTACTGGGCAGCCTCTGCTACTCTAACATCTTAAAATTCAATAAACTTAATTATGATGTCTCTTTTGCGGTGTCTCCTTTATCTACATTGCAAGAGGTGCAATAAAATCAAGGAATTAAACAAAACATAGGTCACTTCCAAACCGGAGAACTAGAGGGTTCACTGATAGAAGGAATTTGTCGTTATTCTTATCAAAGGTAAAACTCAAACCTGCAAACTAGTATAGCAAGTGATGAACGGTTTTTAGTCGCGTAAACCGTATCAAAATAAATTCGAACTTACCTAACTAATGTAGTGTAGTAAGCACGAGTCGATCCCACGGAGAATCAAGTTATTCCTAAGTTAAGTTTATTTACCAATTAAGACAAAACGGGGGTTTTATGTGATGAGATTAAGAAAGAAAATAACTAAATATATGAACAAGTTAATGGAAATAACAATTAAGAAAATAGTTTCATCTACAAATATCCACTTTAGTTTGACTAGTTAATCCTCGATTCTTCTTCAAGTTCTCTTTTCATCCTATTATTGTTCATGTCCCACAAAGAATCAGCAAGCAAGTAAGAGGGTCAATCCCACAAAGAATCAAATATTCCTAAGTAATGTATATTTACCAATTAATAGAAAAAAAAAGGGTTTGTGTGATTGGAGTAATGAAAATAAATTATAAACAAGTTAGTAGAGATAACAATTAAGAAAATAGTTTCATCTATAAACATCCACTTTAGTTTGGTTGATTGATCATCGATTCTTCTTCAAGTTCTCTTTTCATCCTATTATTGTTCCTGTTCTGATCTTGTGTAAATTACTAGTCCTACGAGTCCTAGTAACCCTTACTGATTAGATAACCCTAACACGGTTAAGATTCAACCTAATAGTAGCATTAAGATTAAGGATTAACCAGGATACATGCAACACCAAGCTACGAGTCAGCATTCAACATATAATTGATTCTCTACACACAAATTTAGTTCTAGGAGTCCTAAAAAGGCATGATTGCTACTATGGATTAAGGTTCGCTGCGAGGAATCTACAAAATCCTAGCAATAATCTCAACTAGTTGTACGGACTAGAAGAAATCAATAATATTCGCAAAAGAATCAATAGGAATAGAATAAGAATAAAAATCTCACAACTTTATCAAACCAAATCTTCATTCCATAGACAAAACGGAAGAGTTTAAATCTCCATAAAAATAAAACAAAACATAAGAAGAATTTAGGGTTGAAAAGTTAGGCGCGACCGGTTCCTAGTTGTCGGCCTCCTCTTTCTTTGCCGTAGGAATGAATGTATATATATAATGAAAGTCTATCTAATTCTAATCTTATCTAATTTAATCCTAAAATATAATAACAATAATAACATTATGAAAGAGCGCATCAATCACGTGGTCTTCATCTCCTCCGATATACGCAAATCATCAGCCCGACCTCATATATGTAGGTTATGTAGCCGGCCCAACTTTAATTCGCCCAATAATCTTCCTCTAAATTTTTACGATTCCGCTCGAAAATACCTGAAATATACAAAAGCACTAGTGCAGACTCCAAAAATCAAATAATATAAATTAACTATAAAATATGTATAATATGCATGAAAACGACTTAAAATAGTATGTAAATATATGACTAAAATACACTCTATCAGCAAGCAAGTAAGAGGGTCAATCCCACAAAGAATCAAGTAATGTATATTTACCAATTAATATAAAAAAAAGGGTTTGTGTGATTGGAGTAAAGAAAATAAATTATAAACAAGTTAGCAGAGATAACAATTAAGAAAATAGTTTCATCTATAAACATCCACTTTAGTTTGGTTGATTGATCATCGATTCTTCTTCGAGTTCTCTTTTCATCCTATTATTGTTCCTGTTCTGATCTTGTGTAAATTACTAGTCCTACGAGTCCTAGGTACCCTTACCGATTAGATAACCCTAACACGGTTATGATTCAACCTAATAGTAGCATTAAGATTAAGGATTAACCAGAATACATGCAATACCAAGCTATGATTCAGCATTCAACATGTAATTGATTCTCGACACACCAATTTAGTCCTACGAGTCCTAAAAATGCATGCTTGCTACTATGGATTAAGGTTCGCTATGAGGAATCTGCAAAATCCTAACAATAATCTCAACAAGTTGTACGGACTAGAAGAAATCAATAATATTTGCAAAAAGAATCAATAGGAATAGAACAAAAATAGGAATCTCACAACTTTATCAAACCAAAGCTTCAATCCATAGACGAAACGAAAGAGTTTATCACTCCATGGCCATGGAGGCTCCTCTCTAGGGTTCTCTCAATTGATAATCTCCAAGTGCATAAACTAAGGAATTAGATGATTAAAGCAAAACCCTAAAACATTTTTATAAAGCCTCAAAAGAGTCGGCCTAATAATCCTTCTAAAAACCTAATAAAATTGATAAAAAGTCAATTCAGCAGATTCGGCGTTTCAGCAGAAGCTGCGGGGCAGCCAACCCAGGCCGCGGGGCGACCATGCGATTTGCACAAACGGTGTCCGAGCTACGAGTCGCGAGGCGGCCTTACTATTTACAACACTTTTCCTTTTCGAGTCTAATCTCAATGTCAACACGAAAGTTGTAGATATCGAAGAGATCTTTCCAATGCATGCTTATAATAGTCAGTCGGACCATCGAGGCCTCCAGAAAGTGCATTACAAGTTCAGCTTGTCTGGCGACAAGTTTTGCTTAATTGTTCTTCACTTAGGCTCTCGAAATTCAACTGCGCTCCCGTGTTCTTCTCTTTTCCTCCTCTTCTTCACTCTTCCTTCATCCATGAGCTTCCTCACTCCTAGTCAAATCGACATCTACCTGAAATAATCCATAAAAGTATGTAGATTCCGACTCCACCAATAAAACGAGTATAAATGCAAATCTAGCCTAATCTAAGCATTATATAATCTAAATCATGCTAAATGCAACCTAATATGCCTATCTAAATGTGTGCTATCATTCAACGTAGTATAGCCTTTAAATACATCTTTGAACTAGAGGGTTTACTGTAGTGCATCACGAATATCATTGTAAGCAAGCTCAACAAGTTTTCAAAAAAAATCTCTAAAATAGAGAGAAAAATGACAAAATCTCTATAAAAAATTCACTCAAACTCCAATAGCTTCTTTATTTTACATATTTTTACATTTATTAAACACTATAATAAATAAAGGCATTTATTAAGAATATTTAATTCTACATTTCTAAAAAAATCTTTTACATTTATAGAAATCATTTCTTTAGTTAACACTCTAATAACATGTAGATGTAGTTGGCATACAGATCCCTACAGAATTATTGTTTTTTCCATCACAATTCACAACTGTGTCCCGTTCTTGCTTCTGTGGATGCCCAACTACCTTCTTTAGATTCACTGCCTCAAGCTTTCGACAATGTAGATGTAGAAGGCGCAGAGATCCCTACAACAGAATCAAATACAACATAGTTAGTCAGTATGTTGGGAAATATATGAGAGGCAAATTCGAAAGAACCTGATTCGAACAGCAATAAAGCACTCGAAAACACTCGAAAAAATTCAGAAGGAACTGAAGACAACAAGAACTAACAGATTCCATCTCAACGAAAGACAACAACTGATTCGAACAACAACTGCATTCAGCAAGAACTAACCTACAACAACTGATTCGAACAGCAACAGAGCACTCAAAAACACTCGAAAAAATTCAGAAGCAACTAATTCGAACAAAAACAAGAAACATTAATATTCAAAAGCGAGAAACGACAAGAAGAAATTCAGAAGAAACAAGAGCACTTGAGACAAATCGAATTTCAACATAGGGAGAAGTGGACTAATCGTTCAGGCTAAATTTCTCGAAATTCAGAAGCGGATTGATCGTTCAGGACAAATAAAGAGAAATCACAAATCGAAATTATAATGGCCCGGATATAAATACCCAAGTTACGTTTCAGGTTGGATACCTTCTTTCGGATCTTGCAATCCAGGTACAGGTCGATGTTTCAAACCTCTTTAAACATTAGTAATTAAAGCGGGGATTTCAAACCCCAAAACCATCGCAGGGTCGTTGGGTACCCTTAACCTGTCCTAAGGACTAAGTCGCGGAAATTCGTTTGAGGAAAGCGGAACGGAAAATGAAAGTAAGTACAACTTGCCACGGTGGAGCCGGGTCAAAACCAAAACCATAAAACATAATTACATAACACTTAGCCAAATTAGCGGGTTAGGCCGGTTCTTCGCTTTCACCCAGGAGGATTCCCCGTCTTAGAAGCATGGAGCAAGCAAGGAGAAAGTACCTAACACTATCCACGAAGTCAGGCCCAGAGACACCTGCGGGCCCTAAAGACCGCGCTGAGACCATATAATATGCTTATACCTAGAATAAAGGATGGTCTAATGCAGTACAGGATTTAAACACACCAGACATGCTTTATCAAGATATAATATAAGTGCAGAAATACAGTAAAGGCGCCCAAAGAATACCAAGTGGCATATCCTCATATCTTTGTATTTCTCGTACCCACTCCGAGGTAGGGCGCTCGGTCTATGCCGAACCATACAGAGATATATACAAATCCTGCTCATCGACTCGATCGGGGACCAAAACGGTATAAAACATGAATGCCCTCGTGACCCTAGCAAAGACTCTAAGACTCACAGATTACGGTCGTTCTGTTCCAAACGCATAAAGAATACGGATGCTCATTCGAAAGTGCAAGTCCTAAGCATAATACTACATGGCATGCTTTTATCCATATGCAACACCTACATACTATATGACACATCAGGCAGGAGGTCCGAGTTACTGAGTAAGCTCCCGTAGAAAACTTACCTGGAGGCGCGCAAAATCCAAGCAATTAACACCAATAGCAAGCAATGTCCAACAAATCACAAATCACCTAATAGATATACAATTATGTATAAGTTTATCTAAATCACACAAGGCGCCCCTAACTATCATACTCAACATATCTCATTTCAGATCATTCCGTCTTATCTCATCATATATCACATATCATTTCATGTTCATCTCATCTCAACATATAATATCTCATCCATCATCTCATCTTGCATCATCATATAACATTTCACATCTTATTTAAAATTCACATAATTCTCAAGCAAGATTCATCAATAAAGTCACCGAGTTAAATCGGGTAATCATTTTCCCAAAGTTTTCCAAACTCTTAAATCTTAAGTTAAGTCAACTCATATTCAAAACAATCTCTCAAATCATATTTGGCCAAAACCCATTTATAAAACATTAAATCTTTAATCAACTTGCAGATTTATACTAATAATTCCGGCATGTTTCTTATTTTAAAATCATTATCTAAATAGATTCCGACATTTAGAACTTTTATAAATAACCCAATTCCCAATTACCCATTTTAAATATTAAAATTTAACAATTAAATTAAGAGGGAATTTGCTGAAATGAACCTTTAATCATATTTGATTAAGTAGATAGCCCCTTACTTTTTTTTATTAGGTTTGCTGGACCCTTTAATATTTTTTTAGCCGCATAAACCCTAACCATCATACCCCGTTCTCTCACGCTCTCTCGCCTAGTCGCCCCCTTCTCTCTCTCTCTCTCTCTCTCTCTCTCTCTCTCTCTCTCTCTCTCTCTCTCTCTCTCTCTCTCTCTCTCTCTCTTTCTCTCACACACACACACACGCCGTCCCCGTTCGTCGTCTTCCTCACCAGCTTCGGATCCGTCCTCGTCTCCGCCGTCCCCGTCGGATCTGTCCGTCCTACTGCTCGCACCTAAATCATATCTGGTAGGTATTGTCGTTTTTTGTTCAATTGAGTTTTTGTTTCATCTTTGTCTCATAATCTCATGCTCGGTAGGTACTATCGGTCTTCAATCTGATTTTTTTTGTTTCAGTGAACTGATTTTTTGCATCTATCGGCTTTTGATTTTTGTGTTAGAACAATCAGGTGGTTTCGACTTTCGAACAATTGGAACAATTAGGTTGCAATTTGTTCAACCCGGATTCGAACCCTTAGAGCATTTGATACACACCGGATTTTTGGGACGGGTTTGAAAGTGAAGCTTGAGAAATTATGCTTTTTTTTTTCACAGGTAAAGAATATAAAGATCGAAGGTCCTGCTAGCCATCTTTTGAACATTGGTGCTTTCAAAATTCGCAGAAGATTAGCTAAGTTTGAGCTTTTATTTTATCGGTGTGTCATGGTCATCACCAAAAGGCTTTGTCAAATTTGTCCAATACCTCACACCCAATTAGTAGCAGATCATTGTCCGATTAGAATGATAAAAATGATGCCATATTAAAAGTACACTTCACAACCCATTCTTCGGCTCCGATTGAAAGTAACCAAGTAAGGATGTTTATGCATCAAATGTTGCGGGTTTTAGTCGTCGATTGGGATCGCGACCCTAGGCGTATCAAATATCACATATCCACGTTCAATCGGTAAGCTGAAACAAACTTGATTCGTTGATCCAAGACCATATCAATTTGGGGTTGAACTTACCTAACCAAGCATGTGTGTGTTGTTTTGTTTAAATAGCAACCAAAGCATATAAAAAATACTATTGATATACAATCGACTACATTAAATCACTTAGCAAAGTGGCATCATAGTAAACAACAAATGTTATCAATTAAAATGTCATCAACAAACAATGTCATCACAAATGATTGAGATCAATGAATAAAAGTGTAATCACAAATGACATCAAATGTCATCAATGAACAAAAAATGTTATTGATTGAGATCAATAAAGTGTAATCACAAATGCCATCAATGAATAAAATTGTAATAAACATATCACCACAAGTGATTGCATCAATGAAGTGTAACCACAAACGTGTCATCAATGAATAAAAGTAGAATTGATGAAAATATATCGATATACAATTTATTAAATTAAAAAAAGTGGCATCAAACGATTTGATTAAAAAAAATGGCATCAAATAATTACATTATAAAAATGACATCAAAACACCATTTTGAAAAAGTTGTATCACATTAAAGAAAAAAATATTATCAAAACACTACTTTGAAAAAATATCATCAAAATATTACTTTGAAAAAATATCATCAAAAAATTGACATAAAAAAAGTGGCATCAGTCGTTAACAGTAAAAAAAATGGCATCAATGGTCAACGTGACATTACAGTAAACAAAAAATGTCATAAATGTTTAAAAAAGTGGCATTAAAAAAGTGTCATCCAATCATTTCATTTGAAAAATGAAATCAAAGTGAAAATAAAATATAATAAAATTTTGGCATCAAAACGGTAAAATATGGCATCACTAAAAAAAATCCAAATGGGTTGGTCAACGTTAACCGTTGACCGGTCAATGGTCAAACGGTTAACCATTGACCATTCCACTCTATTTGGAAGGGGTCTACATAAAACTAATTAAATTAGTTTGGGGTCTAAGTACCCAATTGAACATTCTAAAAGGGTCCTCTACCAAAATCACCCTTAAATTAATCTCATCAATATTTCCCGATAAATCAGATTTTTAATAACTTGACATAATACTTTAAATTCCCAGAACATTTTCATAATAATATTTAAAATGATATTTCGGAAATAAATTAAGTAATAATAAAACCTATTGCGAAATTTGTAGAACAACAAGGCAGCAATTAACATTATCAAAGAAGGCAGGCAGCTGATGGCGATGGAGGATTGGGAAGTGGTTGTGAGTTGGGTGAGTCGCCAGGACAACATGGTGGCGGATGCCCTTGCTCAATGGTCCTTTAGTTTAGAGCCTACCTATGCCGAGTACTATGATCCGCCGGTTTGTATTGCTGATATGCTCAGCAGCCCTTATCAAAACCACACCTGGCCGGCCCAAAAGAAAGACCCAACCCGACAGTTTACTCGAGCCCAAAAGAATAGAGTGTAGGAAGGATCCGGTTGAAATCGAGAGGAAAGGTAGAGGCCAGAGGGTGATTTCCTGGTTTGAATTGGCAGAGTATGGAAACGGGGGAGAGGATGAGGAATTGTGGGTTTTTGGGATTTTTATGTGAAATGGAGAGGAATGAGGGCAACAGTGTGTTTATACATGAGGAGGTGTGAATGATCAGCAACGGACAAAATTGCACAAGCTGTGAAATGCAAGGTAATGGGTGGAATTGTGGAATCTCCACAATAACCATCGGTGAGAGAGAGAGAAAGGGAAAAGGAAATAAGGAAGAGAGTGGGCCCCACCATCACAAATTTAAATCCCGAAATTCGAAACCCGCTAATTCCGACTTTAACGAAATAAATTAAAATTTCAATCAAATTTTACAACTTATTTACAATTGATCAAAATCAAATTAAATGCTCAATTTTGGAGCTCAAATGCGGAATTAAAATCCGTCAAAATCCAATATTTCAAACGACGCCGGAATGACTTTAAAATCAATTCGATGACGAGTTTTCTCCCATTTTTACAGATCGAATAAAATAATAATTTATTTCATCAAAATAATATTCAGTCTTTACAGAAATCACATACCTACGGTATGGTTTGGAGTAATCGAAATCACATGCCTTCAATATAGAGAGAAATCTAAATCACATAATCTATGTGAAGAGATTTGGAGTGGCGAAAACTCTGAAAAAATCCTAAATTATTGAGTTTGGAGTGGCGGCAATGAATTCAACATAGGGAGAAGTGAACACATTGAATTATACAGATGAATTCTCTTCCTCTATATTTAAAGATTTTTCCCTCTTTCCATCCCTTTTTCTATTTTGCAAATGTGTTTAGAGAATCTATTGGAAAGAAAAAATGACCTTTTTCCTAAAATGTGTTTAGAAAATGACTTCTTTAGAGAATCTATTTTAGCATCTCTTTTGGGATTGCTATAGGGAGATAGCACTCTAATTTAGAGTTTCAAATCACCATATGAATTGAATGCAAGGAGATAGCACGTACTCTAATTTTGAGGTGAGGTTCAAATCATAATTAAAGCTGTAAATTAAGTAAACTCGCTAAAGCATACGAAGATAGGATGAACCTTGCTTGCTTCTATTTCATGTAAAAGCAAACATCACCACATTGGCACATTATAACCAACAAAGGACATATGGACCTTCCTTTCTTGCACAATAATTAATGTGCTTAATACAAAGTCAAGCAAGTTAAAACCAATAATTTCATTTCTACTACTAAATTCAATCAAATCATATATAATGTTAGCATTTAAACGGGGGAAAAAAAACGATTGCCGATCATCCAATATATACTTTTAGTCTTATAGAACACAAAGAAAATTCTGATATATATATTTCCCAGAATTGAGAATTACCTCAAAAACGCTACAGTAGATTTCAGTCAGCCAAGATCCCCTGCTCCCCTTTTCCTACTCTCTTTCCTACATCACAAAAATATTTAACAATTATTTAATCTTAAAAAAAATTATATTTATATTCCTAATCTCTATTTTTATATATTTATAAAATTTTATTTTGAAAAATCATGTTTTACAATTTTTAATAATTAAAAAGGAAATATTTTACAAAATACAATTTTAAAAAAATTTAAAACATAATTTTTCAAAATAAATTTTAATAAATATATAAGAATAGAGGTTAGGAATATAAATATAATTTTTATATTTATTTTTAAGATTAAATAAGTGTTAAAAAAAATTTAGTGTAGTAGGGAAAGTTGTAGGGAAGGAAGTATAAGATCCCACTTGTATTTCAGTACATGTGATGTGACAAATAATAGATGGTGACACGTCGTTTTCTTTATTTCTTATTTCTTATTTTGGTGGTGTCAAAGTTATTTAGAATTTACAAAGGGTGGATTTGCGGATATACCCTATCTAAAAAAAAGGGTTACAAAAGTACTTCTATTTCTATCAAATTGCAGAGGATGCCTATTTGGGCATATTTGCAATAAAAATATTATAAAGTTAGATATTTTTAATTCATAAAAAATATATAAAAATAGGATTTTCGAAAATTAAAAAAAAAACATATTTTCAGGAATTGGAAAAAATAGGATTTTTGGATGTTAAAAAAATATATATTTTTGGATATTGGAAAAATTATGATCTCCGAAAATCTAAAAAAAAACAAATTTATGGAAATTGAAAAATACATAATTTTTGAAAAACAAACTAGAATTTCATAAATTGGATAAATAGAATTCTCGGAAATTAAAAAAAAAATAGATTTTTGAAAATTCGGAAAATTTGGGTTTTCGGAAATTTAAAAAAAAAACAGATATATGGAAAATGGAAAAAACATAATTTTTGGAAATTTAAAAAAAATCCAAAAATTTAAAAAAAAAATCTAGATATGAAGAAGATAAAGGGAATATTTTGTTAGATAAAAGATGAAAATAATCTTTATTTTTTAGAATCAACAATCCAATGTAAAAAAAAAGGAAATAATAATTTATAGATATGGCTACGACATTTCCTCATTTATGGTGGCTACGTTTTGTTCTGTATCCTGACATGTGTATAACAGTATCTTGTCAATGTTAAAGCGTCTTCCTATCAATATTTGTTTATTTTATCCTGTCATGTTTATAAAAATGCCCTATCAATGTCTTGTTTTTATCCTGTCAGGATATAAGTATGTTTCTTATCAAGTGTCAAAACGTAGGTGAATGATGTTCCAACCGAACAAAAGACAAGGATTCCGGGGTGAAAAGGTGGCTACGACATTTCCTCTTTTAGGGTGGCTACGTTTTGTTCTGTATCCTAACATGTATATAACAATATCTTGACAATGTTTAAGTATCTTTCTGTCAATATTTGTTTTTTCTTTATCATGTCATGTGTTCATAAGAATTCCATGTCAATCCCTTATTTTTATCCTATCAGAATATATGTGTGTTCATGTCAAGTGTCAAAACACAGTTGAATGTCTGAATGATGTCCCGAGCAAATACAAGACAAGGATTCTGGGGTGAAAGATGGCTACGATATTTTCTCATTTAAGGTAGCTATGTTTTATTCTGTATCCTGACATGCGTATAACAATACCTCTCAATGTTTAAGTGTCTTCCTGTAAACAATCGTTTTTTAACCTGTCATGTTGATAAGAATAACCTGTCTAGGCCTTGTTTTTATTCTGTCAAGATATAGTTGTATTCTTGTCAAGTGTCCAAACGCAGGTGAATGATGTCCCGATTGAACAAATTAAAGACAAGGATTTCAGGGTGAAAGGTGGCTACGTTTTGTTCTGTATACTGACATGTCTATACAATATCCTGTCAATGTTTAAGCATCTTCCTGCCAACATTTGTTTTTTTATCCTGTCATGTTGATAAGAGTACTCTGTCAATGTCTCGTTTTTATCCTGTCAGGATACTTTTTTTTTCCTTTTTCGATCTTTTAATTTAGGTATATTTTCAATTTTTATTTCATTATTTTATTTTATTTATTTTATCGATTTTATCTCCTTTTTTTTCAAAAATTACTTATATATATATTGGTTTTTGTTTTTTTTTTCCATTAAATCACCTAATTTTTTTCCTTTTGGGCAAATCTGTAATTTTTTATTAGGTATTTTTGTAATAAAATTAGGCATATTTGCAATAAAATAAAAAAAACAAGGTATATTTGCACAACTCTTATAAATTTGGGGTATATTTTGTTATTTATTGAGGCCATTGAGCAGCTTCACATATACCTTATCTTCTATCTATTCCACTAATGTGCCTACATGCACCAGCCCAATACATCTATCACAATTTCAAATGGTCCACGCTCATTATATAAAGTTTATATTCATTAATTTAAAATTATTTAAAGCATTTTTTTTAAAATCTAAAACTCTGCATCACAATATTTCATATTTGACTTTTTGTTTATATTTTTTAATGAGTTATAAAATCTATAAAATTTTATAATTTTTTTTAACTAGGTTCATGTATATATATAAGTAATAAGTAAGTTATTATTGTACAAAATTTATAAAATAATTGATATTTTATATCAAAAATGAAAAGAAAGAATTAAATATTAATACTTGTACACAATAATTCAAAGTTGAAATGTGATTTCTTTTAAAGGGGAAATAATAAATAGTAACTCAATTTTAGAAATTAGCCTTTGATTAATTGCATTATCTTACCCATAAAAATAAATCCCTATTTAAAACATAAGATAATTAAGTACATTCGCTTGGTATTGGGCAACCAAGTAGCAAAAGCCAACCTGGCTAACCCAAAAACACAAGCAAACAAACAAGATTTAACCAATCAATTAACAAACCCCACACGATTAGCCAAAGAACATGGATAAACATGAATATGAAATAATAATAATGCCATCAAACACTTTATAAATTTCTAGTATTTAATTCCATAATTACATTTGTTGATTTGGTTAAGATAGATTCGATTATTTATGTGAGAACGAAAATTCAAAGAAAGTTACAAAATTTGTAGCAATTGCATTTAGTTTAGTCGTTTTTTTATATAGCTACAACAAATATAATCAATAAACTTTTGACGTGATGACGTTTTATATCATACACCGCAAATCCTGATTAAGCAAATGCACGTTTTTATTGATGTGGTGCCATGTCCGAATCAACATACAAATATACACTAAAAATCGAAGGCAACTCAGGGTTTAGGGCATCCGACATTACATTCATATGGATGTGCATCCCTAAATCTTAATTTGCGATGTATTTAGTTTCCGTGCTCATAATAGTATAATTTTTCACTTAAAAATATGTGACTCAATAAGTGGAGAACATATCTCATATATTTTGTAAACATATTTGGTTATGATAATTTTTGTTATATATAAGGTGAGGATTTGGGGTGGGAAACCGCAGTTGACCCACCTTTCCAGAAAAAAGATTTGGTTAGGATAAAATTGCATGAAATTCAATGAAGTTTTTTTAAGAAAAAAACACACATAAATTTTTCTATATTCATCGGTCATCACTACTTCTCATTTCTTTGAATGTAGATTTTATTTGCTTCCGATGGGTTGTCCATTAATTGACTTGTTTGATGTTTCGGTATATTCATTTTTTTGTAAGAAGTAAAAATTCGATATAGAAGTCTGGTAAATTAAAAGGGCACAAGAAGCGTCAGATGGATAAACCGACATGGTATAACAAATCGTAAACAATAAACCAGTATAATCAATTAGAGTAGAACGAAGAAAACAACCCTCAAAAGCTAAGAAGGTAGAAAATCGGCTGAACGAAGATAAAAAAAACTTGACAAGAGAATGTGGATAGTGAGGCATTAGTAGTCTTTACTCTTTAGGTAGTGGCCAGCAGTGGGCCCTTTTGAATATACTTCACTGAGGTCCGTATGAGTGCTGAAACTTGAAAAAACCAGAAACCCAGCAAGCAGTCGAGGTTGAGGGAAAAAACAAACACAAAAAATAGGGGGAAAATAAGGGTTTTTCTTCTTCTTCTTCTATTATCAATGATTAATCCCATTCCGCCTTTCGATTTTAACGACTTTCGAGGGAAGTTGTCGAGTAATCTTCAACCTTGGCAAAGATCTTTTCAGTTCTGGGTTCGCACGGTTGACATTTACACTGGATACAAGGTAGGCGATTCTGCAATTTTGATTAATTTTGTCTTTGAATTTTTCTTTCCAGGTTGTTGTGATTTGTGTTAAGTAATTGAGCTGTTTTGGGCGAAAATTCTGATAGATGATTTGATTGCAATTGGGTAATTGCGGAATTAGGTGTTCCAACTTAGGGTTGGATTTGTGAAGGATGCAAAGAAGCAAGAGGAAATGTGGGAAATTCAGCATGAGGTTGCAGCTGAGAAGATATACAACATGTGCTCAGATCTTGGTGGGTTTTTCCTCAAGGTGAAAATCTCAATTGGTACTTTTAGTTGTGGATTAGATATGGCCCATAGGCCATTTGGCTGTAAACTTGAAAATGAATCTCATTGGTTTCTATTTTAGTCTTTCCCCAGTATGTATATGGATTGTTATCCATTTACATTTCTTGTGGTTTCTGGCTTTGAATTTAATCATTTGTTCAAGTGGGTCAAAGATTGATGTGGTACAGATGTCCTTTTGTGATGGTATCCGGAAACCACATTCAAGTTTTGCAGTTGTATGTATTCTGACAGTTATTCATGATTTTGCATTGATATCACTCAGTGTGATTCAGATCAATGTAACTTGTCTTGTGTTTCTGTTTGTGATGTTGCATGTGGGTGGGTCTACAAGTGTAATTTTGTTGGTAACAACAATCAGTTATGAGTTCAGTCAATTTCTTTTTTTTTGATTAAATTTCTTTTGTGGGTGCTTGACTCCTCCTGGATTAGGTTGCTCAAATAATTGGGAAGCCCGATCTGGCCCCTGCTGCATGGGTGAGACGGCTTGTAACCCTATGTGATCAGGCCCCTGCTACACCTTACCATGATATCCAACATGTACTGGAAAAGGAGCTGGGTCGAAGTGTTGATGAACTGTTTGATGCTTTTGATCCACATCCTTTGGGATCTGCTTCAATTGCACAGGTACCTTATCCACGGTGAAGCTGGATGCAAGCTAACTACATCCACTTCTCTCTTCCATTCATCTAGTGTCAGATTCTTGCCAGTTGTAGTGCTCTCTTTATTGGTTATGCTTGAAATTGCTTTTGTGTCTGCCTTGGCAATCTGTCATTGAAAAGAAAATATCTTATACCAGTAGTGAAATGAGCAGGATTCAATAGTAAGCATCTACAATACTTTGTGTATACCAATAGGTTTAGTTGGGTGTTTAGTTGGTGTTTTAAAAATTTTGGGGACTTGATTCATGGGACTCCCTAGTCCCTACATAACGATATGGGTCATCCAGACCTGAGTTGGGAATTGGGTTTGGGCATTCTGATCTATCTAGAATCATGTAAACCTATTCAAGGAGAATAGCTAAACAACAAACAATGGGAATCAAGTTCCAAACCCATCCCTATCCAACCCAATTCTTGATTTCCTTCATATACCTTAAAATTTACCAAACACTACCTGCGGTTAAATGAAAACTATGAGTTTCATATAGACATGCTGGTAAAAGAATTTTACTGTTTTTTTATGACAAATTGGTAACGGTGCTTCTCTTCTCCTGAAGTTGTGACCTGTGTGTGTAATTATTCTGAATCCAGGTTCACCGAGCCAAAATAAGAGGTTCCACCAGTGATGTTGTTGTTAAGGTAATGGACTAATGGTAACCTGAGAAATGATTTAGCAAGATTTGATGAGGATTAGAAATTCTTACCTTGGACAGTATGACAGGTGCAACATCCTGGTGTTCAGAACCTGATGATGACTGATATTCGTAATTTGCAAATTTTTGCTTCATACATACAAAAGACTGATGTCAATTTTGATTTCTTATCAGTAACCAAAGAAATGGAGAAACAGGTTTGCATCTTTTGCATTTACTTTCTCTTGTTTATGTTTATAGCTTGAGTTTGATGTTGTTAATGCTTGAATCGTTATGATTATGCAGTGCTTGGGTAAGGCAATGAAGATATGTCTACCCTACTTTCCTGTTTTTGAACTGTGTAGAGGGATGTACACATTGGCTTGATATGGTGGTTCTCAAATAATCATTTTTTGCAATCGTTTTATGTAGATTGGATATGAATTTGACTTTACAAGGGAAGCTAAGGCAATGAAGAAAATTCAGCAATTCTTGTACAAGAACAACAAAAAGAGTCCAGTTATAGTTCCAAGGGTTATGCAGGATTTAGTGACCAGGTTATATGATCCATCTCTCTTTGCTTTATGTGAAACTTGTATTTGAAGTATGAACATGAAATGCTTTGCTAAAGAAACCACTACTTGATGAATTATCTTTTGAATTGAAATGTGCTCTTACTCTGAATTGCTGAAGATGCACTTTTGAGTCCCAAATGTCAAGATTGATTTTACTGCAACCGAACTATGTATTTATTTTATTTCTCTTGGATAGGAGGGTATTGGTGATGGACTACATTGATGGTGTCCCAATCTTGAAAATTGGAGATGAGATAGCAAGGAGAGGCATAGATCCTGGCGGTAAGATTGTAGCCGCTGCAAAGCAGTAAGCCTCTTTATTTCAGTGAATATGGGCCTTTTCAGCCCTTTATTACTAATCATATGTAGAACCAGTGTTACCAGTTGCTTGATTTTGGATTGATACACCTTAAACTTGCTGATTACTCAAAATACAGGAGTATCCTTCGAGGTCTTACATCAGCATATGGACAAATGATACTGAAAAGCGGATTCTTCCATGCAGACCCACATCCTGGAAATATTCTAATATGCAAAGGTTCAGAGGTGAGATGGAGGCTGCACATAAAAACTCACATCTTCACTTTTTATTTCTGAAACTCAATACCATAACCCAACTTAGCACTCTTTTTCGTACATATATTCTGTCCATAGGTACTGATAGATGCTTGGAATAAGTGCATTGTATCACTCATTCATCTATTGCAAGCTCGTCTTTCCTCTTTCTACTGACTGATGTTCTCTCTTAACTGCTATTTGATTCATTTTTTCTCACGCGTCAGGTTGCATTGCTTGACTATGGACAAGTGAAGGATCTTCCAAATGAGCTCAGGCTTGGATATGCCGGGCTAATACTTGCTATTGCAGATAATGATCCCAAAAAAGCCATACAAAGCTTTAGGTATTCGTGTTTCAATGGTAACTTTCTTCTTTTTCTCCCCAAACATAAGGCTGCCGTATAAAATTTTCTACTTCTGTTCTGCCATCTACAGAGAGCTTGGTATCAAGACCGAGGCCAAATGTAAAGAGGAAGAGATGGAGTTATTAAGGTTGGCACAGACGATGTTTGATACAAAATTACCACCTGGTGTAACAATGCTCCAACCTTACGCCGAGGGGTCTTCCATTAGGAAAATTGCAGTCAAGGTACACACAAATCCCTTTTATCACGTCAAGTATGTTGAAACATGGTCCCTCCTTCCTGGCTCCCCAGCATGTGTTTGAACCTCGGAAATTTCATATTGCCCTCAGAATCAAAAACCATTGATTCCTCGGATTTCATGCTTATGGCCATTTGCAGGGATGTAGTAGTTAAATCTTATTAACTTGGTGATTTTTGAGATCACTTCACAACCCTTCAATTTGTAACTTTTGTTAACTTAACAGGCTTTCCCAGAAGAGCTATTTTCCGTTCTTCGCACGGTGCATCTATTGAGAGGGCTAAGCGTAGGGCTAGGAATCAACTACTCATGCGCCGAGCAATGGCGACCCATTGCCGAGGAAGCTCTCCTCCAAGCAGGGAGGTTAAAAGGTTATCTGATCTCCATCTCTTCACCATAGAGACTGAAACTGCCTAAAATGCCTTTCGTTTTAGATTCTCAGTTCTCACTATATATGGGTATACTGCGTTTACAGATAACGACTCGAAGATAAAAACACCGAGATGGGGCCTTCAAAGAAGAACGAATCGAAGAAGACAACAACAAGGATAAAGATGCACTTTCTTACAAATAATAGAACTATTTGTATTTTTGGAATCTGTAGATCATTCATTTGAAACTAATTTCTTGATCTTACACCAAAAAGGACGATAGCTGAAAAATAGAAAAAGGAAACCAAACTTCAAGGGAAATGGAGGTTTACATTTTGTTTTACTTTAATTATTGGGTAATTCATAAATCATAAGTTAATAATTTCAGTTCAAGCACAAGCAAACAGTGGTAGTTTGTTCTTCGTTGTTTACAATTTGCAAGGGAAATGGATTTGAGTTTGAATCAATCAAATCGCATAGCGGAAATGTTAAAATTCCACAAACGACATTCTGCAACTTGAGAATCATGATGAGTTGTCCTAAAAAAACATCAAACATGATAAAGAAATTAACTCTAAACTTGTATTTTTGAACCCAAACTAACACTACCCCTATTAACTTGATGAGTTTGTAACCAAATTTACACCTAATGTATCAATTAAATTAAGATTTCAATAAAAGTAACCCTGAATTAATCAAACTCAAGTAATGCACTAGAAATTCTAGATCTGGGACAACGAACACACGAATACGTTGCCTACCTAGGAAGTAGGAATGTGCTCTATGGTTGATCATATTCATAGCTATGTATTACTAACTTATAATACACATTATTGCATTATAATACAGTATTATAAGTCATAATATACATCCAAACAAACCCCAAGGGCCTAGGCCTTCAAACTTGGTTGGGCCTAGGCCCAAAAAATAGGAGTTTGGTGGGACAAAACAGAATGTATCCACTTGGATGAGGCTTGAACAAAAACACCTGCTCTGCCTCTAGCTCTCTCAATTGAGGGGTGGAGAACGGAAGACCAAAGTCAGGGGGAGAATGGAAGCAGTGGCAGTGTGTGGCCTACCCTCCTATGTTTCTTCGCCGGTGAACTCTCACCGGAGGCCCCATGGTACCCTTCACCTCCGCCGTGACAGCCACCAGGAATTGGGTGCCTTCCGCCCTACATCGCATCTTTTCTCATATTCCCTAATATGCCCTCGATTAAGACCCATTTCTCAGAGGAGGAAAACCCATGTCTTCCTCCCTCACCTGGTCGCCGCCATGGTATTTCCCTCACTTCATACCCTTCCTCTTTGCTGAATTTTTGGAACAATTCTATTTTCCGTTTGTAAAGATTGGTGCTTTTTTTGGTTTTCAGGAACAAGTTGAGGAGACTTACATTATGGTGAAACCAGATGGAGTTCAACGTGGCCTTGTAAGATTCTTCATTTTATCATCAATTTGAAAATTCGGTTTAGATGGATAAGTTCAATTTGAATTTGGTTTTAGGTTTGAATTATGGGCGTTCTTGAATTTTTGTGAATTTTACTTCTCCACCCATGGGGATGTTTTGGATTAAAGGGCTATTATTAATTTTTTGCTGTTAGGTTGGAGAGATAATTTCGAGGTTTGAGAAGAAGGGTTTTAAGCTGATTGGATTGAAGATGTTTCAATGCCCCCAAGATTTGGCTGAGGTTTGGTTTGGTTTGGTTTCATTTATTTTTCCATATTTAATTTTCTCTGTGCATACCATTTGAATGTGTTGTTGATCACTTTCACCCTTGTGCAATAGCACAGATGGGATTGGAATTGGAACTGGAATCGGAATTGAATGTGCGAAAGCTTTTGTGAATGCACTTGGGGCCATGAACAACTCATGGTTGATGTAAAGAGTTTATTTATAGAGTATTGTATTAGTATGTGACAAGGGGTCGTTTGGTATTATTACCGAGGTATCATACTAGATGTTTTGATACCAGCCTCTCAACCTTCGTATGAGTCATTCCTTTCCATCTATAATCTTCCTCGTAACAAAGTTTTAACAAGCACCCTATATCGAAATTTCATACCAATACTGAAGCTCATATTGATATTAATATTCATTCTAATCAAACCGGCCCTAATTTAACATGTTAGGAGATTGCATTTTATCCTCTTTTCTTATATTGTTGAACTCTTCATGCTTGTAATTTATGACGGATAGATGTTACTGCTCAAGTGTAGCATTCAACAATATTTCCTTTGTTGATGAATGCTCATTTTCTTATTGTTTTGAGATTTTCTTTTTCCGGTAATAGGAGCACTACAAGGATCTCAAGGCCAAATCATTCTTTCCAAAGCTGATTGAATACATAACTTCTGGTCCTGTCATTTGCATGGTAAGGTTTTGTTGAACTTATGTACTGGTGTCTTCCTATGACATGTAATCTGAAAGGAAGGCTGCTGGGTTGCATATTTGTAGGCCTGGGAAGGAGTTGGGGTTGTGGCTTCAGCGCGTAAATTAATTGGGTCGACAGATCCTCTCCAGGCCGAGCCAGGAACAATCAGAGGAGACCTGGCTGTTCAAACAGGAAGGTCTGTCCCTTGTTAACCTACATACATCATTCAGTTTCACATTCTTGAAAGTTTAAATCACAGCTGCTATGGCGAGGAGCGGAGCCTTGGACTATGTTGTTATGATTTAGGATTTGAGCTTTCTTCTTGCAGGAATGTGGTTCATGGAAGTGATAGCCCCGAGAATGGCAAGCGTGAAATAGGTGACTGCCTCTATGCGTCCAAATCACTTTATAAGATTGCTGTATATGCTTACAAGCATCTCTTGGTTGGATATTGTATGCTGGAGTTTACATTTCATCGTGTCTTGCAACCATTTTCAGAATTTCTTTTTGCAAAAGTCATTATCTGTTTGAATATTTCTTGAAGCTAAAATCGCAAGTTGTTCCAAAAGTAGCCCAAGAATACTCTAGCACAGACTTGAGGCATTAGAGTTTGGAAGCATACTTGCAAAATCAATGTTGCTTTCAAAACCTCCATTTTTTTCATTGGTATAAATCCATCAATTAGAATTATGCAGTTCATCATAGAAGAATGGGATATATATTAGTATCTCAAATTGCTTAGATAGGGCAAGCCCTAACTGCTAAAACTGCAAGTAGACAAGTAATGTGTTATCAGTTCTCAAAAGCACGCACAGATTGTGTCATTATATGTTGTGGATGAAATGCAGAATGTTCTGATGTATATACATTGTAACCTGCTGCTTCTTATTTGCTTCGTCTTGCAGGTCTCTGGTTCAAAGAAGGCGAGATTTCTCAGTGGACATCTGCACAAGCTCCATGGTTAAGAGAGTGAATGCTGCCTCACCAGAAAAACCATATCTCATTTTTACCCTACCAGTATTGTTTCTCATTTTTATGCAAGGCAGCTAGCTCAACAGCTCGATACTGCTGTCTTCCCTGTTCTTTGTAATTTTGCCGTGTTATAGAGGTATTTTCAGGAGAAACGCATGAAATTGTACTCATTATCTCCTTTGCATCAACTGTAAGCAACCATTTCAAGCAAATGCAACTTCAGTTTTATCCCTCTTGATTCTTGAAGGATTTTTTTTTTTCCCATGGTAAATTTGGTAGAATAACATCATTGAACGCGTACAAGTCATCAGCGTTTTCTAATTGTATTACAAGCTGGAGATACAGAAAATAGCTTTTCAACTCTCAATTACAAGCAAACAGCATCACTCATGATAAAAGATAATAAACAGAAGATATGCATTAGCTCAAAGTGTGCTTGCTTAATACACGAGTGATTTCACAGTCGCTGAAGCTCGTGGAATCGTCTGTCAAAGACCCTTCTTCATCAGTAACCATTACCACATCGTCTTGCAATCCCATCCCCTTCAATTCACAAGAATTCGATTGCTTATACTTGGAAAACATATAGAGGATAGACATGTTTCTACTTTCCTGCGTTGTTGAGATGGAAGAGTCACTATCCGAATTGCATCTTCCCCCATCATTTTGTGAAAACTTCTCTAACAAACTCTCCTTCACTGCCCCTTCATTTGCACTGCTCAGATTAGAGCTCATCGACTCTGCAGATATCGCGTTTAACTTGCAAAGATCTAGTGCAACTTCAGCTTCCATTTCATCTGGTAAGGATACAACTCTTCGAGAGCCCTGCTTGAGCTTCATGAGTGTCGCTTCTGCAAAAAATGCATTCATAAACTTGTGTTAGTTCACGTCAAATTAGGTTGGTTTTCCTATTAATCTACACTGATTCATTTGAATCCTCCTGTTGTTCAGACTGTTTAAGCAGTTGACTTCAGTTTCTGATTGAATTCGTCAATAAACTCTCAAATGTGATAGCTGAATAGAGTAAAGCCCTAGTTTCAATCCTAATTCCCGCATCTACCAGTTGAAATATGCTAAATTGGATCCAATTTGAACTCCCTCCGCAATTTAATCACGAAACCCTAATTTACAAAACCCTAAAATGATGCATGATACATCTGATGTGAGGCCAATTCAGATCCTCCCAAACAGCCACCAGAATCAGAACACCACATCGACCGAGCAAGAACAAGTAGAGAAAGCGCAAGCGAGTCAGAAATTCAGGATGAGATTGAAGATAGAAAAGCATAAACAGATTGAAAAGACGAAGACACACCATAAATGGAGAGAGAATCGTCCTTGAGTAACTTGGAAGGGAGCCGCTCGAGCTCCAAACACTCAACCGACAATGGCGACGCCCTCACTCTCCCTAACATTTCGCTGTGTCCTCCGATTCAGTCTCTCCTCCTTCGTCCTCTTCTTCTACACTGTAGATTTCGAAAGTGAAAGTGAGGAAATGGCGGGGCGAAGCGGGAATCGGGAAATACAGTACGTTTCCTCCATTACCGTCCGGTCCCCAATTGAAACAAATATTTTTTAAATACAAAAATCCTATATGGGCTTTTCGGCCCACATAGTTGAAATTTGAGCCTGACCTGAAGCCCAAATTAATGTAAGCCGTTTAATCCCACGTCGAAAGTCTACCCTAACTTATACTCCCTCCGTTCCATAATAGATGGGCTTTTGTTTTTTGGCACGCTTTTTAAAGAGCGAAAAACTCTATAAAATATTATTTTTTTAATTAAAATTTTTATACTATTTGATACTTATTACTAATAAGTATCTAATTATATATAAAAAATTAATTACAAAATA
Source organism: Persicaria tinctoria (assembly GCA_037127255.1). NCBI lineage: Eukaryota > Viridiplantae > Streptophyta > Magnoliopsida > Caryophyllales > Polygonaceae > Persicaria > Persicaria tinctoria. The sequence continues at coordinate 12,494,186 of JBANSL010000020.1, read as the reverse complement.
ATATTTCATAGAGTTTTTCGCTCATTAAAAAGCGTGCTAAAAAGTAAAAGACCATGTATTTTGGAACGGAGGGAGTATGACATTTTAAAATGTATTTATACCTTATATATTATGTTGACATTTTTATAAACTTGTATTAAGAAAAATTATATTTTATAAAAATAGAAAAACTTTTTTATAAAATAATCACTTTTTTAATTTTCATTAATTTTTAAAGCGTAATTTTTCACGACACAAATTTATAAAAACATATGAATATAAGTTTATAGAATTTAAATTTATTTTTAAAAAAAAATTATAACGTGAATTTATACATAAAAATAATTAAATGTTACATCGAGTTACACCCAATGTAACAAGAGATTCTTACTTGTCGGATAAGGGGTTAAAACAACAAGCTTGAGACCAATAGATACGATCTTACTCTTGAATATGGTCTATTTTATAGGATCATATCTCTTTATATCCTCGAGTTTTAAGAGCATCAACAACTCATATCCTCTTCTAAAGTTTCTTATATCATTTTTCAATTTTTTTTCTCCCTATCACATCATTTTTACATACTTTTTTTTTTTTTCCACATATCCTACATATTCACACAAAATTTCTCCAACTCTCATACTTACATTATTCTACACAACCTATAACTTACCACATATTAATTTAATTGGCCCACGTTTAAACAAATGTATGTAGTGGGTTTTTTTTTTTTTTTTTTGCTTAAGTAAAAATTCGACGCACCGGACATGCCCAGTGGGTCGAGAGGCCGTAGCAACGGCGACGGAAACCCGTCATACAAACAGATACAAATAAAGTAAAACAACCCTGCAAAACCGATAAACAAAGATGCAACAAAGGCAAATACTAGCACTATCGAACGATGAATGAGCATGCAATGAAACCACTCCAACGCCAGAAAGTAGAGGCAACTCAGGGACACTTGGGGAACTTGTGGAAACCTCAGATATGGACCCGGGCGACGACGAGCCTTCAGGTTTCGATCACGTCCACGACCTCTCGCAGACGGCGACAGAAAGAAACACCACACAAAAGCCGCTAGTCTTCAAGCCTAATAGAAAGCACCGCCGAACTCGATCAAGGGATTTTATTGAAACCCTATCGGGATTTAATCAGGCCCTTTCGGGATTTAATACCATAATTTTATATATAACCCGCAATAACCCTTTTTCCTCTTTTTTTTCCCCCCAAAGCTTGGCGTGCAAGGAGAGATTTAATCCTTGCACGCCAAGGATTGCCCGGAGCCCACTCGAGTAGGCCAGTACTCCAAGGGGGGAACACCGGCAGATTGTCGACGGAGGCGGCAGGAGGCGGCGGATGGCAGGAACACCACCAACGCAACCACACGGAGAGCCACCTCAGACACCAACCAACACCAAACAAGGCGACGCCGAAAAGAGACTTCCACTGGCGACAACGAGCACCACATCGACAGCGGGCCGAGACGAAGGCGAAATCCACGGCAGCCAGATTTTACACAAGTGCGATTTTAGGGGGATTTCACAAGAAACACAACCGGGCGATTTTAGGGAATCCAGACCGAAACGAATCGAGGAGATCCGACCGAATGATATCAGATTCCAAACAAAACGAATCGAAGGAAGTGCACAAAAAACAAACCGACAAATCCTGGCGACGATGGCTACCGGAGTAGAGCTTCGAAACGGGAAACAGAAATACTCGATCAACAAATACAAGTGGAGGGTGATTTCTAGGGAAAGAATCTAAAATTTAGAGATTTGAGGGGAAGATTTGGCTAAGATTGGATAAGCAAATAGAGGAGATTCAACCCTTCAGCAAGAAAGGGGAGTTCACAATTAGAGATTCTATCTCCTCTCTTTTTTCTTAGCCATGTCAAATAATGATACAACATAAACTCGTATGTAGTGGGTTTAATTGGCCCACATTAGTAGTTGTGTTTTTCAACTGGGCAATTTTTTTTAAAAAAAAAATAATAAAAGAGTGTGTCAGGTGTTGTGTGAGCCAAGAAATCACATTAACTTGCACAATATCCTATAATAATATCATGCTACGATTGTATAAAGTTCTGACATTTTTCTTTATTTCTAAAATTTTTGACACTTTGCACTATCAAGTTGTAAGGTACTCTAACTACTATATCAATTAACAAAAGAAGAAAGGTAAGAAAAATTAAGATTTTTGAAGGAATCCAAATAAAAAAGTTAAATCAACTATTATGTGTATAATATTCATTCTTATACAATATTATAGAATATTACCCAATTAAAAATTAATAGTGAGTCCCATTTGATTTTTATTTCCAATTTTTTTTTTAAAAAGCAAGTTTGATACAAAAAGTGAATTAAGATATTTATGTCAAGTATCGTGATTGAGGAGTAAGAAGTGGATGAGAGAGAAATGAAAAAAGTAATTGAGTAATATGTTAAAGATGCTCTAAAAGTATATTTTGTAGTTGATGAACCAATAGCCATGTGACCTTAGCGTGATTAATGGCTAGCTAACCCATTGGCTCTGTCCTTGGCCGGCCTGCCGTGGAGCATCGTCTTCGAGCTGCTTGAGAGCTTTTGGTGGTCACATGGTTGTCTGATAGACCCACCCCTTTTTCAAAAAAATAAATAAATTGTAATAGAGGTATCTAAGTTGAATTCATTAAATTTCTTATATAGGCAATTACATTTAATTGATAAAACGGGAACGAATAAAGAATAGGACTATATATTTATATATAGTACGGTACGGTGGACACTATAATACATATATAAGGTTCAGAAACAGACCGAAATCGATCTGGGAAATGAAACTAGATAGGTAGTAAAATAGTAAGTAAAGAGTTGGTAAATCTAAATTGAAAAGCTAAAGACATGGGGCAGGAGGAGCACAAGCAATGCAGGCAAGGAGGAGGATGGCGGAGGAAGCGCCATCGGCTTCGAGGTCGGAGGTGCTCCTCTTGAACTTGGAAGCCTTCCCCTTGTTGCACTGAATCATCAGCAGCTTCGAATTCTGCTGCAACAGGCTCTCTGCAGCAGGCTTCCTGCAGTACTGGCTCCTCAGGGCTTCTTCGGCTCTTGACACCATTGTTGTTGTTGTCGTCTGATTGATTGAGGTCGATCTTATCGTTATTGTTACTCTCCCTCTCTAGTCTCTTGGTATGTGGATACTGAGTGAGTGAGTGAGTGGCACAATTGAATTAGTTTGGTTTAAATAGATAGAGGCGTATGCATGGAGGAAAAGGATGCATGAACTTGGCTGGGGATTTTTGGGGCGGCCAAAATTATTGATCCAAGAGATTGCATATGGAACTTTAAAGTCCTCCATGTATTGCCAATGTATTTGTCGGCCCTTGAATTCCCCTTATTACCCCTTATTGCTTTTTAATTATTGTTATTATAATATACACTTATAAATATATAAACACTTAAAAAGATTATATTTAATTAACACCTTTTTAATATATTTAAAATAAGGTACGTTTTAAATAGAATGTTCTTGTAAATTAATTGTATCAATCAATTAATCTTTGTTCAATGAAAAAATGTCATTTATTATTCGTCTAAGTTTTTTATAGATTGATAAAACTTATACTCCATCCGTTTTGAAAAACATATCCCTTTACTACTTATACACGCTTTTATTTTTTATTTTTATAATTTCATACTTATTAGTAATAAGTATGAAATTATTTAAAAAATTAATAAAAAAAAAGATGATATATTACACGGAGTATAATTTTTATCATCCTAAAAAACATTTATAAATAGTAAATGACATATTTTTTAGAACAGAGGTATAAAATATTGATTTTTTTATTAATAATTTCATAATTGTTAGTATTTTATATAGTGTTAAAAAATTAATATTTTATATAGTTTTTTTTTTATCAATCTAAAAAAATGTGTATAAACAATAAATAACATTTTTTTTTACTAGATGGATGGAGTATATTTTTAGGTGGTGCTCTTCGATCAAGCATGTGCCTTTGTAATTAATAATACGGAAATGTTGTATAAAGATATTTATCAATTTAAGAGTTGACCTCTTATTCGCAAGTGAAGTGATGATGTTATTGAATCATGAGATGATTCGAAGTTTAATCTATAACCATATATATAATCGAGCCTTAAAATATATTTATATATAGATGTGATTGCTTGGCTTTCATATATGTAGTAATGGGTGGGAGGCATTGGTATCATTTGAAAAGTGGCTAGCTGTGGATTCTTTCTTATGAGCCAACGATGAGATGAATCTAATGATCGATCGGTAGGTATAGATGGAAGAGACAAATATTGGCATATAAATACTAATTAATTTATGTCGATCATCATACAATATACCAATGGGAAAAATGTTGTCAATGAGCGCGGTTTCTACCCTTGAGAGAGGTTGAGCCGATTATGTCCGATGCGCAAAGGCGGATCTTCTTTAGGGTCAGGGGTGGCAGTCGCCCTCCAGTCGAAAATAAAATGTAACATACATATTCCTCTCATCAATAGCTTCGATTTGATATATTGTGAGCTCAAATCCGATATATGAACAAAAAGTTATAAACGTTTCAATTTTCAGTATTGAACATATGTAAATTAACTATTTCCTACATCATTTACCAAACTCATATACGTAATTATCATTTGTAAAACTTCATATCTTGATAATATAATTATATCCGAGAACTTCAAATTATGAGGTTATATTGAAATATTTGAAATCCATGAAATAAAGCATGCAAGATTTATGTTTTTATTCTAGTTACACATCCATAATATTGATGAATTTTCAAAAAAGAAAAGATTAGGGTTTAATTTTATCAACATTTTTTTGCATCGTAATTTTCCGCCCCCTCAATAAACAATTTCAAGATCATTCACTGTCGATCCGCCCTCTGCTCGCTCTTCATAAGATTTGCTTTTCAAACATTCAAGAAATCTCATACATTTCGCGAGAGGCTTGTTGAGTTGTTGGCGAAATTGCTGCTCTTAGTCATTCTCTCCCAATGGAATTAACCATCTCGTCGCATCCTAAGCTCTTCACTCTTATCCATTTGGATGCTATTGGATGATTGTTCTGGCCAGTTTTACTTACTCTCTTCTCTCCATTCTAATCTGACCTTTTCTTATTTTATTTTATTTTTAAAAAAAAACCACATTAGTAAAATAATCTCGATCTTTTTATAGGTATATAGAAAGGTTTTTGAATATCAATGAAAGACGAATCATTTGCCAATTGAGAGCAGATGAGGTCGAAGAGAAATTGGCGATTTTAGAGAGGACTGTCATCAGCTTGGTGACTAAGATGCGCAACCTTAAACAACACAAGTGAAACAATTTTTTTTATTAACAATCAAAACATTGGTATGAAAAATATGTAATGGATAAGTGAAGGCAAGGCAAGGCTAGGTTACAAGTGTAAATAAGTAGGAAGTGAAGGGGATTTAAGTAAGTAGGAAGGTTTGGGGATGACAGCACTAGGGCGGGGCTCATATGGGAAGCCCATGTGAGCATGTGTTTGTGTTTGGTCCTTTGTCGTTTTTGGCTTTGAGCATAAACCCTTCACCCCAAACATTATACTTATCAGGAATTTCATATTTAAATTAATGAAACCTAATCATTCTCGTCAAGTCAATCATAAAATACATACATACTTTCTAGGTTTAGATCCACATCCAATCCATCATCCGAACTCATTTTTTTCAATTTATTTGCTTATAAGAAATTTCCGCTTTTAGACTTACAAATTTCTATGTGTCCTCTCACTTAGTGTCTAGGCGTCATCTAAAGGGTGTCTAGATGCGATTTTTAGAACGCTGGAAAAGATCAGAGTATTTTAAGATCTTATATATTGTGAACGGAGAAACTCTCAAGAAAAATTAATCATAAAAAAGTAATTAAAATTATAAAGATGATGGTATAACTCCATTAAATTGTCATTATTGTAGGATATATTTTGAGGGTCTGTTTTTTAAAGGATAGGGATAAGTGTAAGAACATAGTAGGTGGTTATGGAGAAGATAAAAGGACCAGCTCTGTTTTGTAAGTTTTTGAAAGTTAGTACAAATTAGCAATCAAAGGAAGGGGGTCCCCTAAGGGATATTTGTTAAGAGAGCCCATAAATCATATGTGTGTAAACATATGCGTTAAGGGCACACCCATGCCCTTGAGAAGATGGTTTGATCCCATTCTTGCATACACCCTTTACCCTTTGATTGTGACTTGTCATTATATACATACAATGTATGTTGTTTTTTCTTATTGTCATTCTTTACATGGCTGTCTGGGTTGGACTATCTCAAACAATCGGTTCTAATAACGTGCAATAAATTATAAATCCAACCCCCCATCAACCCATTTTCAGCCAAAAAACAATACTACTTGGTAGTTGGTACACAATATGAAACTCCATCGGTGATATATATAATTAAATATAAGGCGAAAATGCATAAAACCACCCTTTATTCATCTTTGTTTGCAATTAACTACCCCTTATTTAAAAAATTTCATTTAACCACCCCTTATAACAAATTGTTTGCAAGTAACCACCCATCCTCCCATTTTTCTTCAAATTCAACTGAAAAGTAAAAGACGAAAAATGCCCCCAAATTTGGTCATTTCGAGTTTCGCGTAAAACGGGTCCCGTATAGACCCGAGTTGACTTGAACTCGAGTTTGGCCCGATTTCGGGTCAAATCGGGTCGATTTCAGGTTTGTCAATTTCTATTTTTTAAATTAAAAAAATCACGATTTGGTAATTTTGTGATAATTTTACATTGCTAAAATTAAAGACGTGGTTCTTAAGTTCTAGCGCTTGTAATTATATACTATATTTGAACGAAAATATTTGATTTTTGCTATTTCTTGTAATTTTTAATAAAATTTAAAAATATCTAAAATATCAAATTTTTAAAGGGAAAACTAATTAAAATACCCCCACCTTTGAGGGTATGGTAAAAATATATCCTCAACTTTCAAATGTAATAAAAATATCCCGACCTTTGAGGGTAGTGGTAATATATTACCACGAGTTTTCTCAGGGGTCAAAAATGCTGACAAGACAGCCTACGTGGATTTTTTTTTAACAAGGTAGCATGCGTGGAAACTTTTTTTTACAAATTAAAACTGAAATTGGATTGTCTTGAACGGTTTCCTTAGGAGAAAAATAAACCGATAATAAAATTAAACCTTTAAAAACAAAACTGATTCAATCAAACAACTAATCCGGGCAAAATTATCTCAAATTAACACAACGCAACTATTCATAACACCAAACCGACAACAAAATTTACTCAGCCAAATCCGTAAACGAATCAAAGAGAAAGAAGATGTGAGAGAGAAGACTCAAGATAGGCGACTACGAGGGAGGAAGGCGTTGGGGATGAACTCGGTCCAATACTTTTTTTTCCCTAAGAAAACCGTTCAAGAAAACCTTTGTTAAAAAAATTAAATTCCATGTAAGTTGCCTTGTCAATATTTTTGACCCATAAGAAAACTCGTGGTAATATGTTACCACTACCCTCAAAGGTCGGTATATTTTTATTACATTTGAAAATTGAGGATATATTTTTACCATGCCCCCAAAGGTGGGGGTATTTTAATTTGTTTTCCCATTTTTAAATAATTTTTAAAAAATAAATAATTTCATGCAATTAGTATTAAGCATATAATTGTTTTAATATTTTAATGTTTTTATCTTCTTAAAAATCAAATATTATCGATCGGAGAGAGTATTATACAATACAAATAAATATAAAAGTTGATTTGAAAACGAAAGATCAAGTGATTGTAATTATAAAATATACTAAATTGGAATCTCCATAAAAAAAATTTAATCATATATAATTATAAATCAATCGGGTTAATCGGTTCACCGGATCAATTGGGTCAATCGGGTCACCGGGTCTAAACCCAGATGACCCAAAAAATTACCCAGTTTTCGGGTTCGGGTAGGAAAAAAAATTTGGGTCAAAATTTTCGGCTCTTGACCAAAAAAAATCGGGTCGGGTCGACCGGTTCGGATCGTGTTCTGACAGGTCTACTATCAAGCATTGCTAGAGGAGGGTGCAAATAAAGCGTCAATGACCGAAAGAGGTATGACTACATCTGACCTACTAGTAGAGGTGGGCATAACTTGCATACATTAATGGTAATTTTGTATAAATAATAATAAATAAAAACTGTAAAACCAAATTTGGGTGCATTTTCGTCTTTTACTTTTAAGTTGAATTTAATAGAAGTTTAATTTAAAGAAAAATGGGAGAATGAGTGGTTACTTGCAAACAATTTGTTATAAGGGGTGGTTAAGTGAACATTTTTTAATAAAGGGTGGTTAATTACAAACAAAGGTGAATAAAGGGTGGTTAAGTGAAATTTTTTGAATAAGAGATGGTTAATTGCAAACAAAGGTGAATAAATGGTGGTTTTATGCATTTTCGCCTAAATATAACGCATAAATTGAAGTTGTTAGATTTAAACTAGGGGCGGGTAATTGAGGTTGCCTTGAGCCAAAATACTTACACTTAACTCCAAAATTATCTAATTTTGTTAGGTTTAAACATTATGAAACTCGATCCATATGTAATTAAACAGTATTATATAAACTCAAATTAGACGGGATTGAGATTATCTCACATTTCGTCTCAACTATTATATATGAAACGGGATTTAAAAAAAGACCTTATATATATATATATTTTATTTTTTTTGATTAGGTAAAGATTTGGATAGAGGGTTATCCAAGCGCATCCAGACGGATGAGATCTAGAAGATCTTTATTTGATGGTATATGTTCCCCATGAACAGTGTGACAAAGGTGTGCAACCTTATCAGCCACTCTGTTGCCAGCACGGGGTATGTGAGAAAAGGAAACTTTTTTTCATATTTCGAATGATCTTCTGTATATCAGATAGGATCATTTCCAACCCCCCAAGGACAACGTGTTGTACCTTGAAGATAGTCGATGATGATTTTTGAGTCACCTTCAATGATTAAATTTTGTATGTTCATTTTCTTGGCTTCCAGCACCCCCAACCTCAGGGTTGCTGACTCAGCCATTAGGGGTGATGAACGACCAAGACGCAAACTAGAAATTTGAGAGGGTTTTCCATTCCAGTTGCGGATTATGATACCAGCGGTACTTGCCCCGCAACGAAGCGAAGAGCCATCGAAATTCAGTTTGTGCATTCCATACGGTGGTTTTCTCCATTTCTTGTTTTTGGTCTTTTCTGTTCTTTTATTGGTCTTGTTTTTCTTTGAGGGTTCCAGGGGTCGGGTGTGTTGATCTGATTCTTCGAGTAGACACGCCCGTGTCCAGTTTTCAGATTGTTTTTTTGAAAACATTTCAATGGTGTTGGTTGTCGGTGGCTGCTGGTTCCTAAAAACACATCCATTCCGGAAGTACCATATCCCCCACCATCTTGTTACGATGATTTGCATTTTTGCCTTTGATAAGGTACGCAACCAGTTTAGCAGATCTCCTATTTCCCTGGATCTACCAATGGTTTGCTTGAGTGTTTGTTGTTCATTTGGGGTTAGGTGGTTTGTAATCAAGTTTGAATAGCATTCTGTGAGAAGATGGATGTCGTCCTCCACCCGGTCCGGGCATCGAACACAATCCGTAGGTACCGCTACACCACGTCAAGTAAGTTTGGCTTTGGTTGATAGACCTGAGTGAGCAATTTTCCATAGGAAGTTTTTTATTTTAGGTTGGAGATCAAGTTGCCATATCCATTTATAGTCTCGCTGTTCATTGTCGTTGATAATGAATTTGTATGTGGAGGAGGTCGTAAACCAACCATGCTTGTCTGGCCACCAATATAGTCTGTCCTCAAAAGCTGACACAGGTAGTGGAATCGAAATTATCTCATCAACTAGTTGTCTAGGTAGGACCCTATTGAGTTTTTCAACCCACCAATGGCCGTTTATGATATATTCGCTGACTGGTTCTTCCTTATCAAACTGATTTGGGCAGTCTGACCAATCACATAAGGCTATCGCAGAAACCCAATGATCGGTCCAGAATTTAACTGATTTACCATTTCCAATGGTCCAAATTATGCCTTTTTTGAATTTATGGATCAAGTTTGTTAGTTTGGCCCATTGTCAGGACAAGTTTCCGGATTTCTTATATTTTAAAATGTGTGTGTTTTTGAGATATTTGTGGGTGATTACCTGGACCCAAGTGTTGTTGGGTTCAGCAAGAATTTTCCATAGGAGTTTTAATTGCAAGGCTTCGTTTATTTCTTTTGCTTTTCGTATTCCTAACCCACCCGATTTCTTTGATTTACAGATCTTGTCCCATCCGATAAGTGGTCTGTGTTGGGCATCCTTGTTCCAAAAGAAGCATCTATTTATCGAATCCAACTCCTTATGCATTGTGGCTGGAAGCATAAAGTTCTGCATTATATATAATGGTTTTGCTCTCAGGTTTGATCCAATAAGAGTTGCCCGGCCTTGTTGAGATAATGAATCCGCCCTTCATTTAATAAGTTGGTTTTTGGTTTTCGTAATTACTTCCTTGAACGTGTCTTTGTTAACCCGGCCATTAATAATGGGGCAGCTAAGATATTTTTCTATAGCATTGGAATGGGTGATTTCGAGTGCACTTCCGAGCTTAGAAATTCTGCTTCGGGTAATCCCGCCAGTGGCTTGGAAGGCTGATTTGTGATAGTTAACCTTCTGCTCAGATATTTGACAGCAGTCATCTAAAATTTCCTTAACGGTGTGGCATGCTGTGTTGGTTCATTTAAGAAAGATTAATATATCGTCTGCAAAGGCCAAGAAGGGAATACGAAGTCCCGACGTCCCGAAATTGAACCCGACAGCCTTGTCAGGGGACGCAGCCTCCCAAACAAGGCGTCGAGCTAAGGCTTCGGCCCCGAGTATAAATAAAAATGGTGAGATTGGGTCGCCTTGTCGTAGGCCTCTTGTAGGTGTAAACAATTCTGTAGGTCCATTATTCACAAGAACAGAGAATGAAATAGAGGTAATGCATTCTTTAATCCAGTTTACAAACCTTGGGTGGAATCCAAATTTATTCATGATAGCTTCCGTAAAGTCCCAGTCAACACGGTCATAGGCCTTTTCCATATCTAATTTTAGCGCCAGCCATCCAGTCTTACCTTTTCTGGTTTTGAAGGAGTGAAAATTTTCATGGGCGATTAGTACATTATCTTGAATGGCTCTGTCCGAGACAAAGGCACCCTGGAGAGGGTTTATTAATTTTCCTAGAACCTTCTTCAAGCGTTCTGTTAAAATTTTTGAAATTATTTTATATATTGTTGAGCATAGACTAATGGGTCTGAAGTGACTCGTGGTACTGGGGTCGTCTGTTTTTGGCAGAAGCGTAATGAACGTGTGATTTATTTGTTTGAGCATCCTTCCAGATAAGAAGAAACTCTTGACTGCCTTTATAACCGAGGGCCCAACCACATTCCAAGATTCTTTGTAGAATTCAGCCGACATGTCGTCAGGCCCAGGGGCTTTGTTCCATCCTAGGTTGAAAACTGCCGTCTTTATTTCCCCGTTTGAGGGTATCGCTGTTAGCATTATGTTCTCCTCATCTGTGATATCTTTGGAGATCAGATTGAGGAATTCGTTTAATTTAGTCCTATTAATTGGCTGTTTTGTAAATCTTTTCTGGAAATCCTTTTTAATTTCATTGTTTATGTTGTCTTCACCTGTTATCTGAGTGCCTTCCGATGTGGTTATGCTTCTAATGTACTTTCTGTTTCTTCTGCCAGAGGCGATTCTATGGAAATATCCGGTATTTGAGTCTGAGAGTTTAATATGTTTAGATTTTGCTCTCTGGTTCCAATATATTTTCTGGAATGTGAGTAGTTTTTCTTTCTTCTTTATCAGGTTTGCTTCCTTTGTGTGCATATTATTGTTTGTGTTATTTGCCATACCCTATTGGATTTGGAGGAGCTGTGCTTCAACTTTTTGCAGTTGTCTAAAGATGTTTCCAAATGTGTTTTTGTTCTAACTTTTTGCTTTGTCTTTTAACAATTTTGTTTTTCGGACCAGTTGGTACATAGCGGAACCGTGGCATTTTAATCGCCATGCTTGTTTGACTATGTTTTTGAAGTCGTTCCGGCGTAGCCATACATTCTCGAATTTGAAGGGTGGGGGTTTGAAGCTTTGACTGGTATTTAATTCAACGGTAATAGAGCAATGATCAGAGGATGTGAATGCACCGTTTTTTGTGTGGATGGCGGAGTATTGATGTATTATGGCATGTTGAACTAGGACTCTGACGATCTTTTCTTTTATGTTTCCTTGTTCTTCTTGATTTTTCCTCCATGTAAATGGATTTCCCCAAGACAAAATGTCTTCGAGAGAACATTGATTCTTAATTTCGGCAAGTCTGATAAATCTGCGTGGGTGAGTCACCGCACCGCCTTCTTTGTCAGCAAAACATCCAATTTCATTAAAATCACCCATGACTATACATGGGATAGTGGCCCGGTTTATCTGCTCTATTATCGGGGACCAGAATCCTGTTTTGTGTTGTTCTTGGGGTGGAGCGTATATGAACCATATTAGGCATGTGAAGTTGTCGATGATGTTTGCATATTTGATGGCAATAGCCCTTGGCATTTGCACCATGACCTCGATGGTTTCATTAATCATGGTGTTTTCCTTCCATAATATACCCAGGCCACCAGACCTACCCGATGCCGGTGACCCGATAGCTTTATCGAACCCCGCCCCCCTCCATAACGTAGGTTCAGGGATGTGTTCCGTTTTGGTTTCAGCAAGCGCCAGTAGTTGTATGTGTTCTGATTTACACCAAGTGCTGATATCGATCCAGAATGTAGGACGACCAATTCCACGACAATTCCAGAAACTAATCTTCATTATTAACTATTCTAAGAGCGAGCGAGACATGTACTCGCAAATCGCCATAGGCTTGACTCAAGAGTAGTGATTTGTGATACCGTGTATAAATTGGTCTTTTTACAATGTTTTTATGTACTTGTTTAACATTTCGATTTCTTGATTTTAGATGTGTCGAATTCATTGTCTTGATTTGTGGTTTTCTATCCCGATAAAGGATATAATTTGTATTTTCTTTGTTTGTGAATTGTTCTATGTCCATCAATTTTAAGAAATTCCGATGAGTCAAAAACATCTTTGTGTATTTTGGTTTTTCGGTAAATTGGATATCTTGTAAGAGTCGCACATCGGTAAGTTGGATCATGTAGGGGTTCATTTCATCCTCTTTGTTTCTCTTTGAGGTCCTTGCAATCTCAGGGGTTTTGATGAGTCCGATTTTAGAATTAAGGATTTCAGTATTAGATTCATACACAACTTTACAAATAGAAATTGCACCGTAAGATCTATATTTCCACACGGTAAGCTGGGTGATTATACAGTAGGTCCAATATAATGAACATTCAAACTCACAAACATTATCAAGGCATTGAGACTTAATTTGTTCAGGCCCCCCAAAGGGGTGGGTCAAGCCGAGAGTTGGAACCGAGTCGGCCACCAGCGCTCCTGAATCCGCAGGGCCTGATTCCCCTTTGGATTTTTTTCCATGTGTGATCTCATATTTGATTGAGGTATATAATTGAAAATTGAAATTCCTAAAATCAGATTCACAACAGCCCCCAAAAGCCAAAGAAACAAAAGCTCTCGGCAAGGGGGAAGGTTCAACAGACGGTGAGTACCTGAGTATCACCGATTGGTATCCCTTAATCTGAACAGTCGGCACAACGCCGATCATCACAAACATCAGCCGTTCCACGGCTCCAAATATGAGGAAGGAGGACGCACCTTGAAGAACGGAAGAAAGCACGCAACGAAACAGGCCCCGTCGCAACCCCAACCGCCGCCAGCAAACGTCTTCCCGAAGCCGCTGATGAGATTTTGGTTGATTGTCGAGGACAATCGCTTCTTTATGTTTCCAAACCCAGCAATTTATACATGAATCAACCCAACATGTGCTTATCTCGATTTTTGAGAGGAGTGATGAATTCCCAACGGAGGCTTTGGCTTTTGATTTCTCCAGACATAACAAATTGGGAGTTGAGATTGTTATTTTACAGGAGAGCCATGGCTGATTAGCCTTCCAAACGGTTTGAATATGTGTTGTTGGTTGCCGGCGGCGAAGTTGGGGATTAGGGTTCTTTGAAGGAATTGGGGGCGCGTAGTTGAAGTAGCAAGGCGCGTTCTTCATTGGTTCTTCATATGAAATGAGATTTTTTATAAAAAAAAATACTAAATATTTCATCGTTTGGACTTTCATAGTGAACCGATAATATTTTTACTCATCACTTCCCGAGGGTTTTTGTTCCATCTTGGCATCTTAGAAGTTCAATTTAATATAGTACTCCGGCAAAAGTGTTTGACGTCGTTCTTCCAATTTGTAGAAAAAAATAACATTAAAAATAAATCAACAATCATGTGCAATGCGAATGAACAAATCCTTACTTATAAACGAGAACTTGCATTAAATACAAAACTAAATCGCTCAACTCAAAATTCTAACCTCACTCTGATCAAGATACATACACTTTACAAGTATGTGATAAAAGCACTCACATCTTCAATCGATCGCGTAGTAAGACACAACCTAATACGGTAATACCCAACTCCATAAGCCTATTTATTGGCAGCCTAGCTAGGTCGGTTAACTCAATCGACCTTCAACCAGTCAACCACTTCAATGGCCTGGGCTCCTAAGTCTATTTATATATTTAAAAAAAAGAAAAGTGTGTCAAATAATAAATATCAATTATATCACCAAAAAAAAAAAAATTAAAAACACCCAAATAGGCGGAGTAACTCCTTTCCATAGATCACTATTCCACCTATTTAAAATTATAGACCGTTCTTAGCTCTTGTGGGCGGCTGCCTCTTGGGCCTCTAAATGTCAACTTATTTTGGTCCAAATTAGGCCCAAATGGACAGCCCAATCAGTTAACCCATCACATTGTATTCAGAAATACTCCGTATGAATTATCACTAACACAGCAAATAAGTTGCAGACAGGGTGATCTTTAAGACGTAACTAGTAATCACTTTGCCACTCACAACCCTTGGACCAAACTAGAAGTACACGGATCAAGTTAACATGGGAGGGCATTTGGCAACCAGGACAACTGCAATGGCAAGGTCAAGAAACATTTTAGCGCGTGTTTGACAAATGAGAGATTATTTGGGAGATGTTTTTTTTGAAGTTGGAGATTTTTTTTTAGATTATGGAGGTGTGTGGAATGTGGAGATTTTTTTTTGGCAAATAATATTGTAAAAAAGCTAAATGGTGTTGAGTAGTTATAAAGTTTGAAAGATTTTTTGTGGTAAAAAGATGAAAATGTCTAGTGGTTTGTACTTGTAAAAAAAAAAAACTGGGCCAAAATCTTCAAAAACTTGCCCTCTAAGATTTATTTATTTTCATGTAAAATAACCTCCCGCTGAAACTCCCGAATTTGCCAAATAATCCCCAACCAAACTCCACTGGCTTCATCTTTTTAATTTTTTTAAAAAAAAACTCCTAAACCTCCCAAATCTCCACCAAAAGTTGTTGCCAAACACGCGCTTAGGCTACAAGAGGTAAATTATAGACTCGAGATAAATTATAGAAGAATGAATGGTGTTGTGAATAGGTAGAGGCAAAGTACAGGGTCACAAAAGTTTACCATAACTACGAACAATTTTGAATTGATTTAGTTGTTACCATTGACACAAAAGTTTATTATAATTATGAACAGTTTTGAGTCTATTCATGTGTTAATGTTTCCCATAGGCCATAACTATGTCAAACATTGGGTTGCTTTAGGTGTCACGACTCACGAATGACACAAAAGCTTACTGAAATTACAAACATTTTGAAGTTTAGAGTTAGGGTCCTCCATCAATAAATGTGTAAAGTACTAGATGTGAAATGAACAAGGGACAAAAGCATCACACAAGCACGACATATTAGAAGGTCTCAGTTGTAACCAAGACAACATTGTTTTGCTACAATAGTTATCAACTTATCAATGAGAATTTGCTTAGTAAGCATGTCAACTATACATATAAGAAGATCAATCCTTGATTTCACATCATAGGTACATAGCCCTAGCTATATTCAACTTCTACTAAATACTAATGAGTATAAGATTATTTCATAAAATTAAGTATAATTTTATGATATGTTAATTTATAAGTATAAGATTATAAAAAAAAATACTTATAATTTATTTGATACATAAAGAACTATATATCTACATAGTCTACACTATAATGTAGGTATATAATTGGGTTTTTTAATACTCCCTCCGTTTGGCAAAACATGTCACTTTACTATTCACGTGCGTTTTTTTAAGGGATAAAAACTATATAAAATATCTAGTTTTTTAAATAATTTTTTTTAACAATTTCGTAGTTATTATTAATAAGTAAAACTTGTAAAAAAAAATTATATAAAAATGAATATTTTATATAGTTTTTATCATTCTAAAAAAGCGTGTGTGAATAGTAAACGACATATTTTGCCAAATGGAGGAAGTATGAGTCCGTTTGGCAATGCATGTAGCTTTTCAAAGCTTTTGGTTTTAATAATTTATAGTTTTAAATAAGTTAAATATAAGATTTTAATTTAATAAGCTTTTGAAATTGGATTTTCAACAGCTACTAACCGCAAGCTTTTCATAATTCTATTCATTTTATCAGCTAGTTTGTATCAGCTACTATATCAGCTGGGTTACCAAATAGGCAAACACCTTACTAGCTTATGAAAACTCCAATTTAACAAATATTTAACACACTTAGGGCTTGTTTGGTATCCATATCAGGATATGGGATATGGGTATGGATATCGCTGATACCCATATCCCCGTTTGGTATACGGGTATATCGATTTCAACTTGATATCTCCCATATACCCATCCTTTGTAAAAAAAACCTATCTAATATCTCTCCAAAAGGACCGGTATCACTCTTCCAAGGAAAAGACGCTTCTTCATCGCTCTTCGCTCAGGGTGCGACTGCTCAACTCCATCGCTTCTCCTCAAGTGAGCAAGGTAAGCTCTCCTCCTTTTCTATGTCGTCTCCTTCGTATATCATTCGCACGCTTTTCTGATTATTCTCTGCTTCTCTGAGATTGTTTGATTTTTGACATCTCCATACCTAGGGTTTGTTTGATATTTTTCGATCTGTTTGTTTCGACATCATAGGCTGATTTTGTTCCTTTTTTTTTTGACATCTCTTGCTTATTTTCTATCTGATTTTCGACATCATATGCTGAAATCGAAGTTGAAGTATTGAAACCTTTGGGTATTTCCAGCCCCTGTTGAACCTTCGAAAAAAATGAAATTCCTTCAAAGCATAGGCTGATTTCGTTATTGTGAGTGATGCTTGCGTTGAATCTTTAAAAAAAACATTCCTTCAAGTCTGGGCAATATTCAATTTCCCTCGGGCCTCTTTGTCCTTCAAGAATGAAATTTTGAGTGATGCTTGCTTGTGCAGTGGCTGATTTTTTATATAACAAGTGCAATTTTGATTGAATTTGTGAGTGATGCTTGCTTGTGCAATGGCTGATTTTTTATACAACAAGTGCAATTTTGAGTGAAATTGTGAGTGATGCTTGCTTGTTTGCTTGCAATGGCTGATTTTTTATATAACAAGTGCAATTTTGATTCATGAATGACGAATGTCATATAACACTTGCTTTATCAACTCTGCAAACTCATATCCGATATCCTGCAATACTAAACAGGGATATCAGATATCAGATTTGATACCCATATCCCCGATATCCATATCTGATATCTGATATCAGGATATGGATACCAAACAGGGGCTTAATCCATCAGCTTCAACTACCCTGTCAGCTTCAGCTACCCCATCAGCCCCGTGTTACCGACTGACCCTATAAAATTAAAATAAATCAGAAGGATTTAAAAGAGATTTTTTTTTTGATTAGGAAAGAATTCGGGTGGGCAAGCCCTACCCGGCGGCATCCTTGCGGATGAGGTCAAGTAGACCATAGTTATTTTGAATATCGACTCCTTGGGCAGAGCGACAAAGGTGTGCAACCTTATCCGCCACTCTATTGCCCATACGAGGTACGTGAAAGTACTCTACTTCTTTCACTGTTGATAGCAAGACTTGAACGTCTGAGAGGATTAGCTCGATCTCCCAAGGGCATTTAGCTTTCTTGTTCAGGTAGTCTATGATAATCTTACAATCACCTTCGACTTGGATTCTTTTTATGTTGAGTTGTATTACTTTTTGGATCCCCATTTTTAGTGCAAGAGCCTCTGCTATAATTGGCTGCTGTTTCCCAAGAATTTGGTGATGAATGGAAACCGGATGGCCTTCCCAATCCCTAATAATGATACCAGAAGTACTATCTCCATTAGCAATGGAAGAACCATCGAAATTGAGTTTGTACTTCCCCCTTGGGGGTTTGCGCCAACGTATTGTTCTTTGTTTTTCACTCTTTTTTGGATGAACCGTTGTAGATGGGCGAACACATTCATCCCAATCTTGCTCTATAGTGGATGTTTTGTTCTAGTTATCTATGTGGGATCTGATCATACGGAGAACGGCAAGTTGGTGCGGGATTGCGGTATGTTGGAATAAATATTGATTCCTAATGTACCACGTAGTCCACCACACAAAGGCGAGGTTAGCCAGGGCGGAAGAGGATAACGTATTCCCAAGGGTGGAAAGAATGGGTTTAAAATCTCGGGACTGGCCAATTAAGCGGACAGTTGTTGCTTGCACTTGGTTCGGAAGTTGATGTATTGTTTTGATGAAAGAACATTCTAGGAAAAATTGTGCCTCGTCTTCAGGCGCCATATTGCAGAGTGAACATGTTGTAGGGACAGCCGAGCCCCTATAAGACAGCCGGGAGGCTGTTGGTAGACCATTCTGTGCAATCTTCCACAAAAAATTCTTTACTTTCGGGGGAACATTAGTCTTCCAGATCCAGGCATTGGTGTCATCCTGTCAGGCGTAGATGTGGATTGTGCTGTTATTAACTTGTAAGCGCTGACCGTAGTAAACCAACCTTCCCTATCTGGCCACCAATATAGTCGGTCTTGCAGGTTAGAAGTAGGAAGAGAGATGTCTAAGATTTCTTTTACAGTATCGTTAGGTAGAACCGCTTGTAGTTTTTCACTCCACCACTTACCCCCCATAATATAGTCGTTGACGGTCTCATTCTGATTGTAATCCTGACTGCCTTCTACCCTAGATAGTAAGGAAGATGTAGTGATCCAATTATTGGACCAAAACTTTATCGTGCGTCCATTTCCAACAGACCAAATAAGGCCAGATTTGAATATATTAATTAACTCGGACAATTTGGACCATTGCCAAGAACTAGACCCCGATCGTTTGTAGTCAAAAATACTTGCAGAACACAGGTACTTATGCCTGATCAAAGTCACCCAAATATTACTGGGTTCGGCCAGAATTTTCCACAAGAGTTTCATCTGGAGAGCAACGTTCATATCTCCGGATTTACGAATTCCCAGCCCCCCAAACTGCTTTGGCTTGCATATCCTATCCCAGCTAATTAGGGGCCGGTACTGTAGGTCTTTATTCCAGAAGAAGGAGCGATTTAATTGGTCAAGTTCTTTATGCAAAGCAGCGGGGAGCATAAAGTTCTGCATTACATGTAGAGGCTTGGCAGAAAGGTTGGAGTTAATCAAGGTAGCACGACCTTGTTGGGAAAGAGCATTTGCCCTCCACTTAGTCAATTGTTGCTTGGATTTACAGATGATATCTTCAAATGTACTGCTGGCGACTCTACCATTAATAATAAGGCAACCCAGATATTTTTCTATTGAACTTTCGTTTGTGATATTGAGGCAGTTACGCAACTCAAGAATCCTTTGATTCGGAATCCCCTTAGTTGCTTGGAAACTAGATTTATGGTAATTGACCTTCTGACCTGATACTCTGCAGTACGAATCAATGATCGATTTCACTTTACGCCCTGCTTCCACGCTACCTTTAAAGAAAATGATGATGTCATCCGCAAATGATAGGAATGGAATCCGGGGGCCGTTTTGTCCAATCGGGAAACCAATGTGGGTTTTATCTAGGCTGGCTTCTGCCGCCAGTTTCCGGGCTAGAACCTCTGCGCCTAGAATAAATAGGAAAGGGGAAAGAGGATCGCCCTAGCGAATACCCCACGATGGAAGAAACAAGTCAGTAGGGCCGTTATTGATTAGTGCCGAGAACGATACAGACGTTACACACTCCATAACCCACGAAATAAATGTCTCGTGAAACCCAAATCTTACGAGAACACTTTTTAGGAAATTCCAATCAACCCTGTCATAAGCTTTTTCCATGTCTAATTTTATCGTCAGCCATCCTTCACGGCCCCTTCGGTTTTTGTAAGAATGGAATATCTCATGAGCTATGAGGACGTTGTCCTGTAACGCTTTGTCTGAAACAAAAGCACCCTGCAATGGTTGTATGATTTTCCCAATAACCTTTTTCATTCTCTCAGTCAGGATTTTGGAAATTATTTTATAAACATTGGAACACAAACTAATGGGCATGTAATGACTAGTTGTCGTAGGACCGTCTCTTTTTGGGAGCAAAGAAATAAACGTATGGTTTATTTGCCGAAGAATCTTACTAGAGTGGAAAAATCCTTTAACCGCACAGATTACCGATTTACCGACGATATCCCAATATTTTGTATAAAATTCGGCCGTAAACCCATCCGGACCCGGGGACTTGTTTCTCCCTAAATTGAAAGTCGCCGTTTTGATCTCTAAGTTCGACGGTAGTGCAATAAGAAAATTATTTTCTTCTACCGAGATGGCAGGTTGTATTAGTTCCAAAAGGTCATTAAGAAGACCTTCATCAACTGGCTCTTTCCTAAATCTATTCTCGAAATCCCTTTTTATCTCATTTCTAACGTTTTCCTCACCCACAACCACCGTACCATTGGAGGTGGTGATGTTTCGAATTTGTTTTCTGTGCCTTCGTCCCGGAGCCACACGATGGAAGTAAGCTGTGTTGGAGTCCGATAATTTGAGGTGTCGAGTTTTTGCTCTTTGACTCCAGAACGATTTCTGAAACAGAAGGAGCTTTTCTTTCTTCATAATTAGCTTTTGTTCCTTAATTTGATATGGTTGGACGTTTCTAGGTGGACCAGCAGGCTGGATACACAAAAGCTCCGAATCCACTTCTTTTAATTGGCGAAAGATGTTCCCGGAAGTTGTTTTATTCCAATCCTTGGCCTTCCTTTTCAGTATTTTCTGTTTAAACATTAATTGGAACATAAGGTGTCGAGTTTTTGCTCTTTGACTCCAGAACGATTTCTGAAACAGAAGGAGCTTTTCTTTCTTCATAATTAGCTTTTGTTCCTTAATTTGATATGGTTGGACGTTTCTAGGTGGACCAGCAGACTGGATACACAAAAGCTCCGAATCCACTTCTTTTAATTGGCGAAAGATGTTCCCGAAAGTTGTTTTATTCCAATCCTTGGCCTTCCTTTTCAGTATTTTCTGTTTAAACATTAATTGGAACATAGCGGAGCCAGGGCAAGAGGCCCGCCAGGATTGTTTAACTATGTTGCGGAAATCTTTCCTAAGCAGCCATGTGTTTTCAAATTTAAAAGGGGGGGGGGGGCTTTGAAATTTGAATTATCTTCAACGGAGATGGATATTGGGCAGTGATCCGAAGTGGAGAAAGCACCATTAAAGGTTATCATGTTGGGGAAAGATGCAAGAATCTGTTGGTGAACAAGCACCCGATCGAGTTTTTCACGGATATTGAAGCTTTCCTCTGGGTTCTTCCGCCAAGTGAACGGATTTCCAAACGTGGGGAGGTCAATTAGAGAGCAGTCATTATTGAATGATATTAGATGAGAGAACCTAGTTGTTCGGGTAACGGCTCCGCCGAGCTTATCCGCGCTACATAGAATCTCATTTAGATCCCCAAGGACCATACACGGAATAGAGGAATCATTTACAATTGTTGTTAATGTTTTCCAAAAGTCATCTTTCTCATTTGGTGTTGGTGGTGCATAGACGAAAAGAACCAGAATAGGAAACCCATCTTGCGAGCTTTCAAGTCTAAGGCCAATGATCCGGGGAGTGTGAATGGCCACTGAAATTGTAAATTTTAGTAGCTGATGAGACTTCCATAAGACACCAATACCGCCCGATCTCCCAATAGAAGGCGACCAAACCCCTTCGTCAAACCCAATATTTTTCCACACCTTGTCGTCCGGAATACTTTCCGATTTGGTTTATGCTAACGACAAAATTTGAATGTGCTCATTCTTACACATGGAATCGATTTCCGTCCAGAAAGTTTGTTTTCCTATCCCCCGACAATTCCAGAAACATATTTTCATAAAATACCGTTTATGATAAAAGGACTTGGATTCAGAGTCCTTAAATCGAGGTGATTTGGATGATCTAGAGTGCAAGTAATTGTAGCAAGCTTTATGAATTGTAGATGATGATGTAGTTGATGAATTTGCCAAAATAAAGGACCATAGGAGTCCAATTTTTTTTGTATCCCAATTCCACTTAGCATTAGTAACCAATCTTTTGATTCTTTCCTGAGGCAATTCAAAACCAAATGGTCCGAACAGGTAAGTGTTTGGGTTGAAGAGGTTCACAAGGGAATTAGTGTTTATATTTTTTTTTATATGCACAAAGGTCATATATGTATGCAACATGAAAACCTTTAAACCTTCTACTTTTCACAAAAATAGTTTTAATGAACTTTGACAGCACTTTTTGAATTAGAAAATTTTAGCAGTATGAAACTTATAGTCTAAATGTGTGTCCTTCATACAATGGGATCTCACAAATAATGATTTGAAATTGTGGATACCATGAATACGTTGACTTGAACAACAATGGTTCATCAACCTAGCTACAAACGGGAACTGATAAGCCGAAGTGAGATATACAAAGCTCGCACAATCACAATTACACCAATCACTCCGAAGAGTATAAGCACAGAGAGCTGACTTGATTTCATAGGCTAACTTCATCATGAACATGCCTCCCTTCCAGCAGAGTTTCCACCACACCGTTCTCTCAGAGAAACAAGTTAGCTGAATACTGATACACTTACATGATATGGTAAACAAATAAGACCAAACGATCTTGATAAAAATATAAGCAAAGTCAATTGTTTTAATATTTTTTCCCACTCCCTTCAACAGGGGCACTGTAAACCAATCACAAAAGGGAATATTATTATATTCCCCAAAGTTATATTGCAACTTATAGCCACTTGTTAATTTGTATCTATCTTCTCAATCTTTGCTCATCAATCTTTAGCTTCATAAGTGGAATATATTGACTAATAGCGGTCACGGATCCAATTTTTTTTCAAGGGATTAAATATTTTTTCGGACAATTTTTTTTGTATGGATATATGAAAAATATTTTTTTTATTTAAATATATTATGAAAAACCTTAAATTTTTTATTTAAATAGTTATTTTTAGTATAAAAAAATAAAAATTATCAAAAAAGAGATACGTGGTTATACTTAACAAAAAAAAAAGTGGTTATATATTTTGGAAGTATATATTTGGAATGTTTTGGCGCTTGACTTAGGATAGGTGGCATGCATGATACAAACCTTTTATAAAGTTGTAATTAAATTGTTTAAAATTTCATATTCATTTTACTTAGTAACACTTTTATAGGTTATTCAATGTAGATAAATACAAATAACTTTTGTTAGCCTGTTATTGAATCATATAATATTTAACTTGGCCTTGAAACAAATAAGGAGATTGATTAAGTGATTTTTTTACCAAATGTTCATATACTTAGGGTCGTTTGGTTGAATGTTGAGAGGGGGAAAAGATTTAATACTTTGAAACGAAGGAAAAGTAATGAGAAATGGTTAAATTCTAATTTCATTTGGTTGATTGTTAGAGATGTGAATGAGACCAAAAATGTCCCATATTGGAAAGTTGAATATAATAAGCCCTAATATATGAGTCGGTGAGCTACTCCTTTTATTGCCAATTGATTTTAGGATGGAACCCCGCTCGGCTTATGTGCTAGGTTATCAGTGCAAGGGAGTATGTGTGCACACGACCCCCGATCACGAGTCCTAACGAACTTCAGTATTGATTATATAAAAGTAAATAAACCTTTCGAAATCAATACAATATTATTTATCTTTTTTTTTTATTAAGTAAAAATTCGGATGCGAACCGCTATCCGAGAGCATCCTTTCGGATGAGGTCGATAAGACCTGGGTCAGTGTATAAGGAGGGGATGGAGGCAATATGAGCAAGGAGTGCAACCTTATCTACCACGCAATTGTCGTTACGAAGAACGTGTGAAAATGATACTTCGTAAAACCCCGTAAGTAGAATGCTAATATCTGACATAATCAACTCAATTTCCCATGGACTGATGGACATTTGGTTTTAGACTGCAAATAATTGATGATGGTTAGTGAATCTCCTTCTATTATGAGTTTGGAGGTTTTCATCTCGAGAACCCTCTGAATGCCCATTCTCAATGCCAAGGCAGACATTAAAGGGGATTGGTGTCCTGTCAATTTATTTCCCATTGCTACTGAATTCCCTCTGCTGTCACGAATGGTGTACCCAACCGAGCTTTCCCGTTGCCCGGAGGCGGAACCATCAAAATTTAGTTTTAATTTCCCTGGTGGTGGTTTTTTCCATTTTTCCTTCTTCCTAATATTCACATTTTCCTTTATGGTATTTACTCGCTGTTGTATTCTGTTATTATTCTCTTCGTTGTGCTTTTCTGCTTTAATCCATTCATTAATATATGAGTCGACAAGTTTTTCAAATCCTTATGCATTTGGCACTTTTTGTTGTTGGAAAATCAGTTTATTGCGAATAATCCATATTGTCCACCAGTGGAACACCAGTTTTTGTTGTGTATCAAGTAGTTTGTCTAATTTTGTCATTAATTTCTCGATATTTCTTGATAATACTATACTGTCTGAAACCTCATATTTCACTTTTGGTGATAAACTTGAACAACAGAGTGAAAATCTGCATTCAAACAATAGGTGAGTAATGTCTTCTTCATGATGATTGCACAAGGCACAATAAGGTGGTATTGACATTCTTCTTCTGGCAAGACGGGCAGCTGTTGAAATTCTTAATTTTAGGTGGAACGTTCAGGTTCCAAATCCATGCATTATTGTCATTATTTAGCTCCGTTGCTTTTGTATTAAGTTTGTACGCACTAGACGTTGTAAACCAACCTTTCCTGTCCGGCCACCAGTACATTCTATCTTGTTTTTGATTTATTGGAAGGGGTGTATCTGCTATCTGTTGCGCAAAATCATTTGGCATTATCTTTCTAAGTTTTTCCAAATTCCATGCCCCATTGCGAATGTACTCGTCAACAGTTTCTTCCCATTTGATTTTAGTCGGGTCGAGACAAGCATTCTGAATATTCTTAATCGGAGCCCACTTGTCATGACAAAACTTGATTGTTTTCCCGCCGCCGACTGACCATGCTAGACCTTCCTTGAATGGCTGAATAAGTTTTCTTAGTTGCGTCCATTTCCATGAGGCCTTTCCCTTCTTCTCAAATTTAAGAATTGGTGTTGACTTAAGATACTTATGATTGATAATTTTGACCCAACAGTTGTCTGGTTCAACAATTATTTTCCAAATAAGTTTCATTTGTAGTGCCTCATTCATTTCCTTTGTTTTTCTTAATCCTATTCCACCTTTTGATTTTGGTCTACATACTTTGTCCCATCCTATAAGGGGTTTATATTGGAGGTCTTTGTTACAGAAGAAAGTCCTGTTGATTTTGTCTAGTGCTAAGTGAATTGTCACTGGAAGCATGAAGCTTTGCATAGCAAACAGTGGTTGAGAAGCTAAATTTGAATTTATCAACACATACCTCCCGTGTTGTGAAAGTGAATCGGCTCTCCCTTTTGATAGTTGATTAGTTGTTTTACCAATGATTTCTTCAAAGGTGCTTTTATTTGCTCTTCTGTCAACAATCGGACAACCCAGATATTTGTCCAGTTTAACGTGCTTTGATACATTTAAACATCCTTCAATAGTAGCTATTTGCGATGCAGGTATCCCTGGAGAACCTTAGAATGCAGATTTGTTGTAGTTTACTTTCTTTCCTGACAATTGACAGTAATCATCAACAATTTTCCTCACTTTTTCACAAGCAACCATGTTGCCTTTTGTGAAAATGATGATATCATCAGCAAATGCCAGAAACGGGATTCTTGGTCCAGATGGACCAAACCTGAAGTCAATGCCATATTGGTTGAGGTTGGACTCTGCTGTTAGTTTTTTAGCGAGCACTTCTGCACCAAGAATGAACAGAAATGGAGACATGGGGTCACCTTGTCTTAATCCTCTAGAAGGTTTAAAAACCTCCATAGGCCCATTGTTAACTAATACAGAAAATGAAACCGTTGTTACGCATTCCATGATTAGGTTTATAACACAGTCACTAAAACCAAATTTTCTTAATACCGCCTCTGTAAATGTCCAATCAACTCTATCATAGGCTTTCTCCATATCTAGTTTAATGGCTAACCAACCTTCTGACCCTTTTCTCGTTTTAAATGAATGGAAGATCTCATGTGCTATCAATATATTGTCTTGAATTGCTCTATCAGATACAAATGCTCCTTGAAATGGGTGAATTAGCTTACCAATCACCTTCTTGAGTCTCTCTGTTAAAATTCTCGATATTATTTTATATATTGTTGAATACAAACTAATGGGTCTATAATCTGAAGTCTTCGATGGATTGTCACATTTAGGCAGTAGAGTGATGATCGTATGATTAATTTGCCGAAGTAGTCTGCCTGAATGAAAAAAGGCTTTGACTGCTTTAATGACATCGTTACCGACAATGTCCCAGTAAGACTTATAAAACTCTGTTGTCATTCCATCTGGTCTCGAGGATTTATTGAGACCTAGAGACCAAACCACATTTTTTATTTCACTATTAGATGGTTGTTGCCATAGAATCCTATTTTCTTCATCTGTTATAGCATGTGGTATAAGCTCTAGGTAACCATTCCTGAATAGCTCACCGGAAAGGACTTGTGGGTAGTACCCATAGGTCCCCGGTTTGAACCCCGGAATGGCCGCTCTTTATTTACCTATTCAAGGTATAAGCTCTAGGTATTCATTGAGAAGCGACATGTTTATTTGCTCTTTGGAGAATCGTTTCTCGAAGTCATTTTTAACTTCCTCTCTAATATTTTCTTCCCCCACAATCCGTGTTCCAGAACTTGTCGTGATATTTCTTATTATTTTCCTATTTCGTCTCCCAGAGGCTACTCTATGAAAGTATGTTGTGTTTGAATCATTAAGTTTAATGTGTTTTGATTTTGCTCTCTGCCCCCAATATTCTTTTTGAAATTTTAATAGTTTCTCTTTTTTCCTGATCAGTTGTTTTTCTACTAAATTATCTTTACCCGTTCTTGTTATATTTCTTGATTAAATGTTAATCAGTTCTTTTTCCACTATTTGTATCTGACGGAAGACATTCCCAAAGGAATTCTTGTTCCACTTTTTAGCTTGGTTTTTCAAAAATTTTGTTTTGTACATTAATCTATACATTACTGAGCCAGAGCATCTAACTCTCCAAGCTTGTTTGACAATGTTCCTGAAATCCTTTCTCTGTAGCCACATATTTTCGAATTTAAACGGTGGTGGTGTAAATTCTCTACCGGAATTTAGGCAAATAGAGATGGGACAGTGATCTGACCCCGTAAATGCTCCGTTAAAAGTTGCCAGGTCGGGAAATGTGGCAAGGAACTCATGTTGAACCAGGACTCGATCTAATTTTTCCCATATGTTGTCGTCACCTTCCCTTTTTTTCCTCCAAGTAAATTGATTTCCCCAAGATGGGATCTCTAGTAATGAACATTGATTTTTAAATTGATTTATTCTAGAATATCTAGTTTGGCAATTCGAGACACCCCCGAGTTTTTCATTGTTGTTGCTAATTTCATTAAAATCTCCAATTACTAAACATGGAAGGGGTTCACTACTGATAATATTTGAGAATTCATTCTAGAAGGTATCTTTATCAGACTCATGAGGTGGGGCATAGACAAAAAACATCATTCCCATAAAGTTCTTATCTAGGCACAAATATTTTACTCGAATTACTCTTGGTAATATCACATCAACCTCAATTAACTCATTTAGAAGAGCGTTCTCATTCCATAAAAGTCCTATTCCTCCTGTTCTATCATTTCCTACTAACCAGATAACATTATTGAATCCACTTGATTTCCAATTCTTCTCTTGGGGACTTTTGTTTGTTCTGATTTCTGCAATTGTCATTAGAGAAATATGCTCATTTACGCGCATGGCTCTAAGATCTGTCCAAATATTTGTCTTTCCCAGGCATCTAACATTCCAAAAACAGGCTTTCATTATTTGATTCCCTGATCCATCAGAAGCCGAGGGTACTGTGCTTCTGACAGAGAAAGATTATTCTCAATTGTGGAGATATTTAACTCTTTCTTTTCCTTAAGTTCTGTTCTCTGTAGCATATGTTTATTAACTTTGTGTTCTATAGGTTTGAATTTCTCCTTGTGACTTTTGTCTTTAATTCTTATTGAACCTCTTTGCCAAGTGATTTGTTTTCTTGAAAGGGATTTAGTTATGTGAACTTTCTCATTAATCAAAAGTGGGATCCTAACTCTAAGGAACCACCGAAAATGATGTTGGGGTGAACATTGAAAAGTGATATACCCATATGCGTGACATTCGATTTGAAGGGGGTTAATCCTAGGCATCTTATATTTGACTTTTGGTGGAATACAGTTTATAATGGTCAAGCTATTAGCAATGATCACACCACATCTAATGGTTGAGTTAGCACAGCAGATACCTTTTCTTGGCCAAGGTGTTGCACCGTAGACTTTATCTTTGTCAGAGCAATTAAAATGAAAGAGATAGGATGTGCTAGTCCATACGCTTGAACTTCGAATTAGTAGACGGTTAACCAATATTGAACATGGAAAGATTAACACCTTCTTGTCCTGCCAATCATACAAGCACTGGGGAGCCCAGAGCTCCCAGTGCCCAACAATACATTCAACAACAGCATACATACTTGTTCTTGCGACTACCAGACACTTACAAATTACTCTATTGCACACTAAGAAATAGAAGACAATAGGACTTGGTGGTAGTTTCTTCAAGTTAGGGGCCGAGAACAGGTTGCCATTGAATTGATGAGCCACTAAAATGCCATCAAAGGTTACCATTTCGCCCCAATTACTGCAGGCAATTGCTTTTGGACACCAATTAGCACAAAATAGCCTATATAACAGGACCACTAGTACAATATCATACATATTCCTAATCATCTTATCCTTGAAAGGACCACCCTTTGAACGCTTATTAGGGAGACTTGTAAGTGTTAGTTGAATGGTGCTTAGCATACTAGTTTCATAGTTAACTTGCATTCTCCAAGCCCACAACTAAACCAGGCCAGCCCGGGCAATTTGGCGTTTGTGACAAACATTCCACCAACATGTATTACCCACTACTTCAGTGATTCGGCTTCCTAATAAATGCCAATTAATTGTGAATTCACAAATATAAATGAGGCTAAACATACTTGTGATTACCAACCTTAACCATATAATACACACTTTATATTCAGTCCAATTCCAAGCACCTACTGCATACCATCTAATCATGTCTATATTACATTGCCATTGACATTCTAGATATATGTAATTACCCCACCGGTTTTTCCAAAACAGAGAAAGGCCCAGTACCAGAATACAAACAAAGGTAGCCTTCCTGATCAACATATTGTGGTGCAACAAGATCATTCTACGCCATATCCGCAAAGAAAAATGCCACACGTACCTTACTTTCTTCCTTACCTCTTTGGCTTCCATTGGATCTCTGATGATGGTAGGGAATAGTGATGACTGATTGAGAGCGGAGATGTTCCCTTGGACCCTTCCTTGAAGAGCTATCAGTTTCTCTCTGTTAATACTCCTCCTCTTAAACTTTTTCTTTGCTTTAGCTTTCCAACTAGCCTCCTGGGTCACCAAGGAGGCTTGAGCATCTCCCATGAGTTTTTTGCCCTCCGGCATCCCCTTTCGGGTATTAGACTTTTTTGGGGCAGGATCTTCTGCCGCCAAAGGTTTCTTCCCTTTGTCCACTCCAGAAGGTGCCATGACCAGAACATAAACAAAACAAGTATTAAGACTGCACAAGATGGATGTAATAGAACTGTAAGGGAGAAAGAGAGAAGAGGAGGTGCGAGTAATCCGACACCACACACCCTCCCTTAAATAGAGAAATTTGATCGAGAAGAGGGAGAGGGAAACAGAGAGAGAACAAACCCATCCAGGATGAAAAACGTGCCCCAAGAAGCCTTGTTGCAGTAAACCATCCCGGCCATCCATTTCCAGAAAACTCCAGAACCAATCGGAATTGGCCAAGCATCTACTGTTCTAGCGACCGTACACCACAGAAAAGGCCAAGGCGGTGGTCGATTTGACCAATCCAAAGCAATCATCGCCAAATTCACACCCCAATCGTAGCAACAACGGTTTAGAGCAAAGGGATTGAGGCAAAACCTAATCATATACGTTAACCCAGAATTAGGGGAAACACAAGAGGCCATTAGAAATTCGCCAGCAATCGGCCAAAAGGAGTAGCCGATCCAAAGGATTATAGGGATTATAGGCCAAACAACCATACTTAGGAGTGGATTCAGAAGAAGAAGATAGGCAAGGGTGTACGGCCAAGAAAACTTCAACAAAGGGGATAGGAGTTCGAAGAGACAAAACGGGGAAGGCAGGGAAAGGAACCCGCGTGTGTAAGCGCGTTCTTTTTTCTCTGGATGGGTTTCTCTCCCTTTTTTGAGATTTTCTAGGATTATTTATTTATCTTTTTCATTGTTAGAACGAGGAAGTGCTACCATCTCCATAGGTCCGTATTGCGTATGTTCAGTCCAAATTGTACACGGCAGCACATTTGTTAACTTTGTGTTTTGTGAATGTAAAGCTTGTGATTGATTGTATTGACGCAAAGAACCAAGAAAGAGAGGAGAAACGGAAATCAGACAGCCTCCATTAGAGAGCTTTTGAGAGCTCGGAGGGAGTTTCGTGTGTTTGTTACAATCAATCTGAAGGATCCAAATCCTGTCCCTGGTTATGTCCCCTTCCCCGGTCCCTCGTCACAAAAACTCTTTTTCTTTTTTCTTTTTAATCTATTTTTATTTATTTGTTTTTTTTTCGTTTTTTTTTCATTTACGAATTGTGAGAGGGAGGGTGGATGGATAGGAAGGGATGATTTGATAATTTTGATTCCCAATCTGGAGGACAAAGAAAAGGCCCTATAAGCCTTATTTATAATACATGATATGGGCCTAACAAACAGCCCATTTGACATAACCTCCTAACTTAACTAACAACCGGAATATGAAACTCAAACCATTATTCCAAGCTTGAAAAGGAGAACGTCCTGCTGAGCTGAAGGCAACATTTTTGTTAAAACATCTACGAGTTGTTCCATAGTAAGGAGGTAAGACAATTGAAGGAGCCCTTCCAACACCTTATCTCGAGTAAAATGACAATCAATTTCAATGTGTTTTGTTCGGTCATGAAAAATGGGGATTTTGGTAATTTGGAGGGCTGAGTTATTGTCACAGTATAAGGTGACAGGAGATAGAGAGGTGAGGCCAAGATCATCAAGAAACCTAATCATCCAAGTAACTTCAGTTGCTGCTTGAGCCATCGCTCGATATTCGGCCTCAACAGAGCTTCTAGAGACCACACTTTGCTTCTTGGATTTCCAGCTCACAGGAGAGTTACCAAGGAGCAAAACATAGCATGCGATTGACCGATGGCTAACCGGGCATGAAGCCCAATGCGAATCTGAATAAGCTGTCAACCTGGGGTGATCACAACCATTAAGTGTGATGCTAAGGCTCTAAACGAAAAAACAAAGGTCAGGCCTAGTATGAGTTAGAAAGTTGAGTTTGCCCACCATCATTATGTAAAAGGTGGGGTTGGTGAACTTAGAATCTTCGTATTACTATAACTTGGGTTGGGGAGAACAAATAGGGCGGAGATCATCAATATTTGCATCATGAAGAAGCTCTTGGGCAAACTTTTGTTGAGTGAAAGCAATCCCTGAGTCAAGATAAGAAACCTCAAGCCCCAAAAAATAATGGAGAAGGCCCAGGTCCTTAAGACCAAACTCAGAATCCAAAAAGGACTTAAGATTGCTAATTTCAGTGGCATTGGATCCAGTCACAAAGGAGATCATCCACTAAACTGCTACATCAGTGAAAGAGCTAGAAACTCTTTTTGTGAAACGGTTGTAATCGTTCTTAGACTGCACAAATCCTTTATATAGTAGTGCAGAGAAGAGAGTAGCAAACTATTGCCTAGATGCCTGCTTCAAACAAGGGCGGCCCTATGGTGGGGCGGGAGTAGGCGACCGCCCCACGCGCTCCCGGAGTTTGGAAAAAAAAACATTTATATATATGGTAGTGTTGTAATAAGTAAAAGTAGGATGAATATAGAATCAATTAATCTACTTTGCTCAATTGGTTGGTGGGAAGGGAGAAAAGTAAAATAATACCAAAGGTTGGGTTCAATTTCTACTATCCTTTTTTTTAAAAAAAAAAATCATCTCCCCCAAAAAGGCTTTTTAATTCTTTGTTCAACTTGCACCTCACTCTCTATATTTCTACCCCTTATTTAATTATATTCCCACTTTCCGACCTCCCTATCATATACAAATTATCTAGCTATAAGGACAATTTTATCGGTGCTTTTACTGTGCAAGATACTATGAATTTTAACATTAAAAAATTGAAATAGTAGAGAAATCGATACTAGCCAAAATTTAATCCATCCCGTGTCAGGCTAGCCGGGCAGCATTTGAAATTTTCAGATGTCCAGGCGCAAAACGATGTCACTCGGAATCAAATGAAGACAACACGCTGCGTTTCATTTTGCAAAAATACGAAGGTGGATGTCGGACAAATGGAGGGCTCATATTGTAGCTGGCAAATGTATAATTTTTTTTGTAAATGCAATTTTTGACATTTCAAATGTCACAAAAAAAATAAACAAAAAAATCACAATATTAGATTCATTTTTCTAGACATTAATATTGAATATGTTTAACCATATTTGGA
Source organism: Persicaria tinctoria (assembly GCA_037127255.1). Classification (NCBI taxonomy): domain Eukaryota; kingdom Viridiplantae; phylum Streptophyta; class Magnoliopsida; order Caryophyllales; family Polygonaceae; genus Persicaria; species Persicaria tinctoria. Next base: position 12,461,082 of record JBANSL010000020.1, on the reverse strand, counting down.
AAAAAATCATTTTTTATTTGAAAACAATTATGTATAATAAAGAATAACACCCAAAAAATATGTGTAATCGTTTTTCCTTGGAAAAAATTATTTTCCATTATTTTGTACACATATCAATTTATGAATAATATTTTTATAAAAAAATAATATAATAAGCTAATTTAAAATTGAGGAAATTACTCGAGAGGGGTATAATCGTGACTTGATTTGGTAGGAAAAGATGAAAATAATTATTAGAGAGGGGTATAATGGTAAATTGAATTGATAGGAAAATATGTATTTTAGGATGCTAGGGATGCTATTGATAAAGTGTAAAAAGTGAGAATGAGATGCTAGGATGATGTGGCGGAAAGAGAAGAATACAATATTAGTATTCCTACTATCTCTAGTATCTCTTGATAAACATGGTCTAACTAATTAAACCCAACCTCCCCCAAAAAAGCTTTTTTTATTCTTTGTTCAACTTGCACCCCACTCTCCATGTTTCTACCCCTTATTTAATTATATTCCCACTTCTCGATCTCCATATCATTATCTAGCAATAACTAATTAAACCCCATAAAATTTAGGATTGGGGAAAAATTACCATAAAAACCAAACCAACATGTACCAACCGAACCAAGTTCCAAAACTTGGTACGGTAACGGTAATGAAAATAAAAAAGTTGGTATTACCATTTGTTGTGAGTCTAATTCGCCATGTTTTACATCTATTTTTATATCGATTTCTGCATGTATATCATACATTTGGGTTAGAATAGTGCAGAATTTTTGTAGTTTATGTTTATTTGCCAAGTATGGAGGTCTACACAAGTTTTTGTTATATTTCGCAGAAATCGGACGCACTTTGGAGCTTCAAGGAAAGTCATGAAGAAGCTAATTAATGATGGTGCAGCTGGAGGAAAGCCCACTTTTCACCATTCATTATTCTGAATCAAGCTTTGATGTCTTCATGAAAGTTGTAGCCCTCAGAAAGAGCTTTCCAACTCATGCTCATATGCGTCAATCCGACGAACGAGGACTCAGGAAAGTGTGTTTCAAGAACAGAGCAGAATGCTGAAAGCTGACAGCTCTACTCGATGTCGACCACGTCTAGTCGAAGTCGAGTACACCAGGAGCCAAAAGTTCACCCGGGGTCGAGCAGAGACACTCGAGAGCCCAGAGCTACTCGACGTCGAGTACACCTACTCGAAGTCGAGTACACATGTCGAGTACAGAAGGTATCCGAGCTCGAGTGTAACCCAGGAGGAAAAGTTCCAGTCGACGTCGACTAACCCAGAAGGTACGATCCAGTGGCCGAATCCGAGTTCGAGATCGAGTGGAGTATGGAGAAGATAGATTACTTGCAAGGAAAGGAACAAGATATTTTATCTAATCGAGAGAAGATATATCAAGATGGAAGGGATTTATCCACATTAGCTTTATTTCCTTTTAGATATTATTTCCTTTATCATAATGTTTTATCTTTATGTTATTAGATAAAAAGTTTAGATATAAATATAGTTTCCTACCTTGATTAGCAGGGATTGGAAGCCTATAAATAAAGCCTTATGGGATGAGTTTTAGGTATCTTATTCCAATTCAATTCTAGAGAGAACAAGTAAGTAGGAGAGTGAGAGAGCTTGTGGCGAGAGCAAGATGGAAAAGCGAGAGCGGATTTGGCTTGTTCGGTTGTAAGCTTTCTTTTATTTAATTCAATGCAATTTAGTTTCTTTTGTTATTTGATGAGTTTCTTGATAATGAAGAGCGAGTAGTCACCCAACTTCTAGGGTCGGGGTAAGCCCGACGGTGGCCATGTGAGGTGATGCGGTAAAGGTTTGATCTTTTTATGCATTTCGTCTTCTATCCCTATGAGCATGATTCTTTTGCGAAAGTTGAAGGTGATCCTTGTTTGTGTTATTGAAGCGAAAGTGATCTTAATGCAACTTGGATTAATTATGTGAAAAAGGGTTAGTAACAATTAGGGTTTATGCGAAAGCATCTATATTCCTATTTGTTAATAACGAAAGTTATTTGATGAAAAGCATAATCTTTTATGCCTTTATGTGTTACTTTGCATGGTTATCGTTGTGGTGTTGAAACCCTGATCTTGGAAGTGCTTTAGTTTATTGATTTTTTATTACAAATTTCGTGTTTACTTTCAGTTTTATGCAATTTAAAGTTTCGGTTTTCGTTTCTGTTTTCACTCGAAATCGACAAAGCGTGGTCGACGTCGAGTACGACTTGGTCGACGTCGAGTAGAATCAGTCAAGGTCGAGTACTTTCTATTGGTTTTCGTTTGCTGTTTTGTTTTTGTTTCTGTTTTTAGTCGACAGCCTAGTCGAAGTCGAGTACCTTACTCGAAGTCGAGTACGCTTCTGGTCGATTTTGCTGAGTTTCGGAACTGAAAAGGTGGGCGCTGACACGCTTCCTCGTGGATACGATCCTGACTACCTTCTACTACAACGGGAGGAAGTCTTGTATTTATTTGCTGAGACAGGGAGTCGGTTTGGTTTATATTTTATTTATATTTCATACTTGACCATCCTCCTGCAACAACACCATTACCAACCAATTTGAAATTGGTTGGTATAGTAATGTCAACCAATTCCTATCAAACCAATTATATTTAGCTTTATTTTTATTTTATTTTATTTTGTAATTGTTTTGAGGATTTAACTTTTATCTTTATTTTTTAAACTTTTTTTCTTTAGAAAATGCTTTTAATCAACGGAGGAATACTAACTCAACCTCGATTAAGACGAAAACCAATAGCGTTAGTCAGACTAAGACCTTCCTACCACTATGTTGCTTTTGCTTTAGTGCTTAAACACTTTGTAATAACTTTTATGTTTTATGTTGCTTTCGTGCTTAAATATAGTTGGTTCGGATGAAAACCTAAGCGTTGGAATAGCTTATACAGAGTACATTTTAATTAAGTTGTATTGTATTTGTATGTTTTTTCTCAACACTCGAAAGTTGGTAAATTATCATTACCAACACGTACCAACCAACTTAATTGGTAGCCGACTAACCGTTGGTACGACCCCTTCGGTGGTTGGTAATGGTAGGAGTTTTACGATTACCAATTCAAATTGGTTGGTACATGGTAAACGGAAAAATAAACTGGTAATGTACCAATTCCACCCCTAACAAATTTGGTGAAATTAACCTCATTTAAAAAAAAAATCACCTCCATCAAAAAAACTTTTTTTATTCTTTGTTCAACTTGCACCCACTTTCTGTGCTTTTGCCCTCTTATTTATTTATATTCCCACTTCCCCAACTCCCTTACAAATTATCTAGCTATAAACTAATTAAACCCCATAAACTTGGTGAAATTAGGATTTGATTATGACAGTAAATTTTGTGAAATTTTAATTAGAGTTCGTGATTTTGAGAATAAATTTTGTTTTGTAATTATTGTGTATATGTGATTTTGAGAATGAAATTTATGAATTGAATTTGGGGTTTGTGAATTGAATTTGTGAAGTTGTATGCAATATTTGTATTTTTATACCCTACATATTCAAATAATAATTTCTATAATGTTTTTGTAATCCAAAAGATATTATAAAATTGATGAGTTTACAATCCGAGGAAATGGTACTAAATACCACTTTTCCAAAAATCTTTGCAAAAATGCCGACATTTTGGGAAAATTGCAAAAATGCCATTTTTGCCCCAAATTTGCAAAAATGTCAAGGTAACCCCCTCCCCCCCCCACCAACCGGCTATCCTATGTTATTTTGCCCAAAAAAAAAGAAAATTAAAATAGAGGCATCATTGCCTAGTGAAGAGAGACATGGCGGGAAGGAGAAATAGGGGGGGTTAGTAAATGCAAATCCAATCACATATCTCTCTCCCGTTTCAAAACATACCGATAGCAAAGAGAGAGAGAGAGAGAGAGAGAGAGAGAGAGAGAGAGAGAGAGAGAGAGAGAGAGAGAGGGCTTCTTCATCGGGCAGTTGCAGCGACGCATAGAGAGAGAGAGAGAGAGAGAGAGAGAGAGAGAGAGAGATGGCAGTTTCTTCTTCGGCAGTTGCAGAGACGGTTTTGGGGGAGAGGAACAACAAAGGAGAGAGAGCAGGCAAGTCCACCGTTGCCGAAAAGTACACACCAGGTCCACCGTTAGGTACGCCCTTTCTCCCTTTGATGGTATTGTGCGCGGGTGTGGGTCGGGGAAGTAGTGGGTGAAGGGGTTAGGGCAATGGTGGGTCCGGGTGGTGGTTTTCGTGTTTGGAGAATGGTGGGTGGTGGTGGCATGGGTGGTTTTCGGGTATGGAAAGGGGAAATCGGTGGTTAGGGTTTTCAATTGGGTGACAGTGGTTTTCGGAATGGGTTAGAGCAACGGTCGGGGAATTATGGATAGGGGAAATTGGTGGTTTGAGGTTCGAATTGGGTGACAGGGGTTTCCATTTTGGAGAGAAGGGTTCCGAAATTTGTTATGGTAGGCGAAAAAGGGGAAATGACGAGGTGTGGAAATTGAGATATGTGGATGTCGTAGGTGGCCGATTGAAGGAGGTTTGAGGTATTGGTTATAGGCTTCCAATTCATAAGGGGTGACATGGGTTTCACCTTGAGTGACAGGGGTACAGTGACATGGGTTAGTCTGTTAGGTGACAGAGGGAGATGGATATAATTTGTAAACTGACTTTGTTCGTCTGATGGAAATTGCAGGAAACATATAGTGAGGACGAAGAATCTGAGGTTGAAGAAGCGGGAGCCTGAATACCTAGTCCCGGAAGAGAGGCACTTCCGGGCTCGGGTGAATCATGGCTCAAGACTGTTAATGCTCAACAACATTGATGACTATGTTGACGCTCACGACTAGCAGAAGCTCCTTGACTCCCAGCTGGGTGGGGTTGTGCAGTTGGCGCACCGCGTTAAATTTTCTTCACAAATGGTGCATTATGCACTCCAGCGCCAGCTTGAGACCGATAAGGAGTGGGAGACCTGGTACCGGATAAAGGGGAAGCTCCGGAGGTTCTCCCTCAAGGAGTTTGCTTTAGTTACCGGGTTGCGGTGCAGTCAACCAGGAGCGAGTGAGATGGAGGACGACGAGAAAGCTATCAATGAGTTTTTTGGAAACGAGAAGATGACGGTCGGTGACCTGGAGAGCGAGCTGAAAAACTCATTGTTGGTGGTGCGGAGCCCGCGAAGACGATTCAAGCTAGTGCTTCTCTACATTGTGGAAGGCGTGTTGCTAGGGGAGGAACAGAGGAAGGGGTTGCGGAGCTGGATTGTCAGGTTGGTGGAGAATGTAGATCGATTTTTGGCATTCCCATGGGGGCGGGTCATCTATGCTGCAACACACGTCTCGCTGGACGGCGCCGTAAAGCGCCGGGAGGCTGAGTTGAAGGCAGAAGATCGAAAGAAGCGCAATGGTTATGATCATTTTGTAATTCATATGCTGAAAATGTATTAATTTGAGTGGGGATGCGGTGCAGATTTGGTTGTTGGAATCCGTGCCAAAATGGGGGGTCCGGTTTGCGTCGAAGGTGTCGACCACGACTTTCCCTCGTTGCATGAGATGGACCCTCAACGACGAGAACCTAGCTTATGCTGATATAGCCAGCCGCACTGAAGCTGTGGGAGAGGCGGCCATTGAGATTGACGATAACCCAATACTCATACCAGAGGAGGCTGAGCTGGAGTTGATGGATGGTTGTGTCTACGATGATGAGAAGTCCGACCCCCTCTTCGACGACCTAGTGGCACCCTTCCTGACACATTTCAAAGCCCCTGGTAGGAGCTCCCCAAACACGCGAAGAGGAGGTAATGAAAAGGAAGGTTGGGTGGAGGACGTGACCAAGACTCTGAAAGCAGTTATGGACAAACTTGAGACAATGTCAACAAGGATGGAGAAGATGGATGAAAAGGTACGCTTGTGTTGAATTTTGTCACCTTATGGTGATATGAAGTACGAATTTGTTGACCTGGAGCTGAAATTGTTAGAGGTGGTCGTGACTGAGCTGCGGGATGGTAAAGGTAAGGGGACGGTCGGGCAAGAAGCAACCCATCAAGAACAAGCTGCCGATGAGAAAAAACGGGATGAGTTTGTTGAAAGCTATGAGAATGTAAGTTTGTTTTTTCGTGACATGCATTTCGATGTTTAGTCTTGCTTGAAATCGGGGATCCAATATCAAACGTTAATTTGTTTTTTACAGGTCGAACTTGATGATTTGATTAAGTCAATTGCGCTTGAAGGCGGTGAGAAGACCCTAGGTGGACAAGGTGGTAAGGTAAGTTGTTGGTAAACATCACAAGAATTCATCGATCCAGTGTGACATGAAGAATGTAGTTGTGTGACATGATTTGTTATGTTAAGTGACACTAGAAAGTTTGAGGCCTAATTGAATGTTGATTTCATTTGCAGTTTGGAGCTATTGTTGAGAAGGGAACTGAAGTGGATGATGGCGAGGATAAGCACGCTGAAGTTCAAACTGTGAAGGCAAGGGATGGGGGGGCAAAAGAGAGCAAGGAGGTAGGTGATGATGTCGGGGACAAGCATGATGAAGCTGAATCTGTCAAGGCAGGGGATGGGGGGGGGGGGGGGAGGGGGAGGAAAGAGCAAGGAGGTAAGGTTTATTTATGAAAAAAAGGTGACAAGGAAAATTATCTCTGTGACATGAACGTTTATGGCAACTGACACGAAAATTTTTCAGACCAAGGCAGGGGACAAGCAAGCTGATGTCGGGGACAAGCCAGCTGAAGGCGAATCCCTCAAGGCAGGGGATGGGGCGGCAAGAGAGAGCAAGGATGTAAGTTTTTTCTATCAGTTAATAGTGACAGGGACAATGTAGTTGTACGACATGAGTATATCTGTTATGTGACAAGGGATAGTGTCAATCTTAGTTGAAGTTTGATATGTTTGCAGTTGGGAGAGGATGGTGTCAAGGGGTCTGGTCCTAATGAAGGGGGAAAGAAAATTCAAGGTGATGATAGGGCGAAGCCCCGAGTAGCGCAAGTGTATGCATCTAAGGGGGCGAAGAAGATGAGGAAGGGTGTTGGAGAGGAGCTGGCTCCCCCGGCCAAGAAACCGCGAGCCTAGAAAGTAGCCAGTGTTCCCGCTGATGTTGTTGAGCTAGGAATTGTGTCCGCGACGGACAAGGACGCCATGACAAGTTGGCTCACAAGGTACGTAACTTATGTGTCTTACTCTTGAATAGACGACGAAGGTAGATAGTTGAACGTCCACTATACCTGACAGAAACTTACCATGCAGTGGGGACGTGGAGGTGCGCAAGTCACCTTGCGGTGTGGATTAGGGCTGTTCATCTGCCCAAAACCGATCCGAACCTAGCCAAACCGAACCGAACCGAAAACCGAAATTCCCAAAAATGAAAACTGAACCTACACTAATAGGTTTGGTTCGGTTTTTTACCGGTTTGATTTAGGTTCGGTTCGGTTATGAACCCAAGTAAACCGATTTTATTTGAGCATTTTTTATTCAGATTTTATTTGAGCATTTTGAAAAAAAAACTAATAGCCTAGATATACAACTACTGAACTATCAACCTATCAACCTATTACTTAATTTGCTTTGTACAGCACTACATACACAGTAGTAGCACCATGTACATTGTACATCAAGATTAGCAGCTGAGCAAATAAAAGCTTAACCTTGTACACTACAGGCGTACAACCACGTTATAAACCTTCCACCTTGTACAACAGTAGCACATATTAACAGCTGAGCAAATAAAAAATGTACAGTAGTGGCTGCCATATGTTTCTACTAGAAAAGGTTCAAACTGTTACGTGTGACTGCCAACCGAACAAGGGTAAATTAAAACATTTAAAAAATATTCGGTTTTCTCCCGGTTTAACCGAACGAGTCTAAACCGAACCTAAAACCGAAAATAGAAATTTCATGAACCGAAAACCTAAACCGAAATAGATCGGTTCGGTTAGGTTCTGGTTTTTTCGGTTCGGTTCGGCCCAAAAATTCGGTTCAAACCGAATATGAACAGCCCTAGTGTGGATGTGACGAAGGAGTTACTCAGCTGCCTAATGAAACCCCAAGATTGATTTGGCACAGTGGTATGAACACGTGTCACCTATCAAATTTCACGTGCCGGGATTTTGGATTGTAATTGCGGTTCACTTCATGCAGGAGATGGAGGAGTGTTGCTACCTTCTGCGCAAAGCGGTCGTAGACAGCCAGACAGGGCGGCTGACATTGGCAGTCAAGCCATCGTTGTGGATACGTGCTTGACGGGAATTTATCTACCGCGGGAATGGAAGGAGTACAGCGCCAGCCCCGAAGCATACGACCCCAGTGATGCATTGATGGCGTACTTAGATGGCGGGTCCCCGAAGCATACGACCCCAGTGATGCATTGATGGCGTACTTAGACGGCGGGTCCCCGAAGCCGTTAGGGCGATCGTGGTCAGGTACGGACCTCATCCTCCCCCCTTCAACGTGAGGAACAAACATTGGGTTGCGCTTGCAATTGATCTGAAGGAGTGGGAGGTCAGGGTGTATGACTGAGACGTCCACATCGTGACGGAACGCCAGCTCCAGCCCCTCTTAATGCCTGTGATAAGTCTCATCCCTGTTGTCATGCGGGCACACCCCGATCTAAAGGTGAAGTATGAAGATAAGGTCCCCACGCCGTTTGCCATTCGCCGGGACAGGAGCCTTCCATAGAACAAGCAAAGGTAAGTTGGTTCACATGGTTCAATTTCGTTTCATTGGATGTGGAATCGGTGTCCGCGTTCTGACCGATTGTTCCCCATTGCAGCAGTGATTGTGGTCCGTACACCATTAGATTCATGCAGCTCCTGCTGGAGACCGCCCTGACCTTCGATGGATTGGATGACACGTACATTGAGGCATACCGCCAGATGCTAGTTGTTGGGGTATTCCATGGTCGACTCGGATGCTAGACTTTGGAGTGTCTCGTGAATGTTTGTTGTGAACACTTGCTTCCAATCATAACACCCTCTTGTAATAGTTGAAGTAGAACATTTGGATATTTTGCGAAACTTGATAGTTGTCGAATGTGAACATTTGGATATTTTAGGTATGCGGACATGTTAAACTTGGTAGTGTAGATATATGTATCTATCCAATTTGGTGACAAGGTATATGTTGTTACATGACACGAGGATTAAAAGGGGTGACATGGGTCATTTAGACTATAAGTAGGAATATGAGAGAGTGAATAGTGACACGAAAAAACCTGTGAGGTGACACGTGCATGCAAAGACGTGACCCGATACTGGGACAAAACAACAAAACGACAATAGAAAAGGAATCTTTCAGGGTGGGAGTTGGTTGCACAGTTACTTTGACCTACTTTAAAAAATAGAAAAAAAGAAAAAGAAAATATTGTGTCTCTCGAAAATAAAAGGTAAAGAAAAGAAAAGAAAAAGTAACTTTCACCAACTTGCATTCATTGCAGTTGGGGAATAAAACCACCAACACAAGGGAAGGAGAGAGAGAGAGAGAGAGAGAGAGAGAGAGAGAGAGAGAAAGGGAGAGCGAATATTAATAAAGGGCAAGAAGGGAGGCGGTTGTGAATTGAAGGGAAAGAGGAGAGCCCGTACCGGAGAGGGAGGAAGACGCCGGAGAAGGGAGGAAGACGTCGGAGAAGCCCGTACTGGAGAGAAAGGTGTCGGAAAACAGGTACAACTCAATTGATTGTTGAAATCCGTCCTCACCCATCTCTACTACTCTGAATCTTCACTTAATTTGCAATCTTCCCCACTTCATTTGCATTCTTCCATTGTTTCGTTCAAAGGCATGCAATTTGGGAATGGAGAAAATTCAGAAATTGGGGATTTGGGTTAACGGTGATGTGGGGAATTGGGGGATACGGGGAATCTTCACTTAATTTACAATCTTCCCCACTTCATTTGCATTCTTCCCCATTCCCAATTTCGACCCCCAACATAGCCATCATCTTCGGGCTTCCTAAACCCTAACCGCGGGTTTGCCCTATCCAATCCCCAAAACCGCGCTCCTTTTCCTTCATTCGCAACCACCATTGTCACCCCTCCACAATCCCCAAAAACGCGCTCACTGACGTTCAATCCCTTACCGCCATAGCATGCTCTTTCATCCACCCACCTCGAACCCCAGATTCGAAGAAAACGGACAAAAGAGAAAGAGGGTGTACCTTCTGACTTTCCTCCCAGTGTTATTCTCTTATCCGACAGTTCCCAGCTGTCTCTTCTTCGACTCGTTGTTTCTTGTCGCCGACGTCTCTTCTTCCTCCCCCCTTCGAACGCTTTTGAGTTATGGAAATTTAGAGATGGAGTCTTGATGGAGAGAGAGAGTGTGTGTGGTGATATCCAGGATGCGTGTCAACTCACCCAATATTCTTTATTTTTTCTTTTCCCGCCTAAACCCAGCTAAAAAGGTGAGGTTACGGACAAATTTTTGCAAATAAATGGGAAAGGGTCAATTTTTGCAAATTTCCCCCCATTGTGCTATTTTTGCAAGTTTGGCAAAAATTTGGTCTATGTATGACCAGTGGTTGACTTCTCATTCTCGAAACTTTGGTTATAAGTTGTCAGAAAATCACCCGTGTCACCAAAGTTGGAATCCCGCGTCAACTTACATAATAACCCCTTCAACATTGTCATAATGGTAATTTCAATATGGTCACAAGGGTGATTTCCTAACACGGCTAGCACAAACACTCAGGAATGTAAACATGAGCTGAAACAAGTGTCAATGCATGGGTGAATTCATTATCATAGCGTCAACCACCAAAATGTCAAACATCAAATTGAAAGTTGTGACATGATAACCCCTTCAACCTGACAAGGGATTACAAAGAGGGTGACAAGGGTTATTTTCTGAATCCATCCCCAAAAGTACTACGAAGTTCTTCATCACTTAACTGTAGCATGTAACCCGTTCCCAAAAGTACCGCAGCCTACTTAGAGTTTGTCATATGTACAAACAGCCTAATTACACTACCAAGTACTTAGCCCGTTCACAAAATAACATAGACGGAGAATGGTCCAACCACTGACCCCAAACTGCAAATGCAAAAGAAGACCCAGCTGCGGAGGTAAGGCGTTGGACCACCAATGGAGGAACACATCTACGAACGACGGTGCTTGAAACGGGTAAATTCTCCCCGAGATGGGTATCGACAAGTCTTAGGGCGACCAGGGTGCCGCTTCACATCCGGGGGGAGACACACCGCGCTGGACATGGCTAGGGGATTCGCCAATCTGTTCTTGGAGGAAGCGGATATAGCACATTCTCGTAACACGCCTTCCATGCTGCGACTTTGTAGAAGTCATTCACGAGAGAGAAGAAATTGGTACCTCGAAACCTTGGAGCGGCTATGGCATGTTGGCACGGAAACTGGTCAATGTCGAATTGCTTGTATGTGCAGGTCCGAGCACACATGTTCACAACCCAGGTGGAGGACCCTCTGCGGACAGTGTACTCGTGTGCGCTGAGCGCTCTGACATCCATGAATGTTGGCAACGCATAGCTCATTTTCAGCTCACCTTGAACGTAATCGCTCATCGACGACCTCGATTTGGTGCTTTTTTCCCGACGCTCGTAAAACCACTTGGATACTATTTCGATGACAGCATCAATCAGGGATGTGATGGGTAGGTCGCGGGGATCCTTGAACACGGAATTCAGACACTCGGAGTTGTTCGTCGTCAATATGTTGTAGCGCATCCCCAAGAAGTATGTCCGGGCCCAGTTCTGGAATCCAGCCTCTTTCAGGTATTGGCCCGCATGGGGTGACTGAGCGCAGAAATCAACGAAGTGCTTCTCGAACTCTGCCCTCGTGTACGCCCTCGCCACCTTGAAGTACAACGTCTGCAGGCCCGTCACCCCCTTGTACTTCACCCTGGCATTATGAAATAGATGTCATTGGCAGGCCCCTTGCTTGGCAAACGCATAGTGGTCCCTCAAACCTTTTACGATACTAAGATGCCGATCAGAGACAAACATTACGTCCGGTGCATCCTCGACGACATGTAGCATGTTCTTGAAGATCGAAGAAGCCCCATGACCCGTGATTCTCACCATCGACATGTAACGGCCCAGAATTATGATTTCCGGGTTACGTTTCAAGGGATAAAACCCCTTGTTCGGATCTTGCAATCCAGGTATAGGTCGAGGTTTCAAACTCATTTGATATTAGTAGAAGGAGGGATTTCAAACCCTAAAAACCTCAAAGGGCCATTAGGTACCCTTTACCTGTCCTAAAACTATGTCGCAAAATCCAATTCAACCGAAGGTAAAGCGGAAGCAAAACTAGGATACAAATGCCACGACAAAGCCGGGTCAACCAAATCATAAGCAAGTGATTACCATTTTACCAAGTTAGAATATTAGCTAGGTTCTTCGATTCGCCAAAGGGTTTCCCGTCACAGAAGCAAGGAGCAAACAAGATCTGCAGAAAATACCTTAAAAAAAAGAACGGGGAAAGGAGTCAGATCGAGCCACTCATGCGGGACCGGCAGTCCTCGCTGAGGCCACATAGTATGTGCTATACCTAATAAAGATGCTCTAATGCAATACGAAAGTCAAACACACTAGCATGCTCCTGGTTATAATAATGTGTAAAAATACTGTAAAGGGCCCAAGACAATGCCAAGTGGCATATCCCTCTCCTACCTCCACCCCCTTCCGATAGGGCGGAGACTAGCCAGCTCGTGAATGCATTCCATCATAATTGGGCGGCACGCATGCCTAACCCGCTCCACAATAAAGCCCGCAGGCATATCATAATATAAGGAAGTTCATGACTCGATTGACTCAGGGTACCCGATGAGGCTGGGCTACCCTATGACCCTAGCAAAGACTCTAGGACTATCACAGATAATGGCCGTTCTGTTTCAAACGCATAAAGTAAGCAGATGCTCATTCAATTAGTGCAACCTAAACAGGATACTACATGACATGCTTTTATGCATATGCAACACCTAACATAAAATGCAACAACATGCATGAATGTCCAACCTGAGTAAGCCCCTAGGGAACTTACCTGAAGTCTTCACATCCAATTAACCAGCAAACAAGTCACTAGATACTCGTCCATCGGCCAACAAGCCACTCAGAGAATCATCCAATCACACTAGCAAGTAATAAGCAAAGAACAACTCATCAATACATATTTACTCAACACACAAGCATGCTTTCAGGTCAACACTAGACCAAACAATATTTTATTCAATTAACCTCGCATTCTCATCATTCCCAATTAACCTTATTCCCATCAAGTATGAAACTTAGTTCAAAGTCTTTACCAAGATCATTACTCAAAACATCTTATTTCAAATCAAACTCAGATTTTCCCTTACAAATTTGCTCACGCTAAACCATAAACTCTCAAAATCAAGAATCACAAGTCTTATTTATCAAACTCGCATAATACATCATACCCAATAAGTAAACCAAGGTAAGTTAATATTTCAATAAATCATTTCATTATAAGGAACTATTCAACCGCAAGCACCACGATCAAGCTTAACAGCACACAAATATAACAATTTGTAAACATCTTTTATATAGCCTTGCTAACAAATTTCATAACTCAATAGGCACAACAACCAGCTTAATTACAAGTATGACAAGTTCCCAAGATGTCTTTTATATCTTATCCCATTGATCATATATTGCTACTCTTAGGTCATGATACTTACACTATAGGTGACAAGTCAATAACAAAGTCACACCTTTATAACCTGATTGCTAAAGTTAATTTGTCCACGTACTAATCCGGAACCTATCGGCTTGAAAAGGTAGTAATTAGACAAATAAAATCCAATTTTCATCCGTTAACTTTCAACCCACAACTATTGATTAATACGAGAGCAAGTCAATCTAATTCCTACCAGTCAACGAACTATACATGATTAGTAAAAATAATAAATAATAAATTCGAGCAACTAGCGCCACAATCCAAAACGAAACCAGGTTCAAGATAAAGATCCAAGAATGTTATACCGAAAATCTCATGACCCATTTACGACAAGAGGTCGGGATAGACGGGGGTTCGATTCCAGCTCACGGTTGGGCATCAGTTTCGACCTCGTCAGCTTCGGGTTCGATAGGCTTGGTGGATCCGGATGGGGGAGGAGAGAACACTTGTTCGGGCTTGTCCTCGACTCCATGGTCGGCAGGGCTTAACGCGCGACATGAATGAGGCATCGGCCTCCGCCTTCACGCCGAACTCCCATCGACGGCATTCGAAGCTTCTGCCCGCGCTTGGTGCTCGAGGCGGTCGTTGATTCTGCGTCATAGCTAGGACAAGGAGGTGGGGGTGAACTTGGGCCCTTCGATGGCGCTCGAGCAAGAAAGGTGGAGCAGCAAGACGGTGAGGAGCGCTCTGATCCGAAATTTAGAAGAAACAGAGGGCAGCTCTTTAGAAGAAAGGAGGAGGAGATGAGCAGTAGGATTTCCTTCTCCAGATCCGAATGAAGGGGGAGAGAGGGAGAGAGAGAAGAGTAGTTTTTTGGGGCGGCTGGAGATCAAGATTTCAGAAGGAGAGAGAATCCGGACTCCTAGGGTTATAAGGGCATATATATATATACCCGCAAATTAGTGTTAGAAAAATTGTGTTAAATTATAAAATCAACCCGGTATTTTTTTTAAATTGCAAGAATTATACCACAACTAAATATATATAATTCCACTATTAAATTCTAACTACGTTAAAATGTCGGAATTTGCTTCGAATAAAATAAAATCATTTTGATCGAGGACGGAGGTTTTAAAAATTGGCAAAATCCCACAATGTTAATATTGAAATTAAATCATAATTTATAAAATAATATTTTAAAATATCGAGCCTTTACACGACAATCGCAAACGCAATTGGGTATACACTATGGTCTGCATCTTGGGCTGTGAAAAATAGAAGCGTGCCCCTGAACTTCCCTTTCAGAAAACTCTCATCCACTGAAATCACCTGGACATGGATATAGACACCAGCTAGTTAGGTGACATGGATATTTATGTTAGGTGACATGCAATATTATAGTACTGACATGGGGTTTTACCTTTCGAAGGTAGGGGATCGCCTTGCTCCATACCCCGAAGCTAACAAAGGCGTACTTGAATCTTTGGGATGCGTCCAGCTCTAACCTAGTATATGTCCCGGGGTTAGTCTACTCCAACATGTGCAAGTATGGAATAATATCTCAGTAGCTGTCTTCATCGGTCCCATGCTTCACCTCCCTCGTTGTCAGTCGTGCCCTTCGTGCCTTCCAGTAGCTACACGATACTCCATACTCGGACTTCGTCATTTTCTGCACTTGCTCGGGAACGAGGTCCTTTCGAGTCCCGATGAACCTGCATATAATGGTGTCATGGTGAGTTACATTATGTGACATGTGGAATAATGTTGTGTGACATAAATAGTTGTTCGCAACTAAAGTAACACTTACGTGGTCACGAGGTTGCGTCCAATCATGTTCGACGTAGCATGTCGGCTATGGTTGTGCATTATGCTCAGGTCACATGTATGCTCATGGACATACTGTCGGATGGACCACATAGTCGTGCGCCGGTAAGTCGACGCCCTTAACATCCATGTGCACTTGGTCTCCACACAACCAACTAAATACGTCGTTTTACACGACCTCTTCACTACAAACTCGAAGCACTTCTGCACTACAATCCACTTAAGGCAACACTGCACTTCAGCCTTCGAGGCGAACAATTGTCCCTCCGAAATTTCTGTCAGGTTGCGTCGTGGATCCTGGGCCTGAGGCGTTACTCTGTCCACCATAGCTTCAACTTTCTCCATCATAGATGGGGATGTGCTGGACCTAGGAACCCAATCTTCAAGTTCCCTCATCACCTCATCCTCAACTTCATCCCCCTCCGTCGACACCCTCATACCCGAGTCTTCCTCAAAATCCTGCCAGTCAAAATCATCCCTAAGTTTTTCCCTCTTCACTCCGGCATCGAAGTCCTCCTCCTCCTCCTCCTGACTGCTAATGGATATGACATCCAACCCCTTATACATGTCACCTTGACATTTTACCGTGTCATCGGAGGAGGAGTCCATGTCACCCAAGTGGATAACATCTAAACCCTCACACCTGTCACCCTGAAGAATGTTCTTGTCACCAGTTCCAAACCCCTTGTCAGTTGCGTGCTCCTGCCTCTTCCCGATCACCCCACCCAACTGGATCAATTCCGGACCTTTACCCTTGTCACCTACACTCATAAGCTTTTCACCAGTTCCAAACCCCCTGTCAGTAGCGTCCTCCTGTCTCTTCCCTATCACCTCACCCATGTGGTTCGACTCTGGACATTTACCCTTGTCACCTTTAAAAATACGTCTGTCACCAGTTCCAAAACTCATGTCATTAACGTGATCCTGGCTCTTCCCTATCTCCTCAGCCAAGAGGATCACCTCCGGACCCTTACCTTTGTCACCTGCACATATATCCTTGTCACCCCTTACCTTTAGCAATTAGATAGATTTTATTTCTTGAGAAAGCAAGCTAGTTTTATCTTTAAATAAAGGCATTAGGCCTAGGTTTTAATCATTTCGGACTTGAGAAATCAAACATCCTAGTTTAGAGAGGCAACTGAGAATGGAGAGAGAGAGAGAGACTGGAGTTTTCGGTTGTACTTTTTGCAAGTTCAATATCGACTGAATTACAGTCGACATCGAGAGTCGCTGACTCGACATCGACTACCATTTAGTCGACGTCGATTGTTCTGTTGTGTTGTGCATGATACTGACTAGGAATCGACAACCACATTAGACATCGACTGCTTTTCGGTCGATATCGAGTGACTTCTGGTCGATACAGAGAGTTGATTTTAGACTACTTAGGCGAGCGTTGACTAGCTTTCTCGTGGATCGATCCTGATTTCCTACTACTACAGTGGGAGGGAGTCTTATATTTATTTGCTTGGATAGGGATTGGTTTGCTTTTATACTTATATTTGTTTATTCAATTCTCCCCTATCATGTCATTAATTGGAAGCGCTATTACAAAATATGAAAAGGAGAAACTAGCGGTAACCCGGTGGATTATATGGTATATAAGAAATCAAACAATCTTCAGAAATGAACTCATTCCGAATCGGGAATCTGTTAAACACATCATCGCAACTCGCTTGAAAAATTGGAAGAAAACCTCCATGCATGGAAATGAGGATGATATTCAATATACTCGAAATGATAATGCTACCAATCACACACAGTCAATACTACATCAAAAGTTGCTAAGTGGATAAAACAACCTTTTGGTACGTTTAAATTAAACTTCGATGGATCTACACTCGATAACAATGACAACTCAATTGGCTACATCATTCGTGATTGGGAGAGTAGAACGATCCACATTGGCTATGACATAATCGGCAACCAGACCTCACTAAAAGTTGAGGCTTTGACATTAAGACATGGAATAATCAAAACTTTTGCCTTGGGTATAAATAAGTTACAAATTGAAGGGGACTCCCTTATAATCACGAATCATTTAAAAACAAATTTTACATGCTTATGAAAAATTGAACTTGTGATGTCCGATATCAAAATATTGTTGTCAAGTGTGAGAAAAGTCTCCTTCTCTCACGTGCTCCGAAATGGTAACATAATGGCTAATAAGATTACACGCATTTACCGCTCTGCCAGAAAATTCGACATTTATACTAATACGGGTCTTGACTTATTAGATACTCCGGAGTATAATTATTTCACCCAAATTATTATCTGATAAAAAAAAATTATGAGAGGCAAAAAGTGTCGCCCACTCGTTTAGGCGTCTTTTTACAAAATTAAATTTAATTATTCATTATTTATGGGAGTCAAAAACTCCGACTTGTTCCTCAAGAAAATGGTCGAAGAAAAATAAAAAAGAAAAATCTAGACCGATGTCCCACCTTCCTATCCGGAGAAGCATGACTACCTACCAAGATATGAATCGGACGGCCTTGATTTCTTTGCAACACTGCATGAGGCACGCGGCATCACACAAATGAGGCTCCACCATAGTAATGGTGTACTGGCGGTACAGCAGATGTTACCAACGTCCACAACCACAACCCCGCCGGGTCTCTCTCGGTTCGGATCCTTCACGCTACCAATCGGCCCCCCTCAGTCCCCAACTCACTACTTCCTTTATAAACCCTATTCCTACGCTCTCATTTCCCATCACAAGTTTCCCGAAGCTTAACCACTCATCTAGAATCTTCTCAATTTCTTTCGGCTTCTCCCCTCTATCAACTCTCCATGGGTAATCTCGCTTGATCTGTATCTTTTCTTGCTTCTTAGTTCATGATTTTGCTGGTTAATGGTTGATTATCTGTGTTATGAATGTCTCCTGATTGTGTCTTTCTTCCGTTTTCGGTGTTTGCTGGTGCTTTGCAGCAAAGATCAAGGTTGGAATCAACGGTAATGGCTACTGTCTCTTCAGATTCTCATCAATTCTTCTCCGATCTGCATATTTGTGTCTGATTTTGAATATCTGATATCCAGGTTTCGGAAGAATCGGCCGGTTGGTCGCTAGGGTGATTCTTTCAAGGGACGATGTAGAGCTCGTCGCCGTTAACGATCCTTTCATCACCACCGAGTACATGGTAAGTCGATCTGCTATTTCTGCTCCAGATCCATCTCTGTGAAGTTGCGATGGTTTTAGATGTGATGTTGGGTTAAACGGATAAAGTAGATAGTCGATCGATGCTGTTAAGTTAACAATTTTGTTTGCTTGCCTGTAGATTGATTGTTGAATCTTTGTGTTTTTTTGTTTGTTGTCTGTATAGACATACATGTTCAAGTACGACAGTGTCCACGGTCAGTGGAAGCACCACGACATCAAGGTGAAGGACGAGAAGACTCTTCTCTTCGGCGAGAAGGCGGTGACCGTCTTCGGAGTCAGGTGAGATTTGGATCTCTAGATCCGCAGAGAGTTAATGAAAAGGGATTTTGTCACTTGGTTGAGTTCATTCTATTGATCTCATCGATTGGTTGATATTCTCAGGAACCCCGAGGAGATCCCATGGGGTCAGACTGGCGCTGACTTCGTTGTTGAGTCTACTGGAGTTTTCACTGACAAGGACAAAGCTGCTGCTCACTTGAAGGTTTGCGATTATGGCTCTTTGCCCTCTTTTAGCTCCATAGTTTGTAATCGTGGTTATGTTTTTTTTAGCACTGGTTATGGTTGATTAGCTTTCATATTATTTCATGCCTAGACATTACTATTTCTGTTATATACCTGTATGATTGATAAACGATTATTATATTGCCATTCGGTTTCCTTGTAAGAAGTTTTTTGCATGTGTACTGTGTCTCTGATCATCTAGTATTCTACATTTGTCTTTCATTTTCTTGTTAGCTTAAATAATGTCACTTAAATCCGTGTCAGTTTCTATAACTAGCATAAATTGTAGATGCCATTCTTAGATAATGCAATTCATGATGCATTGATGCTTGCCTTTGATTGACCTTTGTTTTTTCTTTTCTATCTGAACGGTTACCTTTCCTCTCCATTTTGGTTAGTTTCTCTTGATTCAGATATGCTTTCTTGTCTTGTTCGTAATTGGAATTGTGTCACTGGACACCGAATGGATCCATAGTTCTAGATCCCTAATTACATTATGCATCTTTTTTGTGATGTAAATTACACCATGCATCAATATGATGGAGCCGATTGCATGTTTTTCTACTTCTAGGGTGGTGCTAAGAAGGTCATCATCTCTGCACCTAGCAAGGATGCTCCCATGTTTGTTGTTGGTGTTAACGAGCACGAGTACAAGCCCGAGCTTAACATTGTATCCAACGCCAGTTGCACTACCAACTGCCTTGCTCCCCTTGCCAAGGTATTTTCTCTGTGCTATTTTGGTTAGGCTAATAAGTTTAATTATGTTTTGCCAATATCTAATCGGCTCTTTTAATTTTAAAAATGTAGGTTATCAATGACCACTTCGGAATTGTTGAGGGCCTGATGACCACAGTTCACTCAATCACTGGTATGTTATAATATGTTCTTTATGGGTACTATTAGAAAGCTAACTGCATCAGCGAAGATATGGGACAACAAAACACTGGCTTCACATTCTGATGTTATGTTTTCAATTTTTACTGTGTAGCCACTCAGAAGACCGTTGATGGCCCATCAATGAAGGACTGGAGAGGTGGAAGGGCTGCTTCATTCAACATCATCCCAAGCAGCACTGGTGCCGCCAAGGTATCATTTAATTGTTATCCGATGAGTGCTCATTTTAATTGATGTGAGTTTGATATTTGCATTCTCATTATGTCTGTTGGTTTCTATATGAATTAGGCTGTTGGCAAGGTGTTGCCAGCTTTGAACGGAAAGTTGACCGGAATGTCGTTCCGTGTCCCAACTGTTGATGTCTCAGTGGTTGATCTCACTGTTAGACTTGAGAAGGCTGCCTCCTACGAAGAGATCAAGAATGTCATCAAGTAAAACATCTCCCATTGGTCTAGCTTTGAATATTCCATCTTGCACTTCATAATTTGTATCTACATTGAGAAATAATAGCCTGTTCTAATATGTGAATTTGCCTTGTTTTGTAGGGCGGAATCTGAGGGCAAGCTGAAAGGAATTTTGGGTTACACCGATGAGGATCTTGTTTCTACTGACTTTGTTGGTGACACCAGGTACCTTCTAGACGCTCCTTGAATTTCTCCTCAGATGTCTAGATTGTGGGGTTTCACTTCTTTATATGAGTTTCTTCGTTGTGCACAGACTGATTGAATTGTATATTTGGTTACACAGATCAAGCATCTTCGATGCCAAGGCTGGAATTGCTTTGAATGATAAATTCGTCAAGCTTGTCTCCTGGTATGACAACGAAATGGGCTACAGGTAATTTTGCTATCCCTATATCCCTTACATTTCAATGAGAAAATAGCATCTTGATTCGATCCTTGGTTGTTTCAATGCTTGCATTAACATATGGTTTGATTTGCGCAGCACCCGTGTTGTTGACCTGATCGTCCACATTGCCAAGTGCCAGTAAACAACTTGAAGCAGACGAAGCTTCCCAGTTCTCTCCCAGTGGGTTACTAGGTTCCTCAGTCCTTCATTTTGGCTAGTTTTAACCCGAAACAATAAAAAGCAGAGATGCAACGATGGCTTTATTTTTCTGGGCTTTTGTATTAGTATTTGGATTGCTTGCTCGCCTTGTTGAATCGTACTTTCATGTTACCAAAGCTTTTTTGCTATGGATGCATACGACTAATTAAGTCTGAGGAAATTTTCTGAGCCAAGTAATCTGCCTTGTTCAAGAGCTTTATTATGTTCATCTTTTTTACAAAAACTTTTAACAGGATTCATGTGATGATGATGTGAACAAGATTCACGGGGGGAGAAACGGGGGCGTGAGATGTGAGATCAGCTGTCTGTTTTTATATACTCCGTATAAATGTCGATTATAGGAGTAGGACTGACATCATAGTCACATCCCTTTTGAGTTCGAGGGTGTGACATCTGAGAGATCATCTGTCGGTGGTCGTATAAAGAGACTTGCGATCTCTTTTGACTACGAAATCGGTTTCTTTGTGCATGTAAGTTGTCGCACTTCTTCTAGTCGCATATAAATGAACTCACCCATCTACCTACCCAGCGCCAACTGCCCCCAGCAACCTACCTTCCAGCTTCGCAAAACCCTTTTCAAGTACTCCAATTACATATTTACATACATAAAGAACCCTAACAATCTAATAGTAAGTTGGACAATTTTTCAGAAACTAAGAAATCCTAATTAGGGCTGGTAAATGGTAAGAAAATTATTATACGTGGTAACCAACAGGGTGGTAACCTCGTGAAGGTGGATACGGTAATGGTAATGAAATCTGAATATATATATATATATATATTATTTAATGTTTTATTATTTTTACCCTTAAGTTTTATGTTTTTAATTTTAAGTTTTTACTTTATATTTTGTGTTTTGATTTTGCCATAAATTGGTATTTTCTACTATTTCTACTATTTTTACTAGAAACATAGAGACAATAGGAACATTTTGAATGTTTGAATACTTTGAACTTGTTTTGTTTGAACTTTCAGAAACATTTTGAATGTTTGAACAATTGAACTTGGTTTGTTTGATTACTTTGAACTTGGTTTATTTTAACCATTAACGGGTGGTAACCATATTATTTTTTGTAATCATATTTTTTTGTTCAATAACTTTGGTGTCTATCGGACGGTAACCAATAGGTTTCAAAAAAATACAAATAAAATTATAGCATGGTAGCCATGATAATGTACCGATGGTAACCACAAGTCGTGGTTACCATTTATGTGGTAATCACGACTAGTGATTGATACATGGTAATCACCATTTTTTGTTGGTTACCGTACCATGCCAACCCTAATCCTAATTGGTTTGTTGTTTCGGAAAACTAACATCAACTAAGTTCGGCATAATAATAGCTCAATTTCACGTCCAATGGACAGTCTCTAAAATAAACACCTTTTCATTGTAGTTCAAAGAGGATGAGATAACAACTCTGTTTTTCTCTAACTTAGAGTGTGTTTGGTTGATATGTTAAAAACCCAGGAAGTAGAAATTCTCAGGAAGTTGGAGAAATATCTGCGTTTGATTTATATTTTTAAAACATGAAAACCCAGGAATTCAACTTCGTAGGAAGTTGAATTCCTCCAATTTGAAGAAAGTTAAATTCCTTCAATTTGGAGGAAATTCACTTACCTAGTCCCCCTGGGTAAGTTCAACTTCCACCATTTTGTATATGGAAATTTTTAATTCTCCCTTTTAATCATCTAAAATTAAAAGTTCAATCAAACACATTTTCACAATTCCCATCAATTCGACTTCCTGGGAATTTCAGTTCCCACATTGAACCAAACGAGCCCTTATTAGGTATGAATTTGAACTCTTTCTACCGAAGAAAAAAAAATTTGAGCTCTACCAACAATTCCTTATAATAAGAAACGAAATATATTATTCAATTTTTTTTCCCATAAACTCTAACAACTTTTTCATTTTATAGATTTGAAGAACATCTATAACATAATCTTTCTAAATTTTTTGAAGAATATTGTAAATTAGGGAAAGTAGAAAAAATGAAAAAGGTCCATTGGCAAATAATTCTAGATAAATTGCACTGAAAGTGTAGTTTTTATTTTATAAAATATTTATGAATTCATTTGAGACTAACAAAAAATCTAAACAAGTTCATCCAACTACTTATGTCATCTCCTAGCGTCAATGTGTTGCTTGTTCTCTTGGTGCCGGTCAGTTTTGATCCAAGGGATGATCGAATTTTAACTCTAAAATTTTATTTCAGGGTCGTTTAGATTGGGTTGTCTTTGGATCCAGTCCCTCAGGTCCTAGGGACTGGATCCAACCTCAAAAATTTTCAAGCGTTTAGATTGGATTATATTTTAACAGATTTACGCGACACCACTGCCTCTTGGGATCGGTAACTCCATGAGGGTCGCTTCCTTATTACATAAATAATAAATTCAAGTAGAATGATGTTTTTAAAATAGTGAAGTGATTCGGAGGTATTGGTGTTGAGCTCTTTCTGGAGGAGATTTACCGAAAGATTCCCAAAGACTTGACAGAAGCAACACTGTCAGGTCCTAGATTGTTGAACTAAGTAATTATATGTACGTGGGACACTTGAACAACATGGGCCGAGTAATTATATGTATGTGGGATACTTGAACAACACGGACCGTTAGACTAACCGCTCTGATACCATATCAAAGTCTGACTGACTCGAACCAATGACTGAGAGTCGTGTGTACGGACGCACATGCACTAATAGCATAGCACACAAACCGAGTGAGGTTCAATTCTAAAACCAATTTACAATAGAAGGGATAGTCCGCCAACTAGACATCTCATATAGTAGGGCTTATTAGGTTCAACTTTCGATATGGGACATTACTTTTGATCTCATTCACATTTCAACGATTTCTCTTAAAAAAATGTTTAGGTGGAATGATGTTTCATTTCCAAAAGTAAAATTTTTGACGAGTACGGTTTGTCATATGATGGCATTTGGTATTGACCAGCTAATAAAATATGAAATCATGGTCATTTAAATAAAATAACAGACGAAATTACCATTTTAATCTTACAGTTACAGTGCACCAAACTTTGTACATTCATTGTACTCCCGATTTAATACGGAGTATTGTAGGATCTCATTTTTCAAATTTCGAAAAATACTCACACTAATACGCTCCTCCAATCCAAAACAGCCAAACGACGCCTTAACCTCATTCCATTTTTTATTTTTAAAAAAAGGAAAACGAAAACACTTCAAAATTTGTCCTCTCCGCCAATTCCTCCAGCACTGCAATCGTACTCTCAATCTCCATTTCCAGTTTTCACCATGAGCTGCCCCTTTCTCTTTCCTTGAACTCCTCCATCAAGCTCAATCTCCATTGATGGCGACGGCCGCATTCAGATCCACGACGAAGAGGACCTCGGTTGGCGGCGGCGGCGGAGCCTCCGAGGACTCCCGCTCTTCCACCACAGGCTCCGCCTCCGGCAATCGTCGCCGCGCGAGGAGTGTTAGCCGATTCTCCCACCGGCTCCCGTCGGAATCGGCTGAGTTCATAGATCGGACGACGTCGACGACGACTCCGGCGGTGCAGACAAGGGGGAAGTTCGTCAACACTGCGAGAGGCGCGGCGTTTGAGATCAGCCTTGATGATCTCGCAATTGAGCTGTTCTCGTCAGGAGAGAGAGGGAGGAGCTCTGAGGTCTCGTCTGGGACCGCGCCGTCGCATCGGAGGGGAAGGTCGGTCGCTAGACAGGCCGGCTCCAGGCTTGGTGGGGAGAGAAAGAGCGTGGTTGGTGGAAGAAGCAGCGGAAGCGCTGTGACCTGTGGGAGCACTGGGAAAGTTGCTTCCGATAGGAGAAGACGGTCGCTCTCGGTGGTCCGGTACCGAGCAAGCGATTCGGAGGTGAGAATTTCTCAAGTTGATAAGATTTAATGACAGTAGGCAAAGAATAGAGGGCCAATTGGTCATTATATCCTCCTTTTAGATTTGATTTCATACCTGCTTTCCATTTCACCCTTCAATTTTATAGTAAACTCTTTCGCTGTTTATCGTATGCCCTACTTTTTCACTGCATTGTGCTCTATTGAATCAACATTGTTGACTTTCCATTGGAAAATCTGTGGCCTTATATATTGTTCTGGAAGGCTCGGTCTCTATTGATTTTTGATATTATATGTCCTCCAATAGCCATTTTGCTTGCGTATCTTGCTTGTAGGTTATTGCAATATGAGGTTTGACAATTCAATTGGTTATGAATGGATTGAATTCAATCTGATAGTCTGTATGTTGTTCTGCAAGTATGAGGATTGAACTCCATTGTAGATGAAATATTCATGGTCTCATATTACCATGTAGTGTTCTTATTTACCCTCGTCAATTGATTGGAGCATGAATTTTTTTTTTATCTATTAGAACTTAGAAGTTCTATCTGAATGAAATGAAAAGCCCCTTGTATAGTTGTCTTGAATGGATTTGGGAATGTGAAGCAACACTCATTTTCAGCTATTAGGCATTTTTCTGTGCTACATTAGGCATCGGGTAGAACTCTTGAGGTGTACTGTATGTTGAAATCTTATGGAGTTTATGGGGTGATAACTTTTATTGACCTCATTTGGTCTATTTTCTGAAATTACAGAGTGATAATTCTGAGAATTATACTAGACAAATCAATTGCAAGAGCCTTAACAGCGGAAATAAACAGCAAGCTGCAGCGCATAAGCAATCAGCTCCACCATCTCAGCAGCGAGGACTACGAAGGTCTTCAAGTCAGAGAGATTTTGTAAAGTCAAATAACGGCTATTCAGTATGTCCATCTTCCTTTTTCTTGCTATTTTTTTCTTGCTTGATTTTTGTTAGCCTTAAATGATGTTATAATAATCTAAAGATCTAATGAGGGATAGATTAAGCCTAGTGCCCCTCTTTAGTATATTTTACTGTAAACCATGCTCTTAATAAATTATATTTACAGCACTCCACCTCTCGTCTAATATGTTCCCTTTTCACTCCCAGAGCTACTCTTCAGTATTAACTGATGATGAAACTCGGGACCTCCGCTATGTCAGTGATGGTTTTGAGAATGGAAGACCCATCAATGCAAGGAAGAAGGTGATTTTTATTTACTAACCACTCAGTCTCCTTAACATCCAAAAATAAAACAAGAGAAAAATATTCATTACTAAATGTGCTCTACATGATTTGTATTTTGAAGGATTGCAGCATTTTTAAGGGCTTTTTTGTTTCAATTGCAGTCTGATTTGCATAGTGACCGTGAAGTCATCCGGAAAGAAGTTAGGCATGCTGTTGATGATATCAAGATGGGCCTTGGACAGGTGATATCGAACTATAAGCATTCTTTTCTGTAAAAGAACTGTTGACTTGTGGCTAGTCTATTTTGCCTACTAGCTGATTCTTTCTTTGGGGCATTTATTGACTATATTAGGTCAGAGGTAATGAAGATATATCCAAGATTAATGCTGCTTCCCTAAAACAAAACCACTTGGATCTTCCCACAGTCCGGAGGAGTTATTCCACAAAACTGGATCAGGTAGTCTATAATTTTTATAGTAAGCTGTTGTGAAATCGTATCCTTCAAATAAAATTGTTCAGAAATAAGGAATTTTTAAACACTTGATACATTGTATATTAATCTGTAGTGTTTGAACTATTTTGAAATTGTTAGTCTGAAAAGCGTAAACAAGAGTTGCTTGCTCAGATAATGTTGGAGGAGGAACACAGTAAAGAGTTGGAGAGATTTGTTGGTGAATGGCTTCCCAGTGCCAAGGAGACTCGTGTTTCCAGAAGGCCATCACGTTCAAGAAAGGTAATTGGCTTTACTCAAGTCCAATTTACTACTTCATCTTAACCCCTCTCGCTTTTCCATAGTTTGAATTATATGATCATTACTTACTTCTTCGTGACTTCCTATCTGTCTTATTTGTGTCATACCTTTATGTCTCCAACATGAAAATTCCATCTTGTATCATTATTTATTATCATCAGAGAAGCAATGATAAAAGAAGGGTATCCAAGCTACTAGACGAGGAAGCAGATAAAATAATCGAAGACTTCATATCCAGTGTGGAAGACAATACAGATATATCGTCTTTTGATGGCGACAGGAGTGATACAAGTTCAACTTTTGGAACTACATTGAGACCAAAAGATGTCCTGATGCATTTTGGAGAGCCAGAACATTATAGAACTCCAACAAGGATGGGTCCTCTTCCTTTAGAGATGGATGGTGTTGTCCTCCCATGGTTACAGTGGGAAACCAATACTGACAGCCCTCTGAAATGTACGAATAAGGAGCAAACCCCTGCAACTCCAAAAACTGTTCTGCAAGTTACCATTGAGGTAAATACTTTCATATGCATGGAAATTTTCCTTCATAAATCTGAAACTCAATCCCTTAATCTACTTTGATTTGGAGATGGGAACTATCTCATTTCAGTCTACACCATTTTTCTTAAGTAAGGTTTTGCAGTAGTTTATTTCGCTTCAGAAAGTGTAGGTAAGCCCGTGACGTTAGACAATCTTGTTTCACATCCTGTGAATAAAGCTGGCTGATAAGCTAAAACTGGATAATTTGAAATAACTGTGAAATGACCAAGTTCTGAATACGTGACGCAAAGTTTCAATTAAAGCCACTGGTAGAGTATAAGCGATATGCCTGATGGCTTTAAAGTTTTCTAGTGCTTCCTCAAGATCTTATTCTCATAGATGATCTATAGAATTTATCGTTTTCCAGAAGTAGAAGTTGCTTGCAACACTCTTTATATCTGTAACATATCCCACCTACTTTAGCCACTGCCATTGATGAGCATATGCAAAATCTCATCCGGTCAAATGTATCAGGAAACTGACAATGCAAACAAGGCAGAGCAAAGCCACCAGTCCAACAGTAGCCGAGGAAGCTGGAGCCCAGCACCTGTGGAGAGTTTCTCCGTAGATTCAGAAGCGAGCAAGACAACCAAGCCTGCAGGAACCCTCAAGAGCCAGCTTCTAACAGCTGTGCCCAGGAGATCTAGACCAGACATTGATGACTACTTGGCACCCAAGAGCAATGATGAATTTCTCTTCGAGAGATGGAAGCTGAGAGCTAGGATCTCGTCCGGTGGCATCTTAATATGCGAGGGCTCGAGGAGCCCGTTTCTTCTATGAATCACTGGTACCTAAGAACAGCATTTTCCTCAGCTTATTAAACCTCTTGTGCAGTCTTTTAGCTATTAGCCTCTTAGCTGTTATCGGTATCATGTCTCGTAGAAATTTCGTTATCTACTTGCCATAGCTTCATTAGGTTGGTATTTTCAATTAGGTTTATTTGCCATAAACTATGGCAAGTAGTAATGTGGGAATATTACATTGAAAACAGAGGATGCATAAAATCAATCAGTAGGGACCTGAATATCTGGCTAGAATTTTGGTGGTCCGGCTTCTGGTCCAAAGCTTTATGGATTCCATGCCTTTTGGTTTGGTGAGAGACGAACAAGTTTTTGTTTTTAGGAAGGAATTGCCCCACCCTTATTAAAAGGGAAAGGGAAATGGAAGTGGATTATTTTAATGGAAAGGAATACAACAAATTATAGCGTTTCGACTAAAAAGATCGACAATTGACAAACCGTTTTATAGTAATGAAAACAAAAGAGAGCAGTATCAACAATGAAGACTATCAAAAAAAGGAATAAAGGTTGATAAGATGACACTAGTGCAAATAGACAATGGTGTGTTTGAATTTTGCCGTCAATTAACCATCAGATCTCGATCATATCTACAATTTCTCGTGTTAAAGACGAATACAAAGAGCTCAAAAGAAAGCCTCAACCAGAATCAAACTTAAACCGAAGATGAAAATTAAAGTTTGAATTAGACTGTTATGTTTTGGTAAGATTTTAAATTACATTATTTTTAGTGTCAAGGATATTGTGGTCCCTTGTTCTTTTTTCTTATTCATGAAAGGGCGCTTATTTTCTGCAACCCTTTGACAACAAATCATAATGAGTATTGCCTCCAATGGCTCCAAACAACTGAAGATCTTTCATAAATCATAACAAAGCAGTTACAAGGTTGAGCAAAAACCAAAACTCTGCAAGAGCACAACCGCACAACAGATCTGTGCTGCCTCGGTGATGATCATTCAACTTGAATTGAACCAATTACAAGACAAGCAGCATCTCTGCCTTTGCACAATATATCGAACAGCAATCAGATTTCTTTTCCTCTACATCACCTACTCATCAAACTCAATCACAGCGATAGAAGGGCTTTGTCGGATGTAATACAAATACAACAGTCGAAACAAGATATGAAACAAAACTGGGAGCTGCAGGTAAGATTCTCAGTAAACCAAAACTGGCACCTCATTTTGTGGAGAAGCTGATAGTCTTCCCCAGAACAAAAGTGACCAAAGAGAATTCGACGAAGAATATGGTAGTCATAAGCGCCCTGTCTATTCTCCATCCGAAGACGGTTACCCCGCCTGGGTTAGACTGCATATACAAAACTGCAAAAAACGAAAGCGGTCAGCATAGGCACACAACAATGCAGCTACTAGAGTATAGTATGGACAAGTACTATAAAACAAATAGTAACACAGATGCACCAAATAACTACAACACCCATCTATAGACTACGGTTTGGTGGTTACATACCGAAGGCTTGTCTCTTGTGATAGGTGGACATATAAGACGCTAACTGTAGATTAGTAGGTCCCGGTGTATAATCAGATTCCAAGTCGCTGTCTGAATAGTTAATAGTTATACGGACAGAAGGATCTGTGCTATTATTGGAGTTTTCACCATTGGCCGAGACCCCGAGTTGAGAAGCATCATTTGTATTGGATGTGACAAGCGCGTGCCATCTGCTAGTAACTGATGCTAATCCTTGAGCTCTATGTGATATTCTCGTCGCTGCTTGGAGGCAAATAATTATTCCTACAACTTGGACAATTGCAGACACCTGCCCACAATTACGATGAAGACACATAAAGCAGTTGAGATCTTCAACCTGAAGCAAAGTTCATCAACAAAACTTAAATTTGAACTCACCGCGAATTCAGCACCATTGATGAAATTGATGATCCCGTGATTTGCAGTTGTCTCCAGCAGAGCCATAAACTCGCTAGCTGTGACCACAAGGAACTCCAAGATGAGGAAAATCCTGAACCTGTGGCTTATCTTAGACAAGTAGTAAGTCAGCCTCATATGCTCCTCTATATAAACAGAAACATCCAGATCCCTCTCTAAAAGCTTCCCATAGTTTTCAAAGTGCACAACTTGCAAATTGCAGACCAGATTGAACATGACACTGCCAGTGAAGTAGATTGTGGCCGAGTACGTCCAGGATATCAGCAATGCAAGCACAGTTATAGCGGCTTCCCACTGAGAATCCGCAGGTACATAAATAACCCTTACGATCTCCTTCGCTACCTTTAATACTAAACATGGCAACAGCCATATAGCCAGCAAGCGAAAAAAATTCTGAAAATGGAAACAATTTGACATCAAATCATCAATCCTAACTAAGCATCACAACAAGTCTATTCAAAAAGAGGTAGTTTAAACTTTAAAGGATTCCATCATATTAAACGAAAACAAGCAATTTCTTGATAATGAATGTAATGAAATAACAAGAAATTCCTTTCATAAAATATCTACTGTGTAGCCTGGAATTTTATTAAATTAGCGCCAAAACTTTAAAACTGGAGAACATTCAACATTTAGAATATCATCAACAATATATAGAGAGAAAACAACAACAAAATATTCCAACAATCATACTATTATTTCGAGTAAATAACAGAAAACCAGCTTTTAATAAGTTTCTCTTGAATATTTTGGTTAATTTGTTTTGTAATATATGATTGAATTTTTTTGACAAATAAAATGCTACTTTTGTATTTTAAACCAAAAAAAAAAAGGATTGGGTTTGTCTATTTTTCTAAAACAAATATAATTAGGGGGTGGTTTTGTATATTTTTCTAACTAGAGTGGTATTGTGAAAAGCCCCAAATTGATGGGTGACTTTGTATACTTTACCCTATTCTTCAATAAAGGCAAATCAAACAATTACAATTCACATCACGGATTCACGGCGAATCCAAATGAGAAAGAGCAAGATCTATAATTTTTCATGAAAAAAAAGTCCTCAGATTTGTCAAATTTCAGCAAAATCGGGAACAGGAAAGATGATTCAGACTAGTATGAAGATGATTTGAAAGCAGGAAAAGCCTAAAAAGAACAGAGAAAGCAGGGAGGAGAAATCGATTTGGATTACTCACGTTGATCTTCTTAACATACTGATCGTGAAATTCAGCGGAGTGGCCATGGCACCGGTCAACAAAGATGAACTTCCGAACACCGTACTTCCTGAGATTGTGAGAGACGCAGAGGAGCGAGACAGCGGCAACGAGCGTGGAGCAAACAAGGATCTCGAGCTCAAAAACCTTGATCAGGTACTTGTCGCAGTCGGAGTAGCAGTAGTAGAACTCGATAATCACCACGGGAACCACGACGCCAACGACGAGGAAGGATAGCCAGGAGAGGCAGAAGCTCACCGAGGAGTACTGGCAGAATCCGAACCACCGGAGGAACCACTCCAGCCTCCGGAGCGATCTCTCGAGCTCCAGCTGCTGGTCTTCGTGCTTGGGCTCCGGTGGAGGAGGTTCGTTCGCTGGCAGAAGCGGCTCTTCGGCGGTTGAATCCGCCATGGGAGGAGGAGGAGAGAGGAAAGGTCGCTATCAGGGAAACTGGTATGACTGTATGAGTGTGTACTGACTACTGTGTGTGTTGGTTGGGCTTGAAGAGGGCCACTTAAGGGCTAAGGCCGTGTTTGGATTCGGGGTTTTATATTTCAGAAACCGAAGGTGACGGGCCACTTAAGGCCGTATTTGGTTTTGTATTTGAATTTTAGCGTGATTCAAAAAATTAAAAAAAATAGGGTGATTTTAACGGTAAGATAAGTTTCATCTAATAGTAAGATAAAGTTTATGATCTAATAGTAAGATAAAATTTATGTATTTATGTTTGGGTTCTTTTATTTTTTCGAGGAGAACGACAAGATGGATTGTGAGATCGACGATGTCAGAGGTATTTCTAAGGCATCGATCGTGTTTTGTGGTTGGGAACAGAAGCCTTTGTTGACGGAGACAATTAGTTCCGTGGGAATTTGCTACTCGACCTCTTCCAATCGAATTTGACTGGTCTTAACACTAGCAACAACCTATTTGATGGACAAATCTCAAAATCCATGTGTGTCTTCTCTCCACTACTCCACCATATTTATTTTTCCAATAACAAAGTCAGCAGTCGAATTATGACCGGGATATGAGGATGTTTCAGGATGCAAGTCTTTCGGGCTGGATTCAATTCCTCGTCCGAGACTCTTCCTAATGACACCTATTATAGCTTAACGAACTGCAAAATATTACTCAAATTCATCGGGTGTGTATGAAGCTAAAATTAAAAAATAAACTCCACTTGAAAATGTAAAAGATGTATGGGGTAAAGATATTAAGTAGATTTTAGTTTAAATGGGGAGTTAAAAAAAAGAAGCTTGTTTTGATAGTTTTTTTTATTTGTTTTTGGTGTTTATTTGATTTGAAAATACAAGTATACCCCTAATAACAACCAAATAAATTCCATTTTTTTTACAAATAAACTGTTTTCCACACCATACGAAGTTTATATTTTACACAAAATTTTAACCTTATGTCAAACAAATTTTTAACTTTATCCTGTTTATCAATTTTAGTCATTTTTCAACGCCGCTCCATACATATTACAAACCCATCATCTTCATGAAGAAACAAATGGGTTGTAAGTTGAGTGCACGTGGATTTAGGTTTTTTTTTCTCGGTCCAAAACATAATTAGTTTATAAAAAATAAAAAAATTATAGTTATTTAAAATTTATCTTGCCAATAGATAAAAGGTAGGCTGTCAATAGACTTTATCTTAAAATAATTTGTTTATGAAAATGAAGGGCACAAAATGTAATCCAATGAAATTAATTAAAATGAAGGCTCGCTGAACAATATCGCAATATGTCAATCAACTTTTACAACCAATCCTCACCTTAAGAGCATCTCCCACCATAGGCCATAAATGTTATTATTGATCTGATATCGATCCGAGAAAGAGAAAGAAGAAAGAAGCGAAAGCAAGAGCGAGCGAGAGAGAGAGAGAGAGAGAGAGATTCAACCAAAAATGTTCAACTGAATTGAGTTCTTTTACATAGGGGAAATGTATTTATAGAGGAAGATATAACTTTCCTCTTTATTACACAAAAGCACCACTAGAATATATTTTATACAATATCACTCCTCCTCAAGTTTGGCATTGGAAAACAGATTCACAATGCCTAATTTGCTCAAATTCTTCATGTACTGCTCGTAGGAGATGGCCTTTGTAAACACATCTGATGGTTGTTCTCCAGTTGGAATGTATCCTAGAGTAATTTCACCTCGAACAAGCTTATCTATTACAAGGTGGCAATCACCTTCTATATGCTTTGTCCGCTCATGATATACTGGATTTTTAGCTATATGAATAGCTGCTTGATTGTCACAATATAATTTCACTGGATCATTGTGACTGATGTTCAAATCTTCAAGCAGTCTAACAATCCAAGTTACCTCACAGCAAGTGGTTGCCATTTACCTATACTCAGATTCAGCAGAGGACATGGCCACATAAGTTTGCTTTTTCGTCCTCCATGAAATCAAGGTGTTTCCTAGCATAACACATAATCCAGTAAGGGATTTTCTTGTCATTGGGCAACTCATCCAGTCTGCATCACAGAAAGCACTTAGCTTTAGATCAGATTTCTTGGCCAGCAACAATATTCCCTGACCAGGAGCCTGCTTTAGATACCTAAGCACATGCTTGACTGCTCGTCAATGTGTATCATTTGGTTGATGCATGAATTGGCTCAATACTTAAACTGCATAGCATATGTCTGGTCTTGTAATTGTGAGATAAATCAGCTTACCCACTATCCTTCTGTAGGCACTGATATCTACCACATCACTTGTTCCTTCTAAGGACAATTTTACCTTGGGATCCAATGGAGTGTTTACTGGCTTAGCCTCAGACATGCCAGCTTCCTTGAGTAACTCCAATGTATACTTTCTCTGGTTCAAATAGAAGCCATCTTCTGTCCTGTCCACTTCTATGCCCAGAAAGTATCTTATTTGTCCCAAGTCTTTCATAAGAAAGTGCCTATTTAGATGCACTTTTAGAGCTTGAATTTCCTTTTCACAGCTTCCTGTAATCACCATGTCATCTACATACACAAGTAGAGCAGTGAATGTCTGTGTTGTCTTCTTGACAAAGAGAGAATAGTCTGCCTTTGATTGAACATAGCCTGCACTCTTCACAACTTGAGAGAATTTCACAAACCACTGCCTGGGAGCTTGTTTTAATCCATACAAGGATTTCTCCCATCTGCACACAAGTTTGTTTTCTTTATCAAGTGAGCTATCATACATTATAGACTCCTCCTGAGAGCAAGCTTGATGTTTCTTCAACTGTAGATAAGCAGGAGGCAAGCTCATATAAACCTCCTCCTCAAGATCCCCATGTAAGAAGGCATTTGTAACATCAAGTTGAGATACATACCATCCCTTTGCAGCTGCCACAGATAAGAGGGCTCTAACTGAAATCATCTTAGCAATTGGAGCAAAGGTCTCACTGTAGTCTATTCCTTCAACTTGTGAGAATCCTCGAGCCACAAGCCTAGCCTTATGCCTGCCTAAGCTACCATCAACTTTAAATTTTAGCTTGTACAACCATTTACAACTCACAATAGAGGCATCAACAGGCCTATCCACAACCTTCCAGGTTCCTGTGTTTTCCAAAGCATTGAGCTCAGTGAGCATTGCTTTACACCAATCAGGATTCTTAAGTGCTTCAGAGACAGAAGATGGCTCAGATAGTGAAGTCACATTGCAAATGAACTTGTGATATAAGGGAGAACAATTTTTGTAGGATGGAAAAGATGAGATGGGATAGGGAGAGGTAAGCTTACTTGGAGATGTTGCAATTGGTGTGGTGTAGGTGACCGGGCATACATAGTCCTTCAACCAAGATGGAGGCTTGGTATTTCTTGTAGAGTGTCTGGTATTAGGTACATTTTGTGTAGAGAAAGGGATCTCATCAAAGCCGGGGGCACAGGTGAGGGAGAGTAATCTGCTAGAGATTCTGTAGCAGAAGAGGGGTTCAAACTTGGAGGACTGGTGGAGTTTTCCAGTTCCACAGGTTGAAAATTAGGTAGAGTGTTTGACAGTGTGTTTGGAGATACCATAAGATCATCTGTGTGATCATGGGTAGGGGGTGATGGGGTGCACACAGGGGTCTGCACCTGGGCTGAGATGTTAGAGCATTGAAGGGAAATATGTGTTCATGGAAAAGCACATCTCTGGTTTTATGTGTGAGCAAGCTATAGACTTTGTATCCTTTAAATCCATAAGGATATCCAATAAACACACAGGGTTCAGACCTTGTATCAAACTTCTTTCTGGGACCACTGGCTGTAGAGACAAAGCAAAGGCACCCAAAGACTTTAAGTCTGTGTAGGTCAAGTGGTTTATTGTAGAGTATCTCATAAGGTGTTTTGTGTTTGAGGATAGCAGAGGGTAGTCTGTTTATGACATATGTTGTTGTAAGGACACAATCACCCTAGAATTTTATGGGTAGAGAGGCTTGAAATCTGAGAGCTCTGGCCGCCTCAAGGATATACCTATGTTTGCGCTCAACCCTCCCATTTTGTTGAGGTGTGGTAGTACATGAGCTTTCATGAGCAATCCCCTTTGAAGACAAGAAATCATGTGTTTCAGAGTTAAAAAAACTCAGTCAAGGTCACTCCTCACATTTTTGACAGTGATAGAAAATTTGTTTTCAACCATTTTAATGAAGGCTTTGAGATGACTGACAGCTTCAGTTTTATTCTTCATGAGGTAAGCCCACACACTTCTACTTTTGTCATCTACAATGGTCAAGAAATACTTGTGACCATTGTAAGTGGGAGTATCATAGGGTCCCCATAGATCACAGTGGATCAGCTCAAACACACAATCAGCATAAGATGTACTAGAGGGAAAAGAATTTTTGGTTTGTTTGGCAATAGGACACACAAAACATAAGAATTCAGAATCATTTATTTGAAGCTCAGAAACATGTTTCAATTTTCTCAAAGGAGCATGTCCTAATCGAAGATGCCAAAGTGTACTAGCATCAGATTTACAAGCATTGGGAAGAAACATAGGTAAAGTATGAGAAGTGTTTGCAAATGGCAGAAAATTACATGAAAGAATGGCTTTACAGAAGCTAGAAGCTTGAATGATATCCTCCATTTGGCCTTCAGGAACCAAGTAGTACAAGCCACCAAACTCCTTACCAATTGCAATCATTCTCCTCATTACTGGGTCCTGCACAAACAGTTTATCTTCAATGAGATGAATGTGACAAGATAGATCTTGAATGAGACGACTGAGGGATATGAGATTGAATTTAAAATTTGGAATGTAAAAGGTATGATGTAGGTTTAGGGAGTTTAGAAGTTTAGTGCGAGAATGGGTAATATTGCTAGTACTTCCATCAGGAAGATGGATTACAGTGGAATCTAAGACAGAAGTGGGATTTGAAATGAGGGTTAAATCACAAGTCATGTGATCTGTGGCGCCACTATCCAAGATCCAAATTCTAGGATTCTTGGAAGCACTACAGCACAGCAACTTACATGCCTTGGCACTACAACTTAGAACTTTACCTGCCATGTGACTATCAGCAGGTTTCTCAGTCTGATTCACAAGTTGTTGCAGGATAGAAGTCATCATCTTCTGATTCTCAATTGAGAGGTTTTGAAATGTACGGAGGCCATTTGGTGTATTCTCCTTGTTCTCCACCATATTTGCCCTTACATTCCTTTCCTTTGCCTTGCTATCAGCTCCTGCCTGAGGCTTGATCTTGCTCTTGGAGTGCCAGCTAGGATACCCAAACATTTCCCAGCATTTGTCTGATTTGTGATTCCCATTACAGTGTTGGCACTTCTCCCTTCTAGGCATGTCCTTGTCACTACTCCCTTGCTTTCTCATTAAGGCAGTTGAGTCTCCTTGCTGCCCAGGAGCATGAGACAGAGAAGAGTTGGTCTCATCTTGCACCAGTAAGGCATGAGCTTGTCCAGCAGTAGGCAGAGGTGTCGACAACAAGAATTGTCTTCTTGCAGGTGCGTATTGTTCACTCAACCCCATGAGAAACCTCATAAGCATGTCTTCTTGATTAGCAGCTTCAAGTCTTTCTGAGACATTGCATTCACATTTCCCGCAATTACACCTGATTGGTGCAACAATTCCAGATAAGTGTTGCCAATGTCCTTTAAGTTGAGTGAAGTAATCAGACACCTTAGCTCCTCCTTGCCTACATTCTTGAATTTCCTTTTTGACCTGAAAAATCAATGGACCATTTCTTTGTCCAAAGCTTTCGCTCAGATCATCCCACATCTCCTTTGCTGAATCAAAAACATCCAAAGTCAGATAAATCTCCTTGGACACGGAATTTAAAATCCAAGAAGCTACAATATCATTGCATCGCTGCCATTGCAACGAGTTTTCTACAGTTTCAACCAGAGTTCCATCAACAATCCCCAATTTGTTTTTCACCGACAATGCTTTTATCATAGCCCGTTTCCAGCGCATGTAATTCTCACCAACGAGTTGGATTGAGGTGAGAATCATACCTGAGTTGTCAGATGGGTGAAGAAACAAGGGATTCTGCAAATCCATTGATGAGATCAGATCACACGCCGACGGTGCTCGTTTGGTGGCGTCGCCATTGATGCCAATTTTGAGAAATTGATGCAGACAAGTGCGACACAACAATTACGACAACCAGCGACAGAAAAGCTTGATCGGACCAGATCAATGCTCTGATACCATATTGATCCGAGATCGATCAGAGAAAGAGAAAGAAGAAAGAAGCGGAAGCAAAAGCGAGAGAGAGAGAGAGAGAGAGAGAGAGAGAGAGAGAGAGA
The DNA here is from genome assembly GCA_037127255.1 of Persicaria tinctoria. Lineage (NCBI taxonomy): Eukaryota > Viridiplantae > Streptophyta > Magnoliopsida > Caryophyllales > Polygonaceae > Persicaria > Persicaria tinctoria. Next base: position 12,423,101 of record JBANSL010000020.1, on the reverse strand, counting down.
TTCAATCAAAAATGTTCAACTGAATTGAGTTCTGTTACAGAGGGGAAATGTATTTATAGAGGAAGATATAACTTTCCTCTTTATTACACAAAAGCACAACTAGAATACATTTTATACAATATCAGTTATTTTAGCCTATTTTCTCTTTCACCATAGGCCATTTTCTATTTTGACCAAAATTTTGGTAGGCTATTTCTAAATCAAATGCCAAATTTGGCTTGGAATTTTGGAAGGCCAAATATGGAATCCACTTTTTTTTTTAATTATTTAAAATTTATTTAATTATATATATTAATTGTGATTATAATTAAAATAAAAGTCATAACATTGTAAAATATTATCGAATTCTTTTTTTGGTCAGATATTATCGAATTCATATTTTATATTTGGATTATTTTTGTATCAATAATATTTTAATAAATTCACATTATTTTTCAGTATAACATCATCAAAATTATACATTGGATCGAAATAAATACTAGTTTGTGGCCATTCTTAAATTTTAAAGTATAAAACCTAAGAATAAATAACAAGTGTAAAATGAAACTACAAACAACTCAAACACATTAAAAACTTAAAATTATCTAATATTTTATAGATCACCAACATCTCCCTCTTTATAAACATTTCTTATTCCGAAGACACCACTTAGATCGATTTTAAATACAAATTTATTATGGTTTGTTCTAAATTTATTGGCTAAAAATTGTGAATTTCAAAATTTCATAATCCATATAGCTTATAATCCACCCTGGAACTTATCAATATTATATTCTCAATCACGATAAATGGTAATGTAATGAACTCCCTTCTCCGTCTTAATTGAGCATCATGTTCTTCATTTTACTATGTTCTGCTACGAATAAATTGTTATTTGCATACCATTAAAGTAACAAATCTTGATGGATTCATTGTAGTAAACTAAAATTGAAATATGCGGATAAGTGAGAAATGAGGTATATAATCAATCAATGGTAATATATAACATTGATTCATAGAGAATTTTCATGTTTTAGCCTAAAATATTTGGCTTACGGGGGAAACCACAGTTTTTCATAATAAGCCATTTAAGAATATTCTATAGAATATTCTATTGTGGTAGGCTACTTTCCTTAGCTATTATAGCATACGGGGGAAGATGCTCTAAGTAAAGGCAGCATCGGAGTAATTCTTTTCTTTCTTCTTTTTATTAAAAAAATAACTATCTTATACAAAATGAAAATAACAATTTTTGTACAACATGTCAAACTATTATATAATTTTCTAATGGTTTTTACCAGTTATATGTCGTTTTTATCAATTATATTTTGTTATATCAACCCCTAATATTACGTATTAATCTTATTTATTTATTTTTTCTATTTTTTTATATGTCCGCAATTTTTCTCGTATGTTTATAGGCCAAAGAAAATACTACTCCTTATACACTGTGCTCGTTTGGATAAATGTAGGAAGTCTACTTTCCGGAAATTTAATTTCTAGGAAGTCTACTTCTCATGAATTACATTTTCTAGGATTTTATTAAACATATTTGGTTAAAAAATGAAAAAATGGTGGATTTGATATAATAAGATAAATAAGAGATTTTTATTAGTAAGAAAAGAGTGGAAGTTGTCTTACCATGTACCTCTTGGTAATTCTAATTCCTCTATTTCACAGGAAGTTCAATTCATGAGAATTTCAATTCCTGGATTTTTGAAGATGAATTTTTTTAACCAAACGCAGATATTTTATCGAACTTCCTATGATATTCAACTTCCTGAATTTTTTAAACCAATTCAAACGATCACTTAATTTTTGGACCAAAAGGTAAGGAATATTATACGCTATGTTTTCGGACATAAGGAAATTTGAACACCTATGTTTGAATCTGAATAGTTTATACGGAGTAAATCATTAATAAATTGTTATAAGATGATAAACTTACTAGTCTCTAGCTCAGTGAATGTTTTGCTGTCAACTTTTCTAGTTTGAACGAAATCTCACAACTTTTGTATTCTTTCTGCTAATTCAAAATGATATGCCGAAAGGAATATAATGTGTAAAGTGACTTATAAGTATAACATGTACTCCATCCGTCTAAAAATATATGGACTTTTAAACCCTGTTTAGTATCCATTTCCGGGAATGAAAAATCGGTAATTGGAATGGATGATTACCATTTTAATGTTTGGTAGGTCCAAAATTGATAATGGGAATGATTCCTAGTAATCCCACCATTCCCATTTTGAACCCAATTTCATTCCTCCTCAAAAGTAGGGTAATCCCTCATTCCCAGTTTCTCACAAACCCTCGCCCTCCCCCTCCCTCGCAGTCCCCGTCGGCATCCTTCAACTCCACAACTCCCATCCAAATCTTCCGACGACATCGCCGCCACCACCGTCGTCTGCCTCCGCCTGCGCTTTCAGATCTGCGTCCGACACCACCGTCGTCGTCATCCTCCGTCAGCCGCATCTGTCGTCGTCGTCTGCCTCCGCCCTCGCGAATCTGGACAGTGGCCGACATCGTCAGCCGCATCTGTCGTCATCCTCCGACACCAGCCGCATCTGCCCAACCCTCGCCCTCCCTCTCTCTCGCCCTCGCGCTGCCTTCTTCCTGCCCAGCTCTCGCGACGCCGTCATCCTCCGTCAGCCCCGGTCCAGATCCCTCTGTCGGCCACTGTCCAAATTCGCCTCCATCTTCCCTCCATCGCCACCTGCATCAAATCCGCCTCCGTCGGTCTCGTCGCCGTCGTCCCTCCGTCCACAGGCCTGCCCAGATGGTGGCGTCGCCACTCCTCCGCCCCCCCTCTCTCTCGCCCTCGCGCTGCCTCCTGCCTGCCCAGCTCTCGCGACGCCGTCATCCTCCGTCAGCCCCGGTCCAGATCCCTCTGTCGACCACTGTCCAGATTCGCCTCCATCTTCCCTCCATCGCCACCTGCATCAAATCTGCCTCCGTCGGTCTCGTCGCCGTCGTCCCTCCGTCCACAGGCCTGCCCAGATGGTGGCGTCGCCACCATCTGGGCAGTAGAACAAGCCACCGCCCAATGACCCCAATCCCCTTCTGTTACAAAATTTTGTTAAAAAAAAATCTGTATTTTGATTTTTGATGATGAATTTATGTAATTGATAGGTTGAATTTGTGTATTTCCATGATTAATTTGATAGATTAGATTTGTGTTTTTTGAATTGGATATGTTAAATTGAGGGATTTTTAGGTTGAATTTGTTAATTTCTCATTCCCGAATTATACCAAACAACATGCTTTGGTAATGATTTATTCCCATTTTTTATTCCCATTCCGATTACTACTCTCATACCAAACGGGGCCTTACTATTCATGCACGCTTTTTTAGAAGCTAAAAACTACTGTATATAAAATATTAGCTTTTTTATTCATTTTTTTTAATAATTACAAACTTATAATCAATAAGTTTGTAACTATTTAAAAAAATTAATAAAAAAGTTAATATTTTATATAGTTTTTACCTCCTTAAAAAAAACGTGCGTAAATAGTAAAATCCATGTATTTTTGGACGGAGGTAGTAACATATACTCCCTTCCTCACTATTCAAAATTATATGCCGAAAGTAATCTCACAACTTTTGTATTCTTTCTATTTGTATTTCTCACAAAGAAAGCAAAGTATCGTCCCTTTCTCACTATTTTGGATCCTCTTTGATTTGCAATGGATGAAAAATCACATATGGGCGGTTTATTGCAATCACTACAAATCCAAATTCAAACATTTTATGAAACTTTTTTTTTTTTTTTGATAACGAGGAACCAAACTTTGGTGGCAAACTCCGAGCCCGTGACCCAGCCGGCAAGAGCCACGTGCCAGGTAAACCGGTTTGCGTCGACCGGCTCGACCTACTGGTAAGAAACATTTTATGAAACTTGATATCAAATATTGATGTGTTCATATATCTCCATAGCGTCTACAAGACTACAACATGAGAAGCAATAGCCGAGACATGAGGTAGCTGGTGCTCTAGCACGAGCACTCTCCTCAAGATCTTGCCTTGGGGCGATCTCGGGATCTCATTGATCAACTCCACCCTTCGTATCTTCTTATATGGAGCCACCTGCACCTCACATTCCATCAATTCAACTATTTAAACTCGTGTTTAGCTTTATAATGTCATATTATAAGTTCTGAATCTATCTTTCCAACATAAAAGTCTGAGCCAATTTCAAACATGTTTGTTTTGCGACAAAATCAATGATGTCATTGCCATTCACACAGCTTCCCGGTGTTCTTACTACAAATGCAATGGGAATTTGTCCTATTACCTCTTCATTAGGATATATGTACATATACACCACAAGGAGAACAAAATGTAACACGAGTCATGCGAAATGTAACAGAAGATGGTCAAGCACATTATAGCACAGAGTGACGAGTACTAATAAGCCCTATTTGATTCCTCGTCGCCAATGTAACCTTACCTACCAGAATCACAAACATTATGGATTGATCAGCATTTGGACACAAAACGTCCTAGCTAGATTCCTCATCCAATTTATATATGTACCTTTCATGATGTTGGGACCCCGAAGCCATAGCTCTCCTTGATGACCTGGGGGCATGGCTTCGCCGGTCAAAGGGTCGACGACTTTGGCTTGCATGATAGGATGCAAGCGCCCTACGGATCCATAGCGAGGCAATTGGTGAGACCCCATCACTCTTGCAGCTATGCCGCTTGTTTCGGTTAGGCCGTATCCCTATTTCATTAGTTCAAACCAATTAGAAAAAGCAAAATATAAAGATTCAGAACGTTGTTTTGGCAGAACAATACTCTTTTAAGTTAAAAAGAAAAAAATTGTACTACTTCCTCCATTATGCTGGCTCATCCTACCTTCCTCCCCTCGTGGTCACCGCAGACAAATACTTTGACTATATACATTAAATTCGCCAATCTAAACTATCTCATCCTCTTCTTCACGAGTCATCGAAAAAATATTGACTACAATATAGCCTAAGCCTAACCAAATCTTCTTTATATTATATTATCTTATCCGTTATATAATTTATCAAAATAAATTGCCAAATTTTAATACAAAGTTTGGTATTAAATTAAAATTCAAGCTCTTTTCGTCATATATTCAATACAAATTCCGACTCGATTATTGATAGAGTCGGATCCAGAATTCAACGGAACCGTTCATTACTAAGCTTTTTTTATAGCATCTGTAATCGCTTCCCATGTTGTAGGCGTGGTCGAATAATATTACCATTTTTCGTTATGAAGCAATGGTTAAATTTACAAAATACTACTTCCAATCTCTTCCTTTCAACAATTAGACGTAAATTCTGGAACTGGGATAGTAACACTTGTTTTATACCCCCTATATATGTTGGCTTTCCTCCCCAAAAATCCCTTGCTTTCCCTCTCATTGTTTTTCCACTCTCCATTTGTTCAAATATTTATTATTTTCAAGATTATAGATTACTCATGTTCAAATTACTGTGTATATATATAGAGCTCCATTTTGTAAACCGCTATAAAAAAATTCTAGACCTCCTACTTACACCTCTCTCGTGGGCACTCCCATCGTCTGCCACCCCTCGTACTTGTCGTTTTCCCTTATGCCTCCACATCAAACAACGATCTCCTCGTGTCACCTTCTCTGCAATTGTCGTTGACTGCCTTACAAATCCATCTTCATCTCCTTCTCGATTTCTTCATGTGATACACGTACACCGCCTTTACTTCCTCTTATCTACAAACTCCCCAACTGCCTATCATGTTTCCTAACTCTATCTTAGTCATCCTCCTCGTGTCAGCCTTGCAGATCCCCATTTCTCATTCTTTGATCTAAATCACACGTATGAAATCAGACTACTCTTTTTTTTTTTTGTCCCCTTCAAATATTGTTTGCTACTTCAATCAAATATATTTTTTTGATTAATGAGCTGAATTATTAAATAATTAACCATTAATAGATATTTTATGAATAAACTACATTTTATTATGATATCAAAATATATTTTTTATTCATAAAATATTTATTTTTTATTCGACATTCCCACAACGACATTCAATTAACCATTAATAGATATTTTAAGAATATGTTTCAATTATTAATTAAGATAAAAAATTTCTTAACGATAAAATTATGAGCAAGTTCAAATTAAAGAATACCGGCAAATCACAATCGTCCAGCTCACCAATCCATGCCTTTTAAATCCTTTAATAACAACCGTTGAATCCCATTAATCATGACCATTGAATAACTTTTAATCGCAACCGTTGATTCTCACTGACCTTCGAATTCCAAAACGGGAAAACCCGTCCTCTCAATTTTTCTGCGGTACTTTCACTATTTCAGATCTAGAATGAGAGAGTAGAGAACTCCACGGAGGGCGATGGATCTGTCTTCGTTGAGATGCAGATAGACGGATCGGTCTTCGTTGTCGATCCCACTGCATCGCCTCCAGCCGCTTCGATCCGTCGCTCCCCCTGCCTGCGCCCGCGACGGCGTCGTCTCTGTCCCGATCGAAACTCGTCGCCATAGCAACTACTTTTCGTTCTCCTACCCCCGACAACTTCATCTCAGATCCAGATTCACAACCACAACTCTCACTCTTCGTGATCCAGATCCCGATAGTCGGCGCCAGATCTAGCTTTTCACATTTCGTGTGTTGCTTTCAATTGACAAATCCACGGGCGTTTTGACGGCTGGCTAAACGGAGGATGAGCTGATACTGATCATCTCGGCGAGCGTGAGACCGTGGAGACGATGTGATTTACTGAATCAGAATATGAGGTAAATTTGTCTTTCTGCCTTTACTGAATTGTCATTTCTATGCTCATTATATAGTCTCATGAGTTGATTGTTGACCAAAACAAGGAAAAGGAAATGGTAGTTTTGAAGCTTGAATTTGTTGTAGGTCCTTACTTGTTTTTATGGTGGTTAGACCAAGCAATTAGCTATTGATTGGTTTTCCTAGTTTCCGATCAATTTCAGACTCGTGTATTTTATTTGTTAGGATTGTGTTGGTACTGAAGTTGATAGTTTGCAGAATTGCAGTTTGAACATTTCTTCATTCTTTTCAAGCATTTCTATCAACTTCGCATTTTGGAACTCTGTTTTTAGGTTTGGTAGTAATTTGTGTTTTTACAATGCTGACACTAAGTTTGTAAAATTTCAGAGTGATCTGGAGGAGGCAACGCTGAAGGAAGCATTGCAAGCTATTCGATTACAGTTGGAAGGAGTGAAACCTACAGACGCCATCATAGAAAGGGAAGCTGATGGATTCTGTTATTAATTAAGAATGCCTTTGCCTTCTATGTGCTTCACTGCTTGCATTGAATCAGTGTGATGGAGAGTAAAACAAAGGTTTCGTAGCTCTTTCCGAGGATTGAGGTCTTGAAGGGGAGGAAGGGAATCGGGGCTTAGGTTTGTCAGGCAAACACGGCGAAGAGTGAGAGATCAGTAGCATTTTGAATGGGTAGACTCATTTGAAGGAAAAGCGCACAAAGAAGATTTTGAATTGTAGAGGGAGAAGAGGAAATTGTATCCATGTGCTTGAAACACGGGTGTTCTCCTTCAAAGTAGTCTTCTCATTCAAAATCCTACTGTTCTCTTCACTCTTTCCCGTCTTTACTTGACAAACCTCGGTTCCATATACCCTTTCTCCTTCTCCAATACCTCAATTCTCTGCATGAGCTGCAGTTTGTTATACACTCCCCAATCCCCATCCCACCGTTGTGATGCTGTTTATGCACTAGTAGTAGAGCACATCATAGAGCTAGGATGAAGGCAAATGCATTCTAATGTTTACAATAACCATATGTTGTGAGTAAAAGTCACACTAAATTACTCGCACCATTGCTAATAAGTTGCGCTGGAGACCTTGTATCATCTTATATGTTGTTTGTTTTCTTTACCAAAAAGAAAATCTTACATGTTTGTTTTCAGTTTGTATATTGATCTCAACCTTGTATCTTCCTTTGAAAACTACATAGTACTACCTTACAATGAGTATGTCGTCGCCAGCGCTGGACAAACTCCGGTGGAGACACTGCAATGGGAGCAGCCAACTACAGAAGGTAATTGTTGAACAAACATTAAAACAAATGAAAAGGCACAAGGAGAGCTGGTACTAACTACGCCGACGTTTAAGGAATTCAGGCTCCTGGTTTACGATTGGAAGGTTGGCTAGAGGAGGACGCGAAGAAACCAAAGAGACTTATGCAGCAAAATACCAGTGGTAAAATCAGGCGAATTAAATCCGAATATAAATAAAGTGAATTAATAATTGTTAAACATGAATAATGGAGAAAATCACAAAACATTAGAACACCATTTAACCAAGACTCGACAAGTTGAATATGTACATATAAATACCAAAACAACATCCATACTTCTGTAGGAGTTATAATATCGGAAGAAACAAAAGGCGCAGTTGAAGACGACGATGGATTCAAACATATACGGAAGCACATCCCTTGTGTGATGAGAAGAAGAAGAGTTGCCAACTTCTCCCTTGAATCCCGGTGTGAATCATCTGCCCCATATTGCTGTCCCAAGTTGCTGCCCCATGTTTTAATTGGTCCATTTGGAATACATTATATATATATATATATATAATAAAATAAATCAAACTCACGTGACATTCACTACTCCATATTTGTTTCTTTTTTATTTTTCTTTTTTGCCCGTGAACTACTCCATATTTTTTCCTTTTAAACTGTTTGGTAGATTTTTTTAAATCTTTTATAGTCTCAAATAATTAACATACTCATGCTCTTTCAAAACACACTCACTGCTACTGATCTTATATTTTCTACAATTTGTACCAAACAAAAATGGGAAATAAATTTAAAACCAAACAACATCATAACATATACTCCATCCGTTCGGCAAAACTTGTCATTTTAGGGTGTTAGTTTTGTTCAAAAAAACTTGTCATTTTAGGTATTTTGCCCTTCACTTTACAAAAACGCCCTTGATGTGATTGATGGTTTGTTAGTTGTAGTTTTCGATAAAGTAAAAAAGGAGGGTAATAATTGAGGGTAAATTAGTACATTTGTTAATTGTCTTAAAACTTGTGAAATAAGCTAAAATGACAAGTTTTGCCGAACGGAGGGAGCATCATATTTCATATTGTTAGTTACAAAATGTTAAGTGTCTGGGAAAATACAAAATAAATACATGATATATGCAAACACTACCAAAAGATGTAGTAGCAACAATAAATGCCCAGAACAAGACAAAGTAAAATTTTGCCTTTCAAACACTACCAAAAGATGCAGTATAGCATAAACTAGTGCCAAAGTAGGAGTAAGAGATCATAGCCTCTAAATACATCATTAAAAAATAAGCACATCTTGGTCGATCTATAATCAAAATGCCCGCAAAAAATAACATCTTGCCTTTCAAATTTCAGGTCTCGTTACCTTGGAGGAGTCTAGCATAGGCCTGTAAAGAATTCGAATAACATCTTCCATAAATAAAAATTAGATGGTAATCATAAACAATGAGAAGAAAGCAAAGTAGAATGTTCAAACCTCTGGATGTTGTAATAAAGGGAGCAAATGCCCTTGTTGAGGCACTACACCCAAATTGTTAACCTGGATAATAAACCATTTGATTCAATCCGTATAAACATGGAAATTTGAAATTAAACATATTGCTAATTGATTAGGCATTGTTACATGTGTCAAATTGTTTGGACCAAGTTGATTATATCCTATATGCCCTTGCCAATCAGATTGGATTTAGTTGTGTTGTAAAATTAGCGCTTGAAAAGATAAACTCTGTGGCAAATTAAGCCATAAAATAATTATGCAAGGATCCAAAAAACTAAACTAATAGACATAGCACATAAAACAAAAAAGATAACTAAGCTAGCAAAGAAGACTACTTAGAGGATTGTGAAATCTTCTATCAGTTTGAGTCTCTGATGGATTTATACGAAAATAAACTAAACAATTAACCAAATTAAACAATCCATCAACAACCACAAAATTGATTGAACCTATCAAGTATGGAGTATATGAATATTAAATATAAGACAAAATAGTTGTATGGATACTGCTACCAAGTGTTGATTATAATGGTGAAATCATAAGTGCAAAAACAAACATAAGCCAAAAGTGAGATATATTTTACAAAAACCTATCCAACCAAGCCATTAAAGCAGCAGTAAGCTAGAGATGATAAACTTTTGTAGTTTGATAACCACAAACAATCACAAAGTGCACCCATCCACATAAAGAAAAAATAAAATTGTGGTAGTCAAGGAACAAATTTTGAATGTGGGAACAAATTACCGAGAATCACATAGTAATGGTTTCCATAATCGTGAGAAGGACGAGAGATTCTAGATTATTTTTTTTAATTTTGAGATTCTAAAAACTAACCCTAAATTCCAATTGGGGGGAGATAAATTGGACTTACCTGACTTGTCTATGGTGGTAGAGGTGATTAATTGAGGAGCCACAACCCCAAGTTGAGGAGAATACAGGATGGAGAGAGAAGACGAAGCATGAAGCCGTTCAGATTCTTAATGTGGGTTGGTACTGATAGAGAAAGGATGAGAATGAAGATGGTGCTCTATCTCTCTGTACAATCTTTAGAATTAAAAAGATAAAGTAAAATTAGAAAAGAAAAAGGAAAATTTATTGGAACCATCTAGAAAAGCAGCACCACGTGACTTGGCTTCCTCTTTAATAAAAGCCTTTAAGAAAATACAATTTATTAACCAATGAAATCATGGGGCAGTAACTTGGGGCAGTAATATGGGGCAGATGATTTACACCGTTCAAATCCAGCGTAAAATAAATCGATTGCATCAGAAAGGTTAAGAGTTGCCAACTTATTTCGCATCGTTGTCTTTCTTTTTTGGCTCATTAGAAAGGTCATGGCATTCCAGATTCTCTCATCAAACAAGTTGGAAAAATTGCACACTTGAAGAAAAGCTTAAGATCAAGTTGTCCAGTGATACATGGTACATGTTCGTCTCACTGGCTGACTTGCTTTGCCTCTATTGAGTATTGACTTGCTTTGCCTCTTCTTAGCACTATCAAATAATGCTAAAATATAGTCAGTGAGAAATTGCAAACTATTGAGTATTTGCAGGGGCTACCAAGAAGTTGGAGATAATATAACCAAAGGAGTGCTTGATCGGCATGAAGCTATTGATGTATGTTGTCTATCCTTGCTTTCCATTTCTAAAAGTCTCATGTAGCATTAAGAGAAGCCATGCCAGAGTTCATGTAATTTAACATGCTGTTGGCCGGGGAGATGCTCTGCAGCCTTTGCTAGGTATGAATATATGCCTCTTTAGCATAATTAGCGTGAGATCATGAGACTGATTGTAATGTCCCCCTTGAGGATTTCCATTCATTGATATAACATATATATAGGTTACAAAGGTATTGGGCCTTAATCGGCTTTTAGCCCACTATACAATATGAGACCTATATAATCTATCAAACCCCCGCAGTCGAAACGGGAGGGGTCCATACATTGAGACTGGAACGAAAATCAATGAACAACTGTCTAGGTAAACCCTTGGTGAATATATGAGCGTACTGATAAGAGGACGGGACATATAGAACGCGGACATGTCCAATGGCAACCTTGTCCCTGACGAAGTGGAGATCAAGCTCAATGTGCTTCGTGCGTTGATGCTGGACTGGGTTGCTAGCCAGGTAGACGGCGGAGACGTTGTCAGTGTAGACCAGAGTGGCCTTCTGCAAGGGGCATCGTAGCTCAAGCAGGAGATTGCGGAGCCAAGAGCACTCGGAGACAACGTTGGCAACACCCCTGTATTCGGCTTCAGCGCTGGAGCGAGACACGACGGACTGATGCTTGGCTGACCAAGATACAAGAGTGTCATTAAGGAAGACACAGTAACCAGACGTGGAGCGACGTGTGTATGGACAACCACCCCAATCCGCATCAGTGTAAGCCACAAGATCAAGCTTAGAGGAAGGAGTGATGGTGGTGCCGAGCTCGAGGGTGCCGCTGATGTACCGAATGATCCGCTTCAAAGCCTGAAAGTGAGGTTCCCTAGGGGCATGCATGAACAAGCAGATCTGCTGAACGACGTAACTGATATCAGGTCTGGTGAAAGTGAGATATTGAAGAGCACCACCGAGGCTCCTGTACAGTGTGGGATCGTCAACCAAAGGACCAGAATAAGCACTGAGCTTGTTGGATGTATCGACTGGGTTCGCGACGGGATTACAGTTGACCATCTTAGCCCGAGCAACAATCTCAGCAACATACTTACTTTGTGAGAGAAACAGACCAGACGCATGCCGCTGAACAGCAACTCCTAAGAAGTAAGACAGCTGACCTAGATCAGACATGGCGAATTCCGCACTCAACTGCGATATTATAGACGTCCGAAGAGCATCAGAAGAGGCGGTGAGAATGATGTCGTCGACATGAAGCAGCAGGAATGCCAAGCCTGAGCCTCTGCGATAGATAAACAGAGACGTATCCGAACTTCTGCCAGTGAAACCCAAACGGAGCAGATGAGAGGCAAAACGCTGGAACCATGCCCGCGGAGCCTGTTTCAGACCCTATAGAGAGCGCTTGAGGAGACAGACATGCTTTGGACGCTCAACATCAGTAAACCCCGGCGGCTGAAACATGTAAACTGTCTCGTTCAGATGACCATGCAGAAAGGCGTTCTTGACTTCTAACTGATGGATGACCCAGTTGCGCGATAGAGCCAGACTCAGGACCACTCGGATAGTGGCAGGCTTGACTACAGGACTGAAGGTCTCATCACAATCAATATCGGCCTGCTGAGATCTACCGTTCACCACAAGACGGTCCTTGTAGCGCTCCAACGTCCCATCAGAGCGGAACTTGTGACGAAAGAGCCACATACAACGAATGACGTTTGCCTCAGGAGGGCGAGGAACAAGAACCCAAGTACCATTCTTCGTAAGGGCCCTGTATTCGTCGAGCATATATAGCCGCCTGCCAATTCGGGTCAAGGAGGGTTGTTTTGTGGGAGGTGGGAACGGGGGAGAGGGAGGTCTGGGTGGGGGCAGAGGGTGAATAGGAGTCGGGAAGGACGGGGGCAAGAGGGGCTAAGCAAGGGGAAGAGGCAGCGGGCGGATCAAAGGTGGCGAGGGTTGCGACAGGCGCCGCATGACTTGCGGCGGCCGCCGCCAGGGAGGGGTTTAAGGCAGCGGGTGCAGCATCTGTACATGCGGCGGGCGCCGCATGACCTGCGGTGGGCGCCGCACTTAGGTGAGGCGAGGTTTTTAGGCGAGGTGATGGGAGGTGGATAGCGGGGTGATGGTTGGTGGTCATGGAGATGATCTGACGGGGTCTGAAGAGACCGGAGACGCTGCGGGTGTGTGGTCTGGTGGTAGGGGTGGTGGGGGAGGTGGGGGAGAGGGAGACGCAGGAGCACCGGGAGAGCTTTGGGGAAGAATGAAGTGAGGGAATGGTGACTCAGACTCTGTCGACGACACAGGGGGTGTGGGAGACGCGAAGGGAAATCGCTACTCATCAAAGGTGACATGACGAGAGAGAATGATCATGTGAGTCTTGATATCGAGGCAAATGTAACCGCGATGATCAGACGGGTAGCACAAGCAACCAAAGGTACGAAGGTGATCATATATGGGCAAAGTGCAATACAGTGCCTGAAACGGTGAGCGTTGGTTGAGGGTGGTGGAAGGGAGAATGTTGAGGAGGTAGCATGTGGTGGCCAAGGCATAAGGCCAATAAAGGAGGGGAATGGATGCGTGGAAGAGGAGAGTGCGCATCATATTGGTAATGGTTCGGATGATTCGTTCGGCCTTGCCATTTTGTTGAGAGGTGTAGGGGCAGGACAAGCGATAGGAGATCCCATTGGTATTAAAGAAAGTGTGAAAATCTTTGTTGTCAAATTCGCGGCCATTGTCGCATTGAAAACACTTGACAGAAGTGTGAAACTGTGTTTTGATGTAAGCGTGGAATTTGGCAAAGATAGGGAACACTTGAGATTTAAAGTGAAGAGGGAAAACCCATAAGAAATGTGTATAATCATCCAGAAACAAGAGGCAGTGGCGGACCCAGAAACTTTTGAGGGGGGGGGGGGGGGTCACCAGGGTGGGTGCGGCGGCGGGTTGCTGGGTGGGTCGAGGGCTCGACTCGGACTTCTCTCTCATAGTCGGCGTAAATGTAAATGGGATTTTTTGAATTTAACCTATAAAAATATTTTTTAAAAAAATAGAGGTAAAAAATTAAAGTTTGGTGAGTCGAACCTGGGTCTCCTGACTCCGAAAGAGCTCACCTACATCCTTTGCCAATTGAGCCAACGCTATTTAGTGATTCTTTACTCTCTTTACTTAATTATATCCAAAACGAGTTTTTTTTTCTTTTAAAGTACATATTTCCGGGGCCGAGGGGGGGGGGTCACGTGACCCCCTAGGACCCCCTTGGGTCCACCACTGACAAGAGGTAATACTTATGACCCTCCTTGCTAGGCACATGAGATGTCCAAATATCACTATGAATAATATCAAAAGGTGCAAATGTAGTGTTTAAAGATCGCTGAAAAGGAAGTCTGGCATGCTTGCCTAACTGACAAGACGAACATAAACTAGAGCGATGCTCTTTATTACATTGGACAAGACTCTTAGAATGAAGTAAATCTAAAACTGCAGGACTGGGATGACCAAGGCGTGCATGCCAAAGACTGGATGATGATGCCGAGAGGGCGACTGGACTTGACGGGCTGGATGGTGAGGGCGACGACACAGGATAGAGCTCCCCAGTGCTATTACATCTCAGACGAGTAACCCCCGTAGTAAGATCCTTCACAGAGAAACCAAACGGATCAAACACAAGAGAAACATTATTGTCAGTGGTGAACCGACGGACAGAGATAAGGTTTTTGACAAGTTTGGGGGCAACAAGGACGTTGTTGAGGTGCAAAGGGTTGGTAGGGGTTGGTAGTGTGGTGTGACCAATGCCCGAAGTAGCAAGGCGACCACCGTTGTCGACGATAATAGAATGAGCAGGACCCTTAAAAGAAAGAGAGGAGAGAGTATCTAAGGAGTTCGTCATATGAAAGGTAGCGCCAGTGTCCATGTACCAAGCGGCGTCAGGGGGTGTCATCTGCATTGAGGAGAATGCGTCATATGAGCTTTCACTTCCTATATTATTTGGAAAGCTTGTCATTTTTAGTTTGTTAATGTGACTGGCTTTTGTTCTTACAAAGCACAAATATGAGATTGTCAAGAAGTTGCAAGAAAAGAAACATATTGCAGACATAGGTATTGCAGTAGCTGATGTCACTAATGCTACAAGAGGTGTGTCTGATATTGTTTTGACTGAACCGGGGCTTAGTGTCACCATAAGCGTCGTGCTAACTGCTAACCAACAGAACCATATTTCAAAGGATCATGAGGAACTACACTTTTTAGTAATTTCTTTCTTCTTATTTGTAGAGATGTGCAGCAATTTCTTTTCTTTCTTCTAAACATGTCTTTATTATGTACTATCTTCTGATATATTTCATTGTTCACTTTTCCCTCATGTAGATTTATGCTGTTTCCATCATAATTCGTATCATCGTATGTTGATTGATTTTTTTCATAGTTTTTTTTTATTAGGTAAAAATTCGAAGGTCAGACAGGCCTGACTCATCGAGAGGCCGACAAAGTCGGCATACGGCGAACCGTCAAGCATACAACCTAACAAAACAGAAATACAGAAAACTAGCGAAATGAAACAAGCATAAATAAGCACTACAACAAGATGACTCAAGAAGACCAACTCCCAAGAAAGCTGAAGAAGCCGCCAAAGAACGAAGCCAAGCACCACCGAAAAGTGGCACCGCGGGCCAGCGGTACAGCAGGACTCTATCTCCTATGGGTAGTGCAGACGAACTCCAAAGAAACTCTATCCCGGATACGAAGTCGCCCTGAGCGCACCACCTCGACCCCAGCCAGTCCCGACTCCAGATTCCACGCCCTCAGCCAAGCAGAAGACCTCCTAAAAACATCGGAAACAGCGCCGCATAAAGCTCGAACAAAACGCCAACAAGATTTCCTCTACAAGAAAATAGACAAACCCTTACGGGATTTAATCAAACCCTTTCGGGTGGGTTTACTCAACCCCTTTCGGAATTTAAATGAATCCCTTTCGGGCCAATCTTTATGTGAATAAATATATAAATGTATAAAATATATTTTTTGATTTTTTTTTAATTCTAGCTTGGCGTGCAAGGATAAACATAAACCTTGCACGCCAAGACCATCTTCCCAGGCAGAAACCGACAGGAATGCCGGCGGTGGACACAACCAGGGCCGACGACGATGGACTACTCTCGCACTACAGGAAGCACTGACGAGGCCGGGACCGCAGCATGCCGGAAGGAGGGCACTAGCGAGGAGCCTGAAACGAGTCCAAACGGAGGTAAAATGGAGAGAAATCAGGATTCAATTAGGCTTTGTTTGGGTCATGGGTTTTTTAGGGGAAGGTAGGGATGAGAAAATGAAAAGAGGAAAGGAAAGGAAGGGAAGGGGGAGGAATTTCACTTTCCCACCAAATTCCACCCTTTTGGTGGGTTGTAAAATCCCATGAAATTGAGCAGTTACTCAAATTTCAGATTCCTTCCCTTTCTTTAAATGGTTCACCCAAACACAAAATTTACTTTCCCTTCACTTCCCATCCTTAAAAATCCCACCAAATCCCTCCATCCAAACAGGGTGTTAGGGAATTTCAGATTTGGGGGTTCCCGACTCGATTGAACGAAACGAGGCCAAACCTACCGGAGAAAGATGGTGTTTGCTCAAGAAGAAGGGCTAATTAACCGAGACTAGATCGGACCAACAAAGGAGAAAAAAAGGCTGGGAACACACAGAGGAGTCCAGCCAGAGGACGGAGGAGACGAGAATTTCGGGTAAGGCTACTCCACGCCCAAAACGGAAGGCGAGGGAGAGTGGTGGCGAGCCGGCTGCAAAGCGAGACGGACAGAGGGTGGACTGGCGAGGAGCACCGGAAAGGACACCATTACTCGACCGAGGGAAGTCGAAGACATCGACCGCGAAGAAGAAGGCGCAATAGCCCGAACAAATCAACAAGAAGCCAAAACGAACCCGACCTCGCAAAAACAAGGGCAAAACTCCCAGCAAATTGTAGCAAGAAGAAGATTAGAGATAATCGATTGCTCGATTTGATACACCATTTGAGATTGAATAGCAAAGATATCTAGGGTTTTGGTTGATTTCGCCCCTTTCGGACGGGATTGTCAAGAGAGTTTCTCTCTCCGTAGAGAGAGAAACATTTAATTTTTTTTTTCCATAGTTATATTTGTGTGGGTTAATGATTGGTCCCTTCTACTTTACAGTTCGGTTTTATGTTCATTGCACTCATATGGAAGTTCGACTTCTCTCCCTTCATGGTACTTCACTCAAGCCAATAACGTCGGAAATTTTCCTCATTGATTAATATGTTTAGCAACAATTTTTTTCCTTGTGAAACACGTACTTTTTAGCGAGTAATTAAAATCTTTCTCGCTAATAAACATGGCAGGCTTGACATAATTCCCACCAAACAAATAACGACAAAATTAAAAATTTCTCGATGAATGTATTTTTAGCGATGAAAACATTTCTCAATAAAAGCTTCAAATTCGTCGCTATTTTCCTTATGATTTACGCGACCACATTATACTATCAATTAGCGACGAATAAAAAAATTTCCGTTGAATACCACTTTTAACGAGGAATATAGGTTTCTTACTAAAGTTCACGTGTCATTTTGTGAGGAGCGAATATGTTCGTCGCCAAATCCCACATTTGCCGAGGAAACATAATTCATCGCTAAAAGGCTTTTCTGTTGTAGTGAAACGGATTATCAGATCAAGAGACGAAACATCCGCTCAAATCTCCTATCTATCCTCTCATTTCTCCCTCCTCTCTCTTTTCTTTCTCTCTTCTTTCTCCTTTTGCTGCTGGTGACACACCACACCCGGAGCTACTGCTCTCCTTCTAGTGCACTACTGCACTACAAGGCAAAGGTAAAAACAATTCCTTTTATTTCGCAAAGAAGCCCGTCGTTGATGGCTTCAATTCGGCTGGACTAAAATAAAATGGGCCATAGCCCATAGGCCCAACATTCTGCGGTACTCGATCGCCTTAGACAGGGTCTTGCTTGTGACGTTTGGGAGTGGGATGACGTTGTCGGCACACTCGTGCTCTATCATGTTCTTGATCATCTGCGACTTCATATATTATTTTTTTAGTTGATTATATGTAATGATAAAATTTCGTTATTAGTTAATTAATTATCTATTGAACAATAAAATCAATCTTATCATGAAAATATTTATATTAATTTTCAACCTAATATCTTAAGTCGTTATAAAAACCTATTATTTTTTACCACAATTAAAATTATTTTACTTTAACTTATTTTGCACGATCTTTTTATTCTTTAAACTAATTTATGATTGCATGAAATTTTTAAAAAATTTCAACTAACTATTATAATCTTTGCATAAAATTTAATAAAAAAAAACTAAGTTAAATATAATAAAATGAAATTTATTAACAAAAAACACAAAAATGTGGGTAATAAAATTATAAAATGAAAAGGCATCAAATTATTGTAAAAGAAAAAAACAAGTAAACAAAAAAACAAATCTGTTAATAATTTTGATGCCTTTTCATTTTATCTAGTATTCTTATTCATAAAAATACAAGTAAATAAAATCTGTTTATAATTTACGTTCAATGTCTCATCGATCTCATTGCCAGATTACCAATTAAAACCGGGAAATGTAAATAGATATAAGATATAACAAATTCAACTCTATCCAATTGATTCGGTTCAATATCCAGAAATCAGAATGATGAACTGAACTGAACTGATGGTATGTATAGCTTGTTAGCCACTAGTTTTGCAAGTACTCTCCCACAATCAAAGAACACCTCAAACTTCTATTACACACGTACCAGAACCAGAAACGACGTCGTTCTATACCATCCTCAACCTATATATATAAGCCATCCACCACCCACCACTGATCCTCACACTTGTAGCTTGCTTTCATCTACCAACACACTCAACCAAATCCTTCAAACATCGATCGATCTCACAATTACCAAGCAGCTCAAAATGAGTTTCAGCTCATCCTTTTGAGCAGCTACTTTAGCCCAAAAAATGAATTTGGTGACCGAAAGAACCGCCTCTGGAAGGGAATTTAGGGTGCGGGATGTGTCTCAAGCCGACTACGGGCGCCTCCAAATCCAGCTGGCTGAGTCGGAGATGCCCGGCCTCATCGCTTGTCGGTCCGAGTTCAGGTCATCCCAGCCTTTGAAGGGCACAAGGATCACCGGGGCCCTCCACATGAACACCCAAACTGCGGTGCTCATCGAGACCCTCACCGCACTTGGTGCCTCCGTTCGTTGGTGCTCCTTCGACCCCTTCTCGATTGAGGACCATGCTGCCGCTGCCATTGCACGTGACTCGGCTTCTGTCTTTGCGTGGAAGGGTCAATCCCTTCATGTACGTTAGCTTCCTAACTTCAATTCACACATATATATTTGCTCATTATCAATTGAAACAATATATGCATATTTTATGGATCGATCACCTAGCTAGCTATATAAATCGAATATATATCAAACTAATTCACTTCCTAAATGTGCTATATATATCATCGTTTTTTAATCCATGTAAATGATTGATTTTTAGGAATACTGGTGGTCGGTTGAAAGGGCTTTGGATTGGGGTCGCGAAAATGGACCGACCCTATTGATTGATGAAGCTGGAGATATCACTCAGTTCATCCATGAGGGTGTTAGAATAGAGGAAGAGCACGAGAGGAGTGGGAGGTTGTCTGATCCACAGAGCGTTGACAATGAGAGGACAAGGTTCATGCTGCAATTCATCAGAGAAGGGATCAAAGTTAATCCAAGGAGGTTTAGAAACATCAGAGAAGGATTAGTGGGTGTTTCCGAGCTTAGCAATATTGGTATTAGGAGGTTGTACCAGCTGCAGGAAAATAGATCCCTCTTATTCCCTGCGATTAACATCAATAACGTTGTCACTAGCCAGGTATATTCTATGATCTGCAATGAAATTGGAACAACAAATTTTATTAAATCTATTATAGTTTTATTGGCTATGGTCAAGTTTCTCAAGTGTTAATTAATTTGTGCAAGTACAGATCGCTAGTTTCCATGGAAGCCACCAGTCTTTCCTTGACGGTTTCTTGAGAGCCACTAATCATTTTGCACCTAGTGGTAAATTTGTTTCCGTCTTTGGCTTTGGAGATGTTGGCAGAGGCGCCGCTTATGCTCTAAGGGGACTCGGGGCAAGGGTATTTGTCGTAGAAGTCAACCCTACTCGTGCTTTGCAAGCTTTCATGGAAGGTTTCCCTGTTCGTACCTTAGAGGATATTGTGTCTGAAGCAGATGTCTTTGTCACAGCAACTATGTATAGGGATGTCATCTCAATTCAACACATGAAACGAATGAAGAACAATGCCATTGTCTTGAATATGGGCCACTTTGATAACGAGATTGATATTGAAGGTCTCAGGGCTTATCCTGGTATTAGGAGGGTTACAATCAAACCCCATATATCTGATTGTTTCATCTTCAGTGAATCTAAGAAGGCTGTCATTGTCCTTGCCGAAGGGAGGAAGTTGAACTTCGCTAGCGCATCTTGTCACCCAAGCTTTTCAAGATCAATCGCCTTAACAAACCATGTGTTTTCCCAAATCAACCTTTGGAACGAGAGAAAGTCCTCTAACTATGAGAGAAGGATTTATGTGCTTCCGAGGCACTTGGAGGAGAAGGTTGCGAGGCTACACATTAGCCACCTTGGAGGTAGGCTTACTAGGCTCAATAACGAGCAAGCAACTTACCTCAATGTGCCGATTGAAGGTCCGTTCAATCGTGATCTCTACCAAGACATAGTTGCATAGAGATAATATTTTTGTTGGGATAATAAGTGGAAGGATATGTGTAATCCACAATCATACAAGCTGAATAAAAGAAATAAGAAGCATAGTTTTGTTAGATAAAATTTTCCTTGACTTTTTACTTTATCTCATTATACGTAGTAAATCCGTTATAGAATTAAATTAACACCCACATTACTAAATCAAAGAGCATTAAGTAAAACTAAAGTAGCAATTAAGTAAAATTGTTGCACTTACAATGTGCGTATAATACGTCACTCGAAAACCCTTTGGTTCTCCTTGTGAATCTTGTGCTCTTCCTCGGGCGAGAAGTCATTCTTGATGTTGAATATCTTCTGGATTTCGTCTGAGTCTTTCCTTTTATCGTGTCGGCGATGGCGTGGCCGATGAGGTGCAAAAGGCTATCGATGTTCAAGTAGTAAGCGGTGAGGATTAGATAGTAAAGACTAGTCCGGTCAACCTTAACAAGCTTTGCATTCTACGCCTTAAGCTCATCTTTGTCATCTTTGTCATTAGAGATATTGCATGAAATTGCCTAGAAAAGGGGGAGTCTTAATTAAGTGCATCTTTATATCCTAGCCCTACCTATGCTTATTGCATCATATCTAGCCATATTATGAGCCTTATATTATTACATATTTGCTCCACATATATTATATTGCCTATTTTCTACCTTATGACCTATCCTGGGAGTTCGGGAGAGAATGGAAGTTATTTTTGGAGATGTTATATGGTTTTTTTGTGTTGTTATCATTATTGGAGTTTGATGGCAGGATGAATTAACAATGAAAAATTTAATGAGCAAAAGAAAATCTGGTCTCCTAGGAGTTAGGGATGATCAACCCTGCCTGCATGAGATGTTAGTTCCGTAGGATGGGACATTAAGGTGAGGAATCCGAAGCACTAAGTATCCGGGTCATTCATGACACCCATGTTTGCGACTCGCGAGAAGGCAGCGCTAAGGTTAGAGAATTAAAAGCATATTAGTGAAAAAAGCAAAGAGTGTTATGAGAGGATGGGGGATGTGGAAATATCATATTCATGATGGGAGAAAGTGCAGTAAAGCAAGAAATAAAAGACCTCTATTGTCGCTTGTTCTGATGCGGCAATGTTACTATGTCCTACTCAACATATTAATCTCTTTAACTATGTCAGATGGAATTTTATGCTAATACCCCTCAGGTTGATCTGGGATTGAACCATTTTGATCAAAGTCAAGGAACCCTCATGTCATCAATGGATGTATGAAGCCGATTTCACCAATCCATTCTGCAATCTTGTAGAACGCACTCCTCTCCCAATGAGGGATCCATAGTACATTCCGACATTCGTTTTTGGTGTGGAAACTACCCTCTTGGTGATCTGTTCTCTACCAGCAAGCACCTTCCCTTGTTCACTTCCTGGTGAGTGTAGCTCTAACGGTCTTCTACTCCGTAGGGCCATGTCATTCTAGAGGTAACCTAGGTTTGTATATCTTGTGTCCTGTCCTAAGGGCCAACTCACATGGTATGTTAAATATGCGGGTAGCTCTAAGCACACGAAAATCTCCACTGATGAATGTTGGGATGAGGGCTTGCTCTCATTCTCTTCATTTATGTTGCATAACAGTCTGCGTCATCACAATCATTATAAATCAGCCAGTCGGAACCTTTTGTACGGGTTAAGGAGTCAATCACCTTTCCTTAACCTTCATGTAGTTATCTTCTGAAGGCTGCATTCTGGAATTGTTATGGCATAGGGAAGAAATATTTTTGGACAAATATCCATGCTTGGTGCATCAATGAATCCATTCAAATTATCGCTCTTGTAGAAACTAAATCGGACAAAATCCAGGAGGATGAGACATGGAAGAAATCTGGTTTTGACTGCGCCATCTGGTCCCCTACGATGGGTAAGGCGGGTGGAATTGGGGTCCTTTGGAAGTCCTTCCAAATGTCATTAGAGAGCATCTTAGTTGTACTCCAGTTGCCGCAAGAATCATTGCGTTAAATTATATAAATCCAAACGATGATTTCTCTTGTAGATTTTGGTTCTTTTATGCCCCTTCGGATCCGTAGCAAAAAGAGTTTTTTGGGGCTCATATTACACAATTAATCCAAATTTTTCGGTTGCCAAGCATTGTAATTGGTGATCTTAACGAAATCAGTTGTTTTGATGACAAAGTCGAAGGTGCCCAAACACTACCCTTTAGCTAGATTTGCTTAACTAGAAATTTTTAAAAATCAGTGTTCCTTAGTGGACATTCCAACCTTCGGGAATCAATTTACATGGAGAAAATGCTCAGTTGGACCTGACAATATTAAGGAAAAATTAGACCGTGTACTTATCCACCACCAGATCATCCAAAATTTTTTGGCTCTTAGCACCTTTAATGAAGCTTTTTCATCCTCAAATCACTATCCAATCACTATTGAGCTCACGACATCTTGTACATTAAAAGTTCTGCCTTTTAAGTTTGAAAACTCTTGGATTTATAGAAAAGAATTTAGGAATGCAGTTAAATAAGCTTGGCGAGCATCGTGCTTGAGATCGGCGATGTTCCATTTGACATATAAGACCAAGATTTTGAAAAGAAGAGCTAAAATATGGAACAAATCACCTTTTGGGAATATTTTTAGACAACTAGACAAAGTAGAAGCACAACCGTTATCCATACAAACTAGGTTGAACAACAACCTTGTCCCTTCTGAGAGGGGTGCCCAAAAAGAGATGAATTTAATACGCAAGAAAGAAGCTCTTCTGCTATTTCAAAAAAGTTTATGGAACCAAAGATCCAAGGCAAAACATATCAAGCTCTTTGACTCGAACTCAACCTACTTTCATTAAGTTGCTTCTAACCGAAGAAATAGGAAAATTATTCGCATTATCACTTCAGCGGAGGGGACTCGGATTATAGGAGAAGATAATATAAGAATGGAGATTTGTTTAGATTTTGAAAAGAGATTCGAACCACCCCATTGACAATCTAAACACTCTTCATTTCATTACACCCTCCATTTTCCGATGAAGAAAACCAATCATTGATATTAATACCTACTAATGGAGAATTAAATCGACGGTATTTAGCTTTGGCTCTAACAAATCTCCTGGACTGGATGGCATGACTGCCGAATTTTACAAAAAAATACTAGGACATATATATTGTTGGAAATGATGTCATTCGTGTCGTTAAAGGCTTCTTCTATTCTGGAAAACTACTGAAACAAATCAACCACACTTTCATTACTTTGCTACCCAAAACAGATAACCCATCAACAACTACACATTATATGCCCATCAATTTGTGTAACACCATTTATAAAATTATATCAAAAATACGTATTGAGAGGCATAAGAAAATTATAGGAAAACTCATCCACCTTTTGCAGGGTACTTTTGTTGCGGATAGAGCTATTCTGGAAAAAGCTCATTGCACATGAAATATTTCATTCTTTCAAAACTAGAAGGGGGATGAAGGATGGATTGCAACCAAGCTCGATATGGAAAAAGCCTATGATTGGTTAGAGTGACCTTTCAACAAACTAGTACTATACAAAATTGGCTTCCTTGAGAAATTCATCCAACTTATTACGGAATGCATCTCGACAGTCACCTTTTCGATTCTAGTAAACAACATCTCTACGGAACCATTTACACCAACTAGAGGTATTCGTCGGGGGATGAGCTCTCTCACCTTTCCTCTTTATCTTAGGCGCAGAGGTCATTGCCAGAAACTTAGCCCATGCAACTGAAACTAGGAAGCTGGTCAGTTTTCGATTTGGAAAGGAAGGGCCACGTATTCCCTTTCTTACATTTGCATATCATATCATCATTTTCTCCAAATGAAGCGTTTTCGCTTTTCAAGAAGTTAAGGAATTGGTTTTCGAGTAATGTAAAATTTCAGGGTAAAAGGTTAATTTCCATAAATCTGCCTTCCAGGCTACAACTGGAATTCACAATTATAGGAAAGCGGAAATTGAAAGTTGTTTAGGAATTTCTAATGAACGAAACCTTGAGAAATACCTTGGTTTCCCTATCATCAATGGCAGGATCAACAAAGATACATTTTAGGATCTCGTTTGCAAATCCAAAGAACAACTGTCCAAATGGCGAGTTAATTCCTTGTCTCAACAAGGTCGGACAGTCCTTATCAAATCAAATTTGTCAACAAAACCCTTGTACACAATGCAGAGTTTTATGCTTCCATCGTCTATGCATAAGGAGTTAGACCAAATTAATAGGACATTCTTATGGAATAAAGATCTCCAGCATCGACTGTTTATTAGCTTGGACAAAGTTTGTAGACCATACAACAAAGGTGGTATGGGTATCAGAAAAGCATGTGAGGTGAATGAAGCATTACAGCTGAAATCCTTTTGAAAAACACTTGTTGGGCTATTTAATGTCTGGGTCCAACTGATTAATTGTAAATACCTCAAGAACCAAAATATACTGAATTATAAAAAAAATATGAGCCCTGCTTTTGGCAGTGGGCTAAGCTCTACCCGCTTATCCCCAAATTTAAATCTGGTCTAATCTGGACAATAGGAAATGGTCAAACAATTAAATTCTGGGACGACTGTTGGATCTGGTCGAAGCCGTTATCTTCTCACCCGGACCGCCCACATGATTTCGTTAGGAGTGAAAAAATCTGCAATTATATCATCAATGGTAAATGGTGGTTGGAGAACCTAGAAAACATTTTACCACAAACTATCGTCAATGACATTATCACAGTTCATATTTCATCTATTTAGTTTGAGGACAGGCTATATTGGTGGCCCAACTATCATGAATAGTTAACTACACATAGTGCATACAGCCTTCTCACCAGCAACGTGGCTAGTGAAGATGAGCAACGTGGCTAGTGAAGATGATAGTAACAATTGGATTTGGAAACTAGATACGATGCCCAAAATTTTTTTTTTTTAAAAAAAAACTTCAGGTGGAAACTTACTCATAATGGACTACCTAGGAAAGCTAGACTTGCCCAACGAGGGATGTCGATCCCTACT
The DNA here is from genome assembly GCA_037127255.1 of Persicaria tinctoria. Classification (NCBI taxonomy): domain Eukaryota; kingdom Viridiplantae; phylum Streptophyta; class Magnoliopsida; order Caryophyllales; family Polygonaceae; genus Persicaria; species Persicaria tinctoria. The sequence goes on along the minus strand of JBANSL010000020.1, from coordinate 12,397,218 downwards.
ACATGTTCCCTGTGCAGAGATGCTACGGAAGATGGCATCCATCTCTTTCTTGAATGTCAACCACACATAACTCTCGAGATTCTTTCCTCTTCTGAGAATAGGATTATTGAGAAGTGTATCCGAACTTCTAGGGACTTCAATCCAATTTTCAGATTTATTGGGGAAGGCACTAGTAAATTAAGTAAACAAGACTAATATTGATATCAAATGGTGGTGTTTGTGGTTCTATCATAACCAGATCTCCTTTGGCAATAAAGGAGATCAACCAATAAGGGATATCATTTCGATGGCTAATGCTGTCGCACACAGATAGAAAAAAGCATGCGAATTCATTGATCATATGACACCATATAATACCACCCTGGAGGGCAAACGAAGCAGTTTCAATAGCAAAACGCCAAGACGTAAATGCATATGGAAAAAACCTCATATGGGATCATTTAAACTTAACTTCGATGGATCCTCCATCCCTAAACATATTAGCTCTTAGGGTTACATCATACGCGACTAGCAAGGTAGTCTTATCAAGATTGGGCACGAAATCCTTGGTAAGAAAACTCCTATAATGGCAGAGGCTCGTGCCCTGCTTTTAGGAGTATGAAAAGCTTTGGAACTAACAATCTCTAGGTTATGCATTGAGGGTGACTCGCTTATTATCATCAGTCATTTCCGTGAATCTGCCAGATGCCCCTCGGAAATTGAACTCATTCTGTCTAAGGTTAAACTACTTCTTCAAGGAGTAGATCATGTTTCGTTCTCTTATATTCCCTGTGAAGGCAATGTCGTAGTTGATAAGGTCGCACACCTTTCCCACAACGCTCTGGGGATTGAGATCCTAGATGATCCTGTCCTGGAGGATCTCATCCGTAAGGATGCCCTCAGATAGGTTGGATTTTCATATCCGAATTCTTACCTAATAAAAAAAAGTAGTAAAAATCTTTGTAGTGGAACACAAAATGGGAACTCTTGACTAGAGGATAAATTTTGAGGGATCAAAACTTGCCTCTGAAGAGATTATGACTGGATATATTGTTTGTGACCATTGTGGCACGATTGTTGCGTGTAATTTGCTTCCTCTTGTTGGGTCAGTGTCGACAATTTGTGTTGAAGCGCGCACATTTCACGCTATTGTTGTTGTTGCCAAGGCAATTGCTGTATGACAGATTATGGGAGAGGGTGACAACTTGATAATAATCAACGTTGTCTTGGGATTTGGAGATATCCCTGAGAGATTGGGATGCTCATTTTCAACGTCATTCTCTCGCTTCATTCTTTCAAGATGTTGGGTTTCAGCTAGAGCTTAGAGCTATTGAAACCCAGCCCGACCCAATTGATCTGACCCAAAACACCTGAAAAATTTCGTGTCAAGGCCCAAAAATTTTGACCCGGTATTTTTTTTTACTCAAACCCGAAAAACTAGTATTTTTTGGGTCAACTGGGTTACGACTCGGTTGACCCGGTTTATTAAAACAAAACTTTGACCAATTAAAAACCAAGAAAATCTCAAAGTCATATTAGGGTAAGTTTAATAATTAATGTACTATTAAAATTAATTGATTTATAATTATATGTTATTAAAATTATTTATGGAGATTCCAATTTATTCTTTTTTTGTTAATTACAAGGACTCAATCTTTCTTTTTCAAAAAAAAAACTTTTATATTTTTTTTGTATTGTATATTACTCCCTCCAATCGGTAATATTTAATTTTTTATTTTTCAACACATTTTCTAAAGGGTGATCTTGGTAGATGGCCCTTTTTTAATGTTCAATTGGGTACTTAGACCCCAAACTAATTTAATTAGCTTTATGTAAACCCCTTCCCAATAGAGCGGAATGCCGTTTGACCATTGACCGATCAACGTTGACCAACCCATTTGGATTTTTTTTAAGTGATGCCATTTTTTGTGATGTCATATTTTACCGTTTTGATGCCAAATTTTATTATATTTTATTTCCACTCTGATGTCACTTTTCTAATGAAATGATTGGATGACACTTTTTTTATGCCACTTTTTTAAAACTTTGATGACATTTTTTGTTTATTGTAATGTCACGTTGACCATTAATGTCATTTTTTTTACTACTATCACTTTTTTGTCAATTTTTTGATGATATTTTTTTACCGTGATACCATTTTTTTTATGATATTTTTTCAAATTAGTATTTTGATGATATTTTTTTTCAAAGTAGTATTTTGATGACACTTTTTTCTGTAATGTGATACAACTTTTTCAAAATGGTGTTTTAATGTCATTTTTATAATGTAATTATTTGATGTCACTTTTTTAATCAAATCGATTGATGCCACATGTTTTTAATTTAATCAATTGTATATCGATTTATTTTCATCGATTATACTTTCATTCACTGATGACACGTTTGTGATTACACTTCATTGATGCAATCACTTGTGATGACATGTTCATTAAATTTTTATTAATGGATGATATTTGTTATCTAAGAGCTTAAAACGTGGAATTTTATATAATTGATGACATGTTCATTAAATTTTTATTCATGGATGACATTTGTTAAATTTTTATTAATCACAATTGTTTATGGTGACAATTTTATATAATTGATGACATAAGAGCTTAAAACGTGGAATCAAAATATTGTCACTTTATTGCACATATAAACACCTATTATAACATGTCATCAACTCAAAAACATGCATCAATTGTTACCCAAATTGATACAACGTTAGTTGACCAAACATAGAAGTATATAGCATTCCAAGGATTATACACTATATTACCCAGATTATTTATACATACTACATTAAATTTAATTTTGACCAAACATAGAAGTATAAAGCTGAATTTCTAACTTCAGGCCGTAATAGGCTGCCCATAGCATCTTGCACGCCCATAGCAGCTTGCACGTACCCCATAGCCGAATTTCTAATTTTGCCTCACCAACCTGCGACATTGCATCACGAGATTGTGGTGGGTGAACACTTCCTCTTCGATCGATCCCAGCAGCTTGCACGCCATAGCGCAGTCCATCTCTAGGATCAGCTTCGACATCCTCATCTCCATTGCTAACTTCATGCCGTAATAGACCGCCCATAGCTCTGCTTCAGTGGCTTGACAGCTCCCACATTTGAAGGCAAATGCTCGGATGAACTCTCCATTCAAGCTTCGTAATAGTCCTCAGTTATAAACAAAAACAAACTCAATTCATCTAGTCATTTCATCGAACACCTTGGATGCAACTCTTACCTCACCCAATTCAAAGCTATTCAGCACCTTCAAATTTCTCAATCTTCCCCTAATTTCCCCTAAATTCGAAAACCTAAAGATACACAATGAGTACAACGAAGAAAATGGAAGCAATTTCACAAATCAAATTCAAACTTTGATCAGCAACAAATTAATCTGCATTCTTCTCGGCATCAGAATCAAATCCAACAGAAAATTGATGGCAAAATTTGAAATTAGTTAGGTTAAAAGCTAATCTCGAACACATCCGCTTCAAAATTACTACTAGTTTCAAATTGAAGCTCGCAGAGGTGATACAGAAATCAACGAAGAGGCCAAAAAAGGAGAAAAATGGATGCAATACTCAAACCACGGGATCCATCGGCCATGGTGATGCAGAAATCAACGAAAAGCAGGAAGCAAAATTGGAATCCGATAAAGAGATTTGGTCTGAGAAGAAGACTTACATCGGCGATAGGGGAGAGAGATCAGCACCGATGAATTAGAATCCGACAAAGTGAGAGCTTGCAGGAACGACGAGGGGCGACGGAAAGGAGAGGCATCATCCGGCGTCACTTATACGGTGGCGGTCCCCCCAATTTTCTTCCCCGTTGTTGGCATCTTCAGATCTGAAAGAGAGGGAGAGACTTTGGGTCTCAGGCCGGAACGGAGAGAGCGAGAGTGAGCAAGGCACCATGGATTCGGGTTGACGAAGGCGGTGACGGCCACAAGGACGCCGAGAAACCCGACGTTTGTCCTGTCCTCGGCGATGGCCGCGAACGATTCTAGAAAGCTTGAGATCTCGGCTTCCTCTAAGTCGGATGTGGCGACTGGGCGAGCAGTAGGATGAACAGATCCGACGGGGACGGCGGAGACGAGGACAGATCTGAAGCTGGTGAGGAAGACGATGAACGGGGACGGCGTGTGAGAGAGCGTAGAGAGGGAAGAGAGAGAGAGAGAGAGGGGGGCGACTGGGCGAGAGAGCGTGAAAGAACGGTAGGAGGGTTAGGGTTTATGCGGCTAAAAAAATATTAAAGGGGTCAGCAAACCTAATAAAAAAAGTAAGGGGGCTATCTACTTAATCAAATATGCTTAAAGGTCAATTTCAGCGAATTCCCTCTTTTCTAAAAGCTAAAAAACTCTATAAAATATTTTTTAAAAATTATTAAAATTTTAAAATACTTTAGCGAAACTAATTAAAATAACCCAACCTTTAAGGGGGTGTTAAAAATATATCCAAACCTTTCAAATGTAAAATAAATATCCCAACCTTTATAAGTGATGGTAATATAATATCCTAATGATTTCTCCCCCACAAAAATGATTAGTTTCGCCCCTAAACATTCAATTTAATACGTATTTAATTCAAATTATTCAATTTAATATGTATTTATATTATAATTAAATTTAATCAAAACAAATATAATAAAACAAGTAAATATTTAAAATATAATTTTTAATATCTTGATTGTGTAAAATATCATTCAAGTTTATTAGATTAAATTAGATTGGTTTTTAAGTTTGTCTTTTTATTTATTTATTTTGGATTTAAGAAAAAATAAAAATAAAAAATTTACATTCTTTTATATATTTTTTAATAATAATAATTTACATCTTATAAATAAATGAACACCATTGAATAATCTAAATAATTAAATTTTTATTTCAATTTCGTAGTACATAAAGTTTATAATTGACAAAATATTCTTTAGTTTTGATAAGTTAAATCACTAGCTAATCATTTACTAATTGAAAATATGTTATTTTGCTTTAATTTTTTTTATTTGGCTTGTTATAGATATTATTGATTTAAAAAAAGATATAAAAAGTTAGGTACAAATTAAATCTAAAACTACAAAAGTTTATTAAATAAACTTTTAAACTCATCTAATTTAATTTTATATGTTTTATTTGAATTGAAAATACATGAGTAATACAATAAAAAAAAAAGAATTTTATTGGAGAGAAATCATTAGGATATTATATTACCATCACTTATAAAGGTTGGGATATTTATTTAACATTTGAAAGGTTGGAATATATTTTTAACACCCCCTTAAAGGTTGGGTTATTTTAATTAGTTTCGCCAAATACTTTTATACTCATTTCTAATCGGTATGAAATAATTTCAAATTAAAACTTTGATATTTTATAGAGTTTTAAATTTTATTTAAAAATCACAAGTAATAGTAAAAATCAAACATTTTAGATCGGAGGTAGTATATAATTATGAGCGTTCGAACTTAGGATGAGATCTTCTAATAAATATAAGGCTCAAAATGAACAATTTAGCAATCACATCTTTAACTTTAGCATTTTCAAGTTAACGAAAAGTAATCAAAATACGATTTTTTTTAAAAAAAATTAACGAATCCCGAAATTGACCCGAAACTAGGTCAAATCGGGTTCGAATTAACCCGGATCTACCCGAGATCCGGTTTACCCGAAATCCATTTTACTCGAAATCTGCAATAACCGAACTCGACCCTAACGCAAATGACTTAAAGCTTAATTTGTACTCTCTCCTATTGGAAATATAAGACGTTTGCCTTTTGCGCACGTATTTTAAGGAGGTTAAAAACTATTTTAAAATATTAATTTTTTTTACATTATAATACCCATTATTAATAAAGTATTACTCCGTATAATGTAAAGAAATTTAATTAAAACTCCTTAAACTACATGCATAATAATCAAACACCTTATATTTCTCTGATATCCAATCAGAGAGTATTAAACTTACTACACACATTAAAACATTTGCAATATAACATTAGAGATAGTCTAATCTTCTCCATTACCTTCAGCTTCATAGTTGACTCATCAAACTTGGATGCTACTGATCGCTCAAGTATTAAAAAGTTTAAGCTCTAAAGTGAAGTTATAAAAATATGCAAAAATCTGTCCGTATGGAATAAACTTATTGTTTGCAAAACTTCGAGTTTTCTGCATCCTAACTTGCAGTAACCGACGCATTACAGTTTCCAGGCAAAAATAGGGGACAAAGAAGGGAAGTCGATGGATCAATAAGATCCAGATAAATGTGTTACAAATCCATTATCAGGATGAAATCTGGGAAATGTTTCGTCTTGCCAATGCTCGAACCCTCATGATGTAAGAGCCTTCTGAACTTCTTCACTGACTTGCGTTGGAGCCTTCTCTGCATGAATGTTGGCAAGTATGCTCTTCTTGGCGTAGTAACCAATCACCTGCATCACAACAAAAATGGTTACAAGTTTGCTAGGTTTGCCTTTTCTACGTACAATAACAGACTAACGGTGGGGGAAGGAAATGATGAAGCTTTATTCGGGAATAGAATGAGAAGATTCATCCAACATGAGAATTTTACAAGCAATGAGATAAATTAAATGATAGAAAGCCACATACTGGTTCGGTTTGTCGGTGGAACGCCTCTAACCTAGACTTGAGAACTGCAGCAGTATCATCCTTCCGCTGAATTAAAGGTTCGCCAGTGACCTTTAAACAACAAACAGGGAAACAATTAATATCACTCAAAAGGATCGCCAGTATAATATAAGAATAAAGAAAAAGGGAGATAGCGATGCAAATTTGAAGAAACAATAATAATCAGACAGCATTGCATAAATCGACCCCAATCATGTAGATTTAAAATCTTAAAGCAACTTCAAGGCTTCAAGCCAGGAAGATAAAAAAAAATTACAATGATCTGTTTTGTTCAAAAGAGTTCAGTAATGGATAGCATGACCATGAGAAGAGCTTAGTAGCTTACCACAATCAAGATTGTAGATTGACTTCAGCCTATATTCGGCTCATATTTTGTAATTCTTATCACAGAGATTGTAAAAATAAATAAATACGTAGTATGTACTAGATTGATAGAAGAGGAACTTGATCATGACTCACATCATCAACTCCGGGCACTTTGGGAGGAGCAAATTTAGTGTGGTAGGTGCGACCACTAGAGGGGTGAATCCACCGACCAGTGATTCTCTCCTCCAGTATAGAATCGTCTATGGCAAAATTGAGAACCTTGTCAACTTTGACTCCTCTCTTGTCAAGCATTTCATCGAGCTTCATGCAGACAAAAAAGAAAAAAAAAAAACCACAATGTGAGAGCGCTGTGTTTAGAAGGAAGAATTAGATTACACATTACTTCAGAAATCAACATGGGCTGTCAAACCTTTTGTGCTTGAACCACAGTCCTCGGAAATCCATCAAGGATAAAGCCCTTCTGACATGAAGGCTTATTCATTGCTTCATCAATAATCCCAACAACAAGGTCATCGGAAACAAGCTCTCCCTAAATTGTCATTCAAAATATAACACAAGCATTACACCAGATGGAACAGAAAGCAGAAAACATTCAACTTGAATTTCAAGCAATTAAAAATAATCACCTTCTCCATGGCCTCTTTAGCCTTGACACCTAGAGGTGTCTTAGCAGCCACAGCGGCCCTCAACATATCACCTGTAGCCAAATGGCACAAACAGTACTCATCCTTTATAATAGGAGACTGGGTACCTTTTCCTGATCCAGGGGGTCCTGTAGATTGACATAAGGACAAATAAATTACATGGCCATAATCAAACTCGATGACCTTATTCTAAAAAACACTGTAAACAAAAATGTACAAAGCAGCAGAAGTTTGTCAGGATGATTTTTTTTGCACACTTGGTCCAATTCGTACAATTTCAATTGTTGGTAGGAATTATGAATCCATTCTAGAGACTTGTTTGGTTAGAATGCAAGAATCAAATCAAGGTTTAAGGACTTTGTACAACCACCACGACCATCCAGCCCACCCCACGAGGATGACCGTCCATCCAAGAGCACCAAACCCCACTTTCCCTTTGTCTCCTCTGCAATTCTGGTCAAACTATAACAAAATCTAGCAAGTGGGCAGCGAAGGAAATCCAAAACCAGAATTTACAAAATCCAGCAAAGTGGACAGCGAAGGGAAAAGGTATTAGATAATCAGCAAACAAAGGGAAAACAAAGTAGAAAATCACAAAAATCCAGCAGCGGCGCAATGAAGGAAACCGAACCAAAACATCACAAAATTCAGCTAGTGGACAGCAAATGAAAGCAAAGAATGAAGACAAAGTCCGTGGGAAAAAGGCGACAACCAGGCTCTGCTCGATTTCACACATAGTTCAGTTTGGGGATTAGGAATGAAAAGGGCTCATTTAAGGGAAATTCTTCAACTTTTGGAATCATTTTCAGTGATTCAGAAACTAATTGTCCATGGAATTGTACCAAACGCCTCTAAGAGGTGTGAGATGAAATCAAAAGTATGGTCTTGTAAGTTATGCAGCTACAATTTATAGGTAGTCACATTTTTTTAGATTTGAAGTCCAATGTCAGGTGGAATCCTCTTCTATGAGGAGATTAGGAATTCAATTCCCTCAACCCCAACGCATCAAAAACATAAGATTGGCACATTCACATTTACGAACTGGAAATTACTGATATAAACTAGTTACTCTCAAACTAATCCACAAATAAAACCATCGGAACGAAAAAACCCTAATCCAAAAGGACTAACAATGGTTGTTTGACAAATGAGAGAGAGCCTGACTGCGGATCGAGGAACAGATAAAAGGAAAGACCAACAAACAAGTAATTGAGCCAAGATGCTAAATTGAGCTAAATCTACAACGATTCGAACTTTTTCAGAGAATTGAGTCACACGCAAAACTTCACTCAATTGCGTTCAATAAACCCCAAAATCCATCAGAGAGCACATCAGCCAAAGCAAAACCAGTAGCAAATCAAGGAAAACTGAACCCTAGAGACCGAGGGAAAACGCAGAATCGACTTCAATAAGATCCATAATTCGCAGCAGCCAAGCAAAACCAAAATCAATTAAACACTCGCACAGTATGAAAAATCCAACATGCACAGAAATCAAAACGAATCACCATAAAACAGGAACAGATCTGCGGTTCCTGCAGAGAGAGAGAGAAAGGGGAAAACTTTTACCTACGAGAATAAGGCGTTTGTCAGGCTTGTCGGCGCACTTCATACGGCGGAGGAGCTCCGTCATCAAATTGACGGAAGGAACATCTTCCAAATTCGCCGCGCTGGTCGCCATTGTCGCCGGCTATTCCTTCGCGAGAGAGAGAGAGAGAGAGAGAGGGAGGGGAGGGGTTGGTGAGTGGGGGTTTCTTTCTCTTCTTTTTTTTTGGAGTGTAGTGTCTCTCTCACAGTTGAGCATACCAAAACTCCAACCAACCCTCTATGCTGATTAATTTTGACTTAATTGTCAAATATTGATTATTTATTGTTTGTCAAAAAAAGTTTGGGCAAATCTCTACCAAAAAAATGTCACCTTTGTCATTGACGAAGTATGAACAAGTGATCAAACTATAAAGATACCAATAACAGACATTTAGGATCGTTTTCATTGGCGAGGCCATCGGCATAGTTGGTTCACAGTCTTAGACAAAATCACTGTAAACCAAATAAATCAAGTAAGTGACATTGCTTAGATCTGAAAAATTGTCTCTCAAAACATAAAAACTTCCTCTGGAAAATGTCTATGAATGGACCCCTAATGAAAATAAGACCAGCATAAAAAGTTGTATCAGTTTCGCTACCTTGTACATTTTGTAACCAGACGAGGCACTCAACTATTAACCAGTTACACACGCTTACTACAACTGCTCTCAAATATTGATAATGCAACAACAAATGTCATAAAAGCAACAAACAAAACTGATGGATCGATCATACAAATAATAAATGACATTTTCACCCGTTAAATAAACCACAAAAAATGACTCTAGCGACCTTGTGGTCGGGCATTTAGACTATTAGAAACAAAATAACTTTTGATGATGACTACTTCATAGATAAAAGGAAACAAGAAACCTATCAACGACAACATCTTCAACAACTATGTGATTACAAGACCACCACGGTGGGGAAAGCACTACAAGAGTAACTCCCTATCCCAAAACTCAACCCAGGAAAATGAAAAATATAAGGTCGAAAAAACCTATGATGGGACACTTTAAAATCAATTTTAATGGATTCAAACTTCATACAAGCCTTTCCATGTCTGAAATCGTAATTCGGGATGTGGTTGGCTCGATCATCTCTTCAAGCAGCCTCCGATGTTGATCTACCTCTCCCTTACAAGTGGAAGCTCTTGCGCTCCAAACTAGTCTGGTAGCTGCAAAGGACCTTGATCTGCGACGCATCATGATCGAGGGAGACAATTTGACGGTCATCAACTCCATCACTTGCAAATGGAGATGCCATTGGGAGATTGAGATGACCATCACGGATATTCTGCAAATTTTTCGTTATTTTGAGTAGTCGTTCTGCACACATGTCTTCCGCGAACTAAACTAGGTGGCGCAACTACGAAATATGATGGAGCACAAGACAATCGTGTCTCACTTGGAGCTTCTTTCTCTCGTTAGGAGGGATGCAATTGGATGGTGGATCAACAGGGTCTAACGTCTACCAAATCTTTACGTTATATTAAAAAAAAATGTCAATTATGCACTAAACTTTGTTCTTTGCGACTTCTTTAACTCCGAAAAAATCAGATGCATTGATTTCTTCTATTTTTTCTTTTTAAAAAAAGTTAGATTTACCTAAAAAAAAAACCTTTCCTACAATGGGCATCTCTTTTTTCTTTTAGGAAAGATTCCGCAACATTTACCAATTTAGCTTAAAGCATGGATTAGATAAATTGTTATATAAAAAACACTAATTGTTTTACAATTTTTATTTTTTTTTTGTGATTCCAATAATTTGATAGAGCTAGAGAGTTTTGGGTAAAGCCCCTAATGACAGTCAACAACGGATTGAGTCGGACATATCTTAAAAGAAGTGTCTTAAATGTTTCTCCCTGATTTTTTTTTTAAGAAAAAACAACTACCTATTGCCATCATGTAGTTGTGAAGTTGGATTGTCTAGATCAATACAACCACCCTTTGCTCCAAAGCTTGAATTGCTTCTTTGTCAACATCTACCTTTCAAATGCATTGCTTAACCAATAAGCAAAGGTTCTGACCAAATGCATTAGTTGGTTAGGTTTGCTGACAGTTTAAATGAACAGATAAATCATGTTCAAAATTAGGGCATTAAACAGATTGGTGATAGGTGACTAAAGACCTCCTAACATAGCATTGTATCTAGGTTTCCATACATCCACAAAATTCGTCCCCAATTCGCAAAACCTACACCTGCACCATTGTCGAAACAATGAATCAGGGCACCACTGGATTTAAAATGTGCTCAGAAATTCATTGCCCAGAAAAAGAGACTTCAGCAATTCAGATTTTCAAACTAGATCATAATCAAACTGAGAGCCAGAAATTACACCAAAATTCAACAAAATTTAAGCATATAACTTAACCTATTTCAGGATGAGATTGCAAGTTTAACTTAGAGAATACGATGGTACAAGATCCTACTCGATAACTCAAGGCAAATAACAATTTCCATTATAAAGAAATCAAGATCAATCCTCTTCTTCGACTTTGGATTTCTTCTTCTTTTTCTTCTTCTTGGAAGTTCCATCCTCTTCAGCGGCAACCTTGACTGCCTTCTCGGCTTCGTCCTCTTCTAATTTGCGCTTCTCTTTCTTCTTCTTTTTCTTCTCTGACTTAGCATCCTCAACTGGTTCCTCCTCAACCTGTTTCTTGTCCTTTTTCTTCTTCTTCTTCTCGGATTTAGCATCATCCCCATTTGCAGCTGTGGTTGCCTCTCCGTCTTCGACAGCTTCTCCCTTCGATTTCTTCTTCTTGCTCTTCTTCTCAGAAACAGGTTCATCAACGTCCATCTCCTCATCTGCAAGAAAATCCACTTGTTAAAAATTTCAGATTGTCTGCCATCAAAATGGAAGAACTGTCCATTGATTCAGAAGGTATCATCATGCCCTTGTACATAATTAGCACAAAGTGAGAATATTTGGAAAATTTTCATACACCACATAGGTATGCATAATCACCTTTGTTCTTGGAAACCTCAATAGCAGCTTTCATAACATCAATGTTCTTTTTGGGTGCAATCCCCTTGTCATAGAAGTCAAGTCGCTCTTCAACTTGTTCTCGTAGTTTCTCCCCAAAGACGGTAGTAGAAGCCTCTGGAAAACAGAATTATGTCATTAAAAAAAAAGCAAATGACACATTACTTGAAAGTAATAAATCTACTGCTGGCAAACCTGAGAAGCAGTCAATGCGAGATGCAATTGAGCACTTGTTGGCTAGATAACGAGCCATGCGACCCTTATTGCGAGAAGATGCCCGCCCAATAAAAGAAGAATGGAATATCAAACCATATTTCGGTGTGTTTCCTTTTGTTTTCAAGGCCCTGGAGCAGTAGGTAAAGTTAAGTACTCTCATGATATTCAAAACTGAGCTACTAAGCACACATAACAAACTTTGGATCACAGACTTGTGTATAATTAAATATATAACAAGTATCTGCCAAATCATACAATGTTACTAGACCTCTACAAAGCAAGCCCTTAACAGACTTGCTCCGCTATTGATAAATCAAGTACAGAAACGTACCTAAAGAGTGCCTTCTCAGCACCAAGAATCTGAAGGGTAGAAGCAGGGCACTTTGCTAGATTTGTAAGGCTACCAGCATGGGAGATCAGGCGAGCTCCAACCACTTCACCAATCAATGAGGTCAAGTTGGGGGCAATATCATTCATCTTTGTAACCAGATAATCATAAAGCTTCTTCCTATACTCAGAGAGATCCATCACTCTCTGAGCAAACTGTTGGACATTAATCAAGTCTATGGGGGACAAATCTTGACCTACAAAAAGTACCCCACGAGACAAGATATATCAGTCTCTGCATAAAAATACACACAGATGTCGAAACACAACAACAAATTATTTCATATATAAGAGCTCTACCCATTGACGCTTTAGATGCCTCTATAACCTCCTTTGCTTTGTCCTCATCTCCAAGAATATCAGTTAAATCAGCTAGTTTATCATCAGATAACTCGGACTTGTTCTGAATAAACTTGGCAGCTTTGGCATAAAGATAATTGTCATTGACAATCTTAACCAGCTCAGGGAAATGCCAAGAGTACCATTCCCTACATGAAAAGAAAATCCATACCATACCTTAGATACAATTTTAGCCCAGAAGGGTGGAAAATAGCAGATTCAAACTTCATTGATAAATAACAAAACAACAAAAGCTTGTACCAACCTCACTCTCATAGAGAAGGAATTGACATCTTTATCTAGGGTGTCAAGAAGGAAAATTGCCTGTATAACCATGTTGTCTACTCTGTTAACATTAAACTTCACCTTCGCCCTGCTGTAACTGTGAGCCAGACCCAATTGGGCTTTCTCCAAATCTCCGGGCTATAAAAATGCAGAATATAACAATTTAGACATGCAAGCTAAAAACCAAATTAAGTATGCGATAGATGATAGCAAGCAGTGTGAACCTTCAAGTCCTTGATAAATCTATCAAAGTGCATCCGCACGCCACGGATAAGCTCAAGAACAAACTCATTACTCCTGCAAGGAATCTTGGTTTCTTCGAAGATATGTGCTCCAACCTTTGGATCAGTAACACCAAGCACATAGGTAGGTTCACCGCTCTTTGCCTTTGGTTTAGGAAGGTTCAGCTCCAAGAAGTTTCTCAGCTCGTCAGTCATAACTCCTACATACAATATACAGCATAACCACACAGAAACCATTAATTTACTCAGAATGCAACATAACAAACTAGCAACAACTAATTTAAACTGTAAAATAGGATACATCAATGATGATAACCAACCCTTCAACCAAAATAAGTGTAACAACCAAAAACCCTAAATGTTGAAAAGGAACTAAACACCTCACAAATCTAAGAATATTCTTCAAGACTGGAACAAAACACACTCGACTGAATACCTAATGACAATTTGAACCTCGTGGGACATGAATTACTGCAGTCTACAGTTGAATAGACCAAAGGATAAAAGGAAGGAAAGGCACTACCAAGTTTTTGCATCTAATGTGTAAAGCAACCTCCAAATCACAGGTAACGAAATCATATTAGTACAAAACCAAACTCCAAGTCACTGAAACAACACCTGATAAGAACGGAACTGGTAAAATTATATACGGTGAAATAAAAGAGAGAAAACAGCAAAAAGATAACAAATATTTGTTTCTCGGCCACAAAAGTACCTTCAGAGATAGCGTTGATTTGATTAAGAGCGTCGACGGCCGATTCGAAGGGATGGAAAGCCTCGAGCTTGACGACTTTGCCGAAGCGGTTAAGGTCGGAAACGGAGTTCCGAACGGCTTCGGTGTTCTGGCCAATCTCATCGAGGCCATGGGCCAGTAAGAGGCCGTAACCGGAGGAGGACTCGAACAGCAAATAGGTCGCCATTGGAAGTAATTTCTCTCAGCTCTGTGAGTTGAGAGATGGGAGAGAGAATCGAGAGGAAGCGAGAGACGGAGAAAGGGGCTGAAGGGGTTTAGGGTTTTTCTGTGGCAATTTGTAGGTGGAATTTGGGAGGGCAAACGTAATAAACGGGTCGTCAGAATTCGGATTCGGGCTTTCAATTGCTCTCATTTTTGCACCACTTATTTGTGGGCCGAGGTATGTAATGTGCATTTAAGTTAGGGGTCTGAAATTTAATGGGCTGGACTCCCCCTTAATAATCATTCCATTACAAGTTTACAACAAATGTCCCTTTTATTTTCAACTTTAGTTTTAACTAATCCATATACGAAATAGGCTCATCTATATCTATCTATCTATTAATATTACTAATTCTGCTAGAATTTTGCTGACATGTCACGCTCACAATTAAAGTTGAATTTTTTATTCAAATGAGTTTTTCTTATTGGTCAATATTATCAGGGCCGTCCAATCAATTTCGGAGGCCCTGTTCAAAATTTATCAATGATAAATTTTATGTAAAAATTTCGTTATTTTTTTAACCAAATATCTCTTATACTAAAATTTTTATAATATTTTTTAACGTTTAATTTCTTTAGTGCATTTTATTGATAAATAATATATACTCCCTCCGTTCCAAAATACATGGGTTTTTAGTTTTCGGCACGCTTTTTAAGGAGTGAAAAACTATATGAAATATTATTTTTTTAATTAAATTTTTTATATAATTTGATACTTATTAGTAATAAGTATCAAATGATATAAAAAATTTGATTAAAAAAATAATATTTCATTGAGTTTTTCGCTCCTTAAAAAACGTGTCAAAAAGGAAAAGCCCATGTATTATGGAACGGAGGTAGTATATATATATAAAGTTTTTCATTAAATTGTATTTTTAATTAAAATTTTATATTATTTTTGTTAATATTTAATTACTTTAATATGTTTGTCAAACCATGTTTAAAATAAAAATATAAATATCGAAGTAAGTATGTGAAAATACAATTAAATAAAATACATTGTAATGAAAAAGGAGGTAAAGAATAGCGTATCTCTATATTTTATTTTTTTTAACATTTAATTTATTTTGTATAGTTTATTCAATGATAATAAATACTATAAATAATATTGTTAATTTAATCATCTTTTATATTATAATTTTTAGATTATTTTTGTTAATATTCAATCACTTTAATATATTTTTCAAACAATCTATAAAATAGAAATATAAATATCAAACTAAATAAGTAAATATGGTAAAAGGGCTATTTGCAAAACTAACCCAAAAACCCGGTTGGGTTGCACCCTCTATCCCCTATCCATATTAATTGCAAAAAGTTAGCTCAAATCCTTTAAAAATTGTAGCCCAACCGGTTACAATAGAGGGGGAGACCGGTTGCATTTATGGATGAGAGTGAATGAGACAAGTGGATGGAAGGGGAATTGACAGTTTTTAAAAAAGCATGTCATCTCAAGGGAAAAGGGAAGTCCAAAGGGTTGCTATTTCCCCCTCTCTCTCTCTTAAATTTGAAAACGGAAGGAAGAAGAGGAAGAAGTTCGAAGAAGAACGAGAGCAAGTCTCCAGATTTGAAAACGGAAGGAAGAAGAAGCGGACATCAAACAAGAAACAGACACCGCATACAATTGGGGAAGACTTGCTCTTGTTTTGACGAGGGAGGGGGATAGAAGGGAAATTGTGGGAAAATAACAATTGGTCTTGAACATTGGGTAAAATTAGGGAAGGCTAATGGAGGAAAATGGATATATTGGTTGTAGTTAGATGGGGAAATTGGGGGAATTGAAGACATTGGAGGAATTGAGGATTTTGGGGGAATAGGGGAAATTTGAGGAATTGTGGAAATTGGGGAGCTGTTGGGTGGATTACGACATACCAGGGGTAGGGCGAGTTGGAAATGTTTAATGTTGAGATACCTTCGAACCTTTAATGAATTTGCTGGCACTTTGATTTCTGTCATGTTTGTAGTAGTCAGATGTCATGTTTATAACTCTAACTGTCATGTGTCATGTTTGATGCCTTCGTCCTTCACCTTCGTTCCGATGGCTTTTCCAGGTCAATTTGAGGCGAGTGGAAGCTGGATTTGGAGCTGGATTTGGAGTAGAGAAGGTGGAATCGAAGTGGAGGAGCCCTCGCAGAGGCTTGGTGGACCACTTTGTTTTTTTTTTATTATTATTGATGAATAAACAATATAACAACTTTACACTCAATGTTTCCCTGGTTCTAGTGTCGCCCTCCCCCCTAAGCTCAGACGGTAAAAAGAGAGAGGACAAAGAGGATAAGACAGAGACAGAGATAGAGGGGGGAAGAGTGACGGTAAGGGGGCATTAATATAATTTGAATTAAATCTTAAGTTTCAGAGAAAAACCATCGAAGAAGAAGCAAATGGACCGGGGTTTATTTGCAGTTTAACGTGTAAGCAGCTAGTTTTAACTGGACACCAAAAGTAAAACGACATGCCACCTATTGGAACCGACTGGACAAGAGTTATCGGCGAAACATGTTCACCATCGACTTCGGATAGAAAATGGGTAAGTTTACTTTCGATAAAAAAAAATCAGAGAGAGAGAGAGAGAGAGAAAATATGCAGATGAGATAGAGGACATGAGAGAGAGAGGAGTGAAAAAGAAAAGTAAAGTTGCAGATGAGAGAGAGATTAGTGAGTATAAGACAGAGAGAGAAAAGTAAAAAAAAAGTCTGCAGTTGAGAGAGAAAGCCTGCAGATGAGAGAGAGAGAGAAAGAGAGAGAGTGTGTGTGTGTATGTGAAAAAAGAAAAGTAAAGTTGGAGAGGAGAGAGAGATCAGTGGGGATAGGACAAAGAGAGAGATGGAAGGGTCCTCTCTCCTCTGCAACTTTACTGTTGTTGTTTCACTTCGAAGAAGAAGCAATTGGGTGGGGGTTTATTTGCAGGTTGACATGTAAGCAGTTAGTTTTAACTGAACAGCCAAAGCAAAACGACATGACACATATTGAAATCGACTGGACATGAGTTATTTGAGAAACAGATTCACCATCGACTTCAGATAGAAAATGGGTAAATTTGCTTGAGATTTGAGGGAGACACCTCTCGCATAACCTTTATCGACCCATTTTCTATCCGAAGTCGATGGAGAATCTGTTTCTCTGATAAATCTTGTCCAGTCGATTCCAATATGTGTCATGTGATTTTGCTTTGGGTGTCCAGTTAAAACTAACTGCTGACACGTCAACCTGCAAATAAACCCCCGCCCAATTGCTTCTTCGAAGTGAAAGAGTAACAATATCTTTTTATGCCTCCTCACTAACACTCTACTGATCTCTCTCTCCTCTCATACTTTAATTTTCTTTTTCACCTCTCTCTCTCTCCCTCCTGTCCTTTCTCAATTGCTTTTTCTCTCTCTCTCTCTCCGCCTCTCTCCTCTGCAGATGGGACTTGTTCCCCCCCCCCCCCTCTCTCTCTCAGGCCAGGTATCACACATTGGAAGGTTGCAACCCCCCCTCCCTTACCTGCTACCGACTCCAAGGGTTTCCCAATTATCCGGTTTCACCCAATTATAAACCAGGTTGGGTTAACCTTGCAATACTTTCGGTTTTTTGGGTTACTTTGTGCATTTCCCTCTATGGTAAAATGTAATTAAAAAGAAGAGAAAAAGGTGTTGTGATTGGGTATCGAACATTCGAACCCAGACCTCACACACAGATTGAAAATGTAATTAAAAAGAGGGGAAAAAGGTTGGGTATCGAACCCAGGCCTCAAACAGTCACACTCACACGGATTGAAAATGTAATTAAAAATAAGGGTAAGGTGCTGTGATTGGGTATCGAACCCACGTCCTCACACATGGATTGCCCAACAAGCGTGTTCCCATCCCGCTTGAACCACTCCGCCATCTTGTAAATATGATTTTTTGCTAACCTTTTTTAATACATACTAAACTAAAATTATTAAAATGAGGCCCCGGAATATCGGAGGCCCTGTGCGATCGCACCACTTGCACATGCCCAGGGCCGGCCCTGAATATTATTATGGAAACTTTAAAATATTTGTTTCCTATTTTAAATATGATTTGAATCCGTTCCTTTTTTTTATTTTTGGTTATATTGTCGTAAATATTGAGACATGTTTTCATATTTTTTTTCCGATTGCAATATATCGATCTATCTATCTATCTATTATCTATCTATTAATATTACTAATTCTGCTAGCATTTTGCTGACGTGTCACGCTCACAATTAAAGTTGAATTTTTTATTCAAATGAGCTTTTCTTATTGGTCAATATTATTATGGAAACTTTAAAATATTTGTTTCCTATTTTAAAAATGATTTGAATCCGTTCCTTTTTTTTATTTTCGGTTATATTGTCGTAAATATTGAGACATGTTTCCATTTTTTTTTTCCGATTGCAATATCTATCTATTAATATTACTAATTCTGCTAGCATTTTGGTGACGTGTCACTCTGTAAATTAAAGTTGAATTTTTTAATCAAAAGTTTCATTTCTTATTAATCGATGTTATTAAGGGAAGTTTAAATATTTGTTTCCTATATTATATTCATCACAATCGTATTAAAAATATCTAGACAATTAATTCAAATTTCAAAATAAAAATCTATTAATTAATAATAATAATAATCTATTAATATTACTAATTCTGCTAGCATTTTGCTGACGTGTCACGCTCACAATTAAAGTTGAATTTTTTATTCAAATGAGCTTTTCTTATTGGTCAATATTATTATGGAAACTTTAAAATATTTGTTTCCTATTTTAAAAATGATTTGAATCCGTTCCTTTTTTTTATTTTCGGTTATATTGTCGTAAATATTGAGACATGTTTCCATTTTTTTTTTCCGATTGCAATATCTATCTATTAATATTACTAATTCTGCTAGCATTTTGGTGACGTGTCACTCTGTAAATTAAAGTTGAATTTTTTAATCAAAAGTTTCATTTCTTATTAATCGATGTTATTAAGGGAAGTTTAAATATTTGTTTCCTATATTATATTCATCACAATCGTATTAAAAATATCTAGACAATTAATTCAAATTTCAAAATAAAAATCTATTAATTAATAATAATAATAATAATAATAATACTAATTCTGCTAGCATTTTGCTGACATGTCACGCCCACAATTAAACTTAATTTTTTTATTCAAATGGTATTTTCTTATTGGTCAATATTAGTGCTGAAATTTTAAAATACACGTTTCATATTTTGAACATATTTGTTTCCTATTTTTATACTAATCAAAAGTTTCTTTTCTTATTAATCGACATTAATAAGGGATGTTTTTTTCTTACAATTTACTTATTTTACTTATTTTTTAAAAGTTTTTTTCTTACAATTTACTTATTTTAGACATCTTAAATGACTATCGAAAAATAAGTAATATTTTAAGACTTACAAGCATTACTAATGATTATTTTACATCTTAGATGTGGCTTCTTAGATCACTTTTCTACTTTTTAGGATTTTTTTTATTAATACCATCTTACCTTTATTTTCACTATTAATTTCCCTCTCTTTCTAGCCATCTTTCTAATGAAAATAATGAATAAGTTATGTATATCTACATAACTTCAAAAGTATTCGCACAATCATGTGCTTATGACAATAATTATATATGTAGTATTTATTTCAATTATATTAGGTGGTGTGTTTGAGTATTATTACTACTTTACCTTATTAAATCATTTTAAAATTTTGTATTGTATCTCTTTCCAACTAATTTATAAATTACAAAAAAAAACTTTATACGTACATATTTTTGTTATAAACAAGTATATATTAATATAGTACTATTATAGATATAGATATATAAAATGATGTTCAAATTAAAATGGATCAAACTCCCGTGCCTTCAAGGCACGGGTATTACACTAGTAATAACTTAAAACCGAATACTTTCGGCTGATGTGGCATCCTCCCTATATTTCTCTCCCTCTTGCCCAATCAAAATTTTTCTTTTTATTTCGTTTTTTAATTTTTTCTCCCTCTTCCTACTTTGGAATGAAAAACGCTTAGGTTCAATTTCTATTTTTCACGCCTTCTCCTTTCTCTTCTTCTCCCGTTCTTTCGCCTACATGCAGACGCCTGTGGTTGTCCCTTCTCGTCTCCTCTTCTTGGCCTGTTCGCTGATGGCCTTTTCTCGCCTTCTCTTCTTCAACCCCCTCTGGTCTCTTCCGATTCTCCATCTGCAATGACTGACTCCGGCAAAGATGCATTCGTTCGGGTACAGAGCCAACGCTCTGCTCACTTTGGCCATCACCATCCTCGCTGTCATGTGCGCCGTTGCTTCCTTCTCCAACAATTTCAATTTCCCCTTCTCCTTCCGCCACCGTCGAGGTCTGAATCTGTCTTCCATCTCCGGATTTTCGGAATTTCGATGTTTTGGAAATCTGATCTGTGGTGGCTTTTTTTAGGTGCTTAATATCAACAGGTTTCATAAGCTCTCCACTGGAAACGATGAGGTATGTGATTTTTAGGGTTTCTTCGGGGCTTCAATTTCTGCTTTGGGGATTTTAGGATCATGTGATTCTGTGTTTATCAATTGTTGTTTTAGCTATTATCTTTTTGATAATCACTCTCCGTTTGTTGTTTGTATTGATTTCAGACTTCTATCTCCTTCCCGATCTTGACCTTCCACGATTATAGTTAAGGATCCAATATCTTCTGTTGCCAATGGTGAATTGTAAGCCTCAAATCCCTTTCTTTGATTTTCATCTTCTCTCATATTTATTTACAAATTAGGGCTTGCCTTTCTTTGATCATTTTTGTTTGATCAGTTTGCGTTTTGTATCTTTGATGAGAACTATAATGGTTTTGCTGTAGAAGAAAGCAGTGGTATGAGCCTGAATGGTGAAAATTCAGGAATAAAGCATTGTAAGTGCAACAGCAATATCTATTATCTACACTACCTGTCAATTTGCTTTGAGTTTTTGCCTTTTTAGTTGATGATAATGGCAGCTGCTTTCAACAGGTTTCACGCTGGTAAATAGAAGCTTTACTATTCACATAACCATTTCAATTTATGGGGGTTTTGTGGTTAAAATTTGAATTTCTGATGTGTTTAGGTTTTGATTGCTACCAGTAATGCTTCAAGGGAGAAGTTGAACAACTGTGTTTAGAGGTTTCTTCTTCAATCATTATCTTGATAATATTCTTACCTCGGTATGACTTTTCTCAATTGTGTGAATAAGTGATTTTAATGTCGTCGGGTTTCTTTTATTTCTTTCTTACAATTGGATTCGATTGATTGTGGTTCACTAAAGCTATGGGAACATAATTTGAGATTTTTACCTTAACTGAGATTGCGGTAATTTATAATATGGAATGGTTTATATTGAGCTCCAAATAGTAGATGGATTGGTCAAGGACAGGACCCAATGTGTGCCTATTTAACCTTACTGCGTCATGCATATCTATTACAAGGTATTTTCTCTTAAATTCTAGCTTTCATTCGCTTAGTGATACATCTGCTAAGACTCCAGGTTTGATTTGTTGGCCGAAATTAGTTTCTTGATTAATGCTCAGATTTGCTTTTTAGACTTCATGGTTGGTGACTCGATTGATTTTCTCTCTTCATAGACATTTGATTCTTGATTCTTTTATAAAATACATTCTTTATCATCCAGCATCTATAAATATGTAATTCATAGGCGTTTTCTTTTATACTTCATGGTTGGCCGAAATTAGTTTCCTGATTCTTGCTCAAGTTTGCTTTTAGACTTGATGGTTAGTGACTCAAGTGACTCAGCTCTCTTCATAGACGTTTTATTCTTGATTCTTTTCTAAAATACATTCTTTATCATTCAACATCTATAAATCTGTAATTAAATTATGTCATTCTATTTCTGAAATCCGGAAGTTGTAAATCTGTTCTAAAATTCACTTCTTTAACTCAATTTATAAAATTCAGCTATATATATTCAGTTTATAAAATTCATCGTGTTATTTTATTCTAACATTCAGTATTCAGTTTATGTAATTCAATTTGCTTAATGTTGTTTCTAAAATTCAACATCTTATTTATTAAGGTGCAGCTAGCCCTGATGTTGCCAAGATTTTCCAAGTTGATCTTAATGCTAAACACCCAGCTTTGGTTCTATTGAAGGAGGAGGCTGAGAAAGTGACTTCCCATGGTTTGTTCAGTTATTTTTATTTTTTATTTTTTTATGTGTTATAGCTTGGAATTAATGTTCAATCAGTGCTGATGGAGTCATTTCCTGCAATTCTCAGATGGCGACTTCACCAAAACAGCTATCTTGGAGTTTGTATCCACCAGCAGATTCAACATTAGTTGTCTCTATATTTTGGTGCTTCTGATCGTTGGAAGTACCTTTTCCTTCACCGGTGATGCTTTTTGCCACAACCAACAAGATCTAAGTATATTCATGCATTTGTAGAGGCGTCAAGAGCATTCAAGGGCAAGGTATAGAAAATTTTCTTTAATTTAGATTCATGTAGCAAGTGTATATGTTCAGCCTGTTTTACCAATAAACTCTGAAGCTATAAAACTGAATTAAAATCTAAGTTTCCAGTTATAGTAGCATGGAGATTTGAGATAAAGTAGTAGCACTTTCATTCATATGATCCAGATGTCGGAAATGTGAAGTTAAACTTAGATGTCAATCATGGAAATGTTTATTAGTAAGGCCTGCAATCCTCTTGGTGATGTATCAAATGCTAGAAAATTGCAATTACCTATCACGATCTTTGGATTGAGCAAAGATGGTAGAATTTAGCTGATATTTGTTTCTCGCCAACCATTTATATTAATGAAAATATGGCTTTTCGAATTAGGGTTTAACATGATTGAGCAAGGGTGTTTAAATTTGTTCACTTATCTGCTTTCTGTTTTTACATATTTTCTTATAAAAATTTGACATCCTTGGTTGATATCTCCAGGTAAGAAAGACTATCTATGGAATCAATTGATTCGTCAGGAGAGGAAGAAAGCATTTGATTTACTGTACAATTTTATTTGCTTCGAAAAAATGTTGCACAAAATTTCAGAAAATAGAAAAAATCTAATTGTTCTGTTTTGTGGGCATCCGAAATTCTTGATTGATTTGGTATAACTTTGTTTGATTTAGGGTGTTCTTTTATATGGACCCCCAAGGTATATATTGCAATTCTTGCAATTATCGATTCTTCCTTTTTAGATTTAACTTTTTTTTCCTCTATGCTTCATGAAGAACCTGGCCTATTTGCTCTTTGTAAATAGTTGTATACATGTTTAGCTTATGCATGTGCAAACTTTTGCTTGCTCTTGCAGAACAAGTTTTCAGTTTAGTCTGGTTGTTGCATTCAGATCTTCATTATTCTAAGGAAAATGCTGTTGTTGAGTACATGTCTTCTATCATGGCGTCTGTAGAAGGATCGTCTCAATCAGTAGATCGACAAAGGGGTAATCCAACTATGAAGAAAGCTAAGCTACGTGTGCTTTCTAAGCGCAGAAATGGAAGAGTTAAACTGATGTTGATGCTCCCCGAATTTTTGCTATTACTATTGATATCTGAAATACTTTGGATATGTAGCATCATTCATTTACCTAATTTCCTTCTTGCTATGATTAACTCGTGACCTACATGTTGATCCCATCCAGTTTTGTAATTTTTTTTTTAACAAACCACTCCTGTATTTCAGCTTTTTTCCATCATAATCCGTGAACACATATGTCCCCTGAACAATAATAATATTAATGTAGATAACTTTTCAAACATTTATAGTGTTATTTGGTTATTTTTTAATATTTTATATTCTATTTTTCTTTTTTTTTCCCTCGCAAACGCGCCATGGTGCGGGAATTCCACTAGTATTACCTCAAAACAATATACTTCTCAATTTCAAATATTTTTCAAACGATTTTTCCAACCGAAATACATTCTCCCTTAGTATTCTCTAAGCTTTTGCTTGTCAAAATACTTTCTCCAAATTAACCCAAAACAATAGGATTCTCAATTCCTACAAAATTTTCCCGGAAAAATAGTCGGAATCAGGAATCATATTGTTTTGGGTTAATATAGTCATAGTTCGTATATAGAATAGTTAAAACTAAAGTTCATATTATTTTTGGTTAAAAGTTGATATGTTATATTATTTTGAGTTATTTTTCCTTGTTTTAATATTGGGATGATTTTTGGTTCAATAGTTTCTCAGTTAGATTGTCCAAAATAGAGAATGAGGAGAAAAAATTGCAGATCATTCCCTAATTTTGGGAAAAACTCTATACATTTGGGATAACTCCATAATGGAAAAGTTGTTAGAATTTAGGTAAAAAGAATTCAAAACATATGACTTATAATTCTTTATTTTTGAGAATTTTATAGGAAAGTTGTTAGACATGCACTAAGAATCTATTCCCCGGCAGTCATAGATAACGAAATGTGACAAAGAGGAACCGTGCTACAAAAAAAAAACCCATCAAAATTAATCTTACAAAAGTATGATTTTGGTTTTTGTCAATGGATACTTTTTGTTTTCGTCATAAGTTGTGTCTATTGTCATAGTTGTGTGTTGATTTACAATTTATCTTCTTCCTCCCTGCTCGCCTTATATTTAAAGACATGTTTTCTTATGTATATGTGTTCAAATTCACTTCCCGTGATCACATTATTAGAATCAAAGATTGTCTTGTTCTTTTGGTGCCAAAAACACCACCATATCATTGATATTTCGGAGATATCCTGTTTACATATCTTAACTCCATCTCTCGTGGCCTTCCGTTTGTGGGTGGAACGAATGCAAGTTTGTGTAATCTGTTTGTTGAATTTTTTAACAAGAGTAAGAAGAGCCAAGCATTTGATGAATAAATGAAGTGAGTCTTCACATTTCTGATAACAAAAAAGAACATGTACTTTGAAGCCATATCTACTCCTTTGGTTGTTGATCGGTCGTCTATCGGGTCTAAACTTTCAAAGAAATTTCTTAACTTTTGGTAGAATATTAAAACTCTAGTGCATAATGGGACGTTTATCCCTAACAAAAGTAAGATATTTCAGACAACGCATTTTATATTTTATATAAAAAAAATTAAAAAATAATACGAACTATTATCATGAACAATTATTAATATAAAATTTGAAAATTACTAAAAGATACTTCATTCGTTCAACAATAAGTGCAAAATCATTTTAAAAAACTATTAACAGATTGGTTATTTTATAGTATAATTTTTATGATTTGCAAATAAACCTCCAAAAGCCCTAAAAAAAATATGTCACGTAGGATAAAAATTACAAAGAAAAAAAGGAAAATTCTATGAGCCCAACCAAAGAGTACATTATATAAGGGCATGTTTATCAAGCCTTTACTCATACTAGGCAAATTAGTATTAAAAAATTCAAACAGTGAAGAATGGAATACTAGAAGAATGCTAGGCAAGTATCGATACTTCCCTCATTTGCAATTAATGGAGTATCAGACAATTACAAAATTTTGAAAGGGAAAGCACTATGCGCTGCATTTGCAATCAAAAGAAGGGGACACGTGGCAAGCGGGGATTCGTTTGCAGGTCCAAATGTTGCATGGCCGACACGTGGCAAGGAATGGACGACTATGATTGTTTGTTGTGCAAATTTGTTTTACATGTTTAAATTCAAATTTTGGTATTAAATATGTAAAAAAAAATTACCACAATACTAGATTCATTTGTATCTATACGCAGATATTAATTTTGAATATGTTTGACTTTATTTCTTTTTAAATATTTCTCTCTGGTTATAAATATGCAAAAAATTATCCGAAAAAATAAATTATAATTATGGAAGACTTTTGAAGGATAAAGAATGTAAGAATATTAATTTGATATTAATATTTTAATAATAAATTAATATAATAATAGAACCGAGAATGAAAATTATTATTGGAGAGGGGTATATTTGTAAATTGAGTTGGTAGGAAAAGATTGGTGTTGAGATGCTATTGATAAAGTGAGAAAAATAAGAATGGGATGTTAGGATGATGTGGCAGAAAGAGAATAATAAAATATTAGTATTCCTAACATCCCTAGTATGGCTTTAAATCCTCTTTTCTTCATAGAAATTCAACCACAAGTTACGTATCAAAGGATGGTAACTTAATCACTATTTTGAAAAAAAATCAGAGATCAATTTTTGATGGAAATGGCGGACCGGTTTATCAGCCCAAGTATAACCAATATTGACCCACAACCAGAAATAACAAATGAGCAAAATAAAAACCTTATCAAACAACCAATCAATAGAGAAATAAAGGATAATGTTTTCAGTATGGCCGAAAATAAATTCCTAGGACCTGATGGTTATCCTCCAGAGTTCTATTCCAAGTATTGGAATATTGTGGGGGATTCGGTCTGTAAAGCAATCAAAGCTTTTTTCCACTCTGGAACCATCCTAAATGAAATAAACCAGACATTCCTAGCACTCATCCCTAAAGTGGACAACCCAACAAATGTACATCACTATAGGCCTATTAGCCTATGTAATACAATTTATAAAATTATTTCAAAAATAATTGCAAAAGCTTATGACAAGGTGAATTGGAACTTTATAGAAACAGCTTTCGACAAATTTGGTTTTCACCCCAATCCAAGGCGGCTTTGTAGAAGGGAGATCGATTCAAGTTAATACTCTAATAGCCCATGAAATCTTCCATACATTCCAAAAGCAAAAAGGCATAAACGGTTGGATGGCCATAAAACTATATATGGAAAAAGCTTATGACAAGGTGAATTGGAACTTTATAGAAGCAGCTCTCAACAAATTTGGTTTTCACCCCAATGAGTTCAGTGGGTTATGAAATGTCTAACCACAACTACTTTATTAGTTTTTGTCAATAACTGCCTTGGCAAACCTTTTAAACCTAAAAGGAGTCTTAGACACTGGCGGATTTAGGGGTGGGTTCGTATGAGCGCGAGCCCACCCCAATCCCGGAAAAAAATACGAAAGGTTAAATATATAAAAAATAAAAAATAAAAAGGTCTAAATTAATTTAGAAGTGAAAATTAATCATAAAGTTTACATTGCCTAGTTGGTAAAGTATAAATGAGGAACTTTTTCCTCTTTATCTAGAGCTCAAGGTTCAATTCCCACTTTTTACATTTTCTTCACTTATTTTTAACTATCTTTTTATATATAAGTTCAAATATCTTTTTAAATTGAGAATAATTAATTTCAATTAGTATTGTTTGAATTCTATTTTAGTCATTCACTAGTGTAATACCCGTGCCTTGAAGGCACGGGAGCTTGATCCATTTTAATTTGAACATCATTTTGTATATCTATATAATACTATATTGATATATATATATATATATATATATATATATATATATATATATATATATATATATATATATATATATATATATATATATATATATATATATATATATATATATATATATATATATATATATATACGTGTTTACAACAAAAATATGTATAAAATATTTTTTTATAACTTATAAATTAGTTAAGAGATACAATACAAATTTTGAAAATGATTTAATAAGGTAAAGTAGTAATAATACTAAAACACACCATCTAATATAATTTGAAATAAATATATAATTATTATCATTAGCATAGATCTACAAAAGTAAAATATAAGCTCCCATACAAATATTAAAAAATCATAAGGACATGATTGTGTGAATAATTTTGAAGTTAAATATGTAGATATACATAACTTATTGATTATTTTGCATGAGAAAGATGGTTAGAAAGATAGAAAAATTAATAGTGAAAATAAAGGTAAGATGGTAAAAAAAAGATCCTTAAAGGTAGAAAAGTGATCTAAGAAGCCTCATCGAAGATGTAAAATAAGCATTAGTAATGCTTGTGAGTCTTAAAATATTATTTATTTTTCAATAGTCATTTAAGATGTCTAAAATAATTAAATTATAAAATAACACTTATTTGGCTCTAATTGAATTTTATAATTATTTTTTGAAATCGAATATTTATAAATTGATTATTACATGTTCGTTGTATGTAGACATTGTGGGGAATATTGCAATCGGTTAAAAATGATAAATCAACAATTTCAATATCCAAGAATAAAATCAGCCAAGAATTGACTAATGTTCAATATACGTAGACGATTAAAATAGATCA
Organism: Persicaria tinctoria; assembly: GCA_037127255.1. Classification (NCBI taxonomy): domain Eukaryota; kingdom Viridiplantae; phylum Streptophyta; class Magnoliopsida; order Caryophyllales; family Polygonaceae; genus Persicaria; species Persicaria tinctoria. Next base: position 12,368,535 of record JBANSL010000020.1, on the reverse strand, counting down.
CAAATTGACATACAACATATCAAATTAAATAATATTTTAGTATAAAAATAGGAAACAAATATGTTTAAAATAGGAAACAGATATTTTAAAAGGTGGGCGTGACACGTCAGCAAAATGCTAGCAGAATTAGTAATATTAATAGATTAATAGATATATTGCAATCGGAAAAAAAAAATGGAAACATGTCTCAATATTTACGACAATATAACCAAAAATAAAAAAAAAAGGAATGGATTCAAATCATATTTAAAATAGGAAACAAATATTTTAAAGTTTCCATAATAATATTGACCAATAAGAAAATCTCATTTGAATAAAAAATTCAACTTTAATTGTGGGCGTGACTCGTCAGCAAAATGCTAGCAGAATTAGTAATATTAATAGATTAATAGATATATTGCAACCGGAAAAAAAAATGGAAACATATCTCAATATTTACGGCAATATAACCAATAAAAAAAAAAGGAATGGATTCAAATCATATTTAAAATAGGAAACAAATATTTTAAAGTTTCCATAATAATATTGACCAATAAGAAAATCTCATTTGAATAAAAAATTCAACTTTAATTGTGGGCGTGACTCGTCAGCAAAATGCTAGCAGAATTAGTAATATTAATAGATTAATAGATATATTGCAATCGGAAAAAAAAATGGAAACATGTCTCAATAGTTACGGCAATATAACCAAAAATAAAAAAAAAGGAATGGATTCAAATCATATTTAAAATAGGAAACAAATATTTTAAAGTTTCCATAATAATATTGACCAATAAGAAAATCTCATTTGAATAAAAAATTCAACTTTAATTGTGGGCGTGACTCGTCAGCAAAATGCTAGCAGAATTAGTAATATTAATAGATTAATAGATATATTGCAATCGGAAAAAAAAAAAACGGAACATGTCTCAATATTTACGGCAATATAACCGAAAATAAAAAAAAGGAATGGATTCAAATCATATTTAAAATAGGAAACAAATATTTTAAAGTTTCCATAATAATATTGACCAATAACAAAATCTCATTTGAATAAAAAATTCAACTTTAATTGTGGGCGTGACATGTCAGCGAAATGCTAGCAGAATTAGTAATATTAATAGATAGATAGATTAATAGATTAATAGATATATTGCAATCGGAAAAAAAAAATGGAAACATGTCTCAATATTTACAGCAATATAACCGAAAAAAAAAAGAATGGATTCAAATCATATTTAAAATAGGAAACAAATATTTTAAAGTTTCTATAATAATATTGACCAATAAGAAAATCTCATTTGAATAAAAAAATCAACTTTAATTGTGGGCATGACACGTCAGCAAAATGCTAGCAGAATTAGTAATATTAATAGATAGATGGATAGATAGATAGATATATTGGAATCGGAAAAAAAAAATGGAAACATGTCTCAATATTTACGGCAATATAACCGAAAAAAAAAAGGAATGGATTCAAATCATATTTAAAATAGGAAACAAATATTTTAAAGTTTCCATAATAATATTGACCAATAAGAAAATCTCATTCGAATAAAAAATTCAACTTTAATTGTGGGCGTGACTCGTCAGCAAAATGCTAGCAGAATTAGTAATATTAATAGATTAATAGATATATTGCAATCGGAAAAAAAAATGGAAACATGTCTTAATATTTACGGCAATATAACCGAAAATAAAAAAAGGAATGGATTCAAATCATATTTAAAATAGAAAACAAATATTTTAAAGTTTCCATAATAATATTGACCACTAAGAAAATCTCATTTGAATAAAAAATTCAACTTCAATTGTGGGCGTGACACGTCAGCAAAATGCTAGCAGAATTAGTAATATTAATAGATAATAGATAGATAGATAGATATATTGTAATCGGAAAAAAAATGAAAACATGTCTCAATATTTACGGCAATATAACCGAAAATAAATAAAAAAGGAATGGATTCAAATCATATTTAAAATAGGAAATAAATATTTTAAAGTTTCTATAATAATATTGACCAATAAAAAAATCTCATTTGAATAAAAAATTCAACTTTAATTGTGGGCGTGACACGTCAGCAAAATGCTAGCAGAATTAGTAATATTAATAGATTGGGGGTTTCCTTGAATTTTTTTTAACTAATTATAAATTTTATTCGAACACTTATAATAATATGGATAAATCTTTGAATTTGTTTTACATAACCCTTCACAATTAAATTTATTTAAATTTTAGCAAAACTCGTTTCATTATTACTTAATTTTTAGCCTAAATCTCGCCCACCCCTATGTAACGGTCTGGCTTCGCCACTGGTCTTAGACAAGGTAATCATCTAGCCCCCCACATATACAAGATAGTAATGGAAAGCCTAGCTAGAGAATTACAAATGGAATCTCGATTAGACGACGCCCTTGTTGGAATTAAACTTACTCTCACTGGGGAACTAATATCATTCTTAACGTTTGCAGACGACACTCTAATCTTTGCAAAAGCCTCCTATAAAAGCTTGGATACAATAAAAAAAATATGATTAACAAATTCTCAAACATGTCAGGGCTAACAATAAATTATCAAAAGAGTTCAATCTAATTCTAAAAAAATGTTAGCCAATCTAAAGCCAGAGAGTTGGCATGTCAAATGAATATTCCAGTAGCGAGAGGGATGGAAAAAAACATGGGAATTCCCATTGTTAGCGGGAGAGTAAAAAAACAACGTGTTTGAAGAAGCCCTGCAACAACTCAAGAAACAATTACCTCGATGGAAAGCATCTTCCCTATCACAAGCTGGTAGAACAACTTTTTTTTTTTGGTGAACAACCCGGGGACAAAGCCCCTTAGCATAAAATGAAACAACAAGGTCACGACATGGGGGTGTCAACAGACAACAGAGCCCCAACAACATCTTTAACAACAAGGTCATCCACACCCACAGGGAGGACTCTAAGCTATGAAAACCAAAAGGTAAATTAAGCGCAAATTTAGCCACCACGCCGGCAACCGAGTTTGCTTCGCAGTAGATGTGATGAAATTGGATCTCCCAATCTCTACGAAGGAAGCCTTGGCAACGATCGACCAGGTTGAACAAAGGGTGAGAGCGCTTGATCCGATTAGATACAAGCCTCACGAAGACTTCTGAGTCCGATTTGTTTACCGCTCTTCTGAAACCAGCTTCCCATGCCTACTCCAATCCCTTAAAGACTCCTCATCCTTCCGCCATAAGAGCCGAGCACATACCAAGGTTAGTAGCATAGCCCCCAATCCACACTGCATCCTCATCTCTCACAACTACACCTGCAGCCGCTCCAATCCCGTCTTTGCAAGCACCATCAATATTAATTTTTATCCATCCATGCTCCGGGTTCATCCACCTGGTTCCTCTGTGACTTTTGTTGCTGCTATCCGTGGGCGACCCAAGCTTCTTCATCGCCCTGCTATAATCTCTAGCCCAATCCGTGCAGGATGACTAGCAAAGGTGTTCACCAGCGACACCCTTGAAGACAACGTGGTTCCTCCTATTCCATATTTTCCAAAGACCGACGGTGAACACAACATTCCACTCAGTTTCCTCACCCACACGGTTAGTCGCCAGAATATTAGTCCTAAGCCACGAAGCGAGCGGGGTGCCCCAGTCCCAAGTGATGCCACACTCACCAACGCCCTGCACCCAAAAAATTCTCACAGTACCACAGTCTCTAACACATGTGCTCGAGTGTTTTGTCGGACTCACTACAAACCAGACAACGAGGGAAAGAGCCAAAGCCCCGCCTCACTCGTTCCGAGTTAGTGAGAACTCCACCCTTACAACATAACCAAATGAAATAGCGAACTCTCTCATTCATTTTGATCTTCCAAATAGCATTATAGAAGTTAGAATTGTTACACGAATTGTTTAACCAGCCGCAGACAGAAAGGTAGCCCGTGCGCACGGAGTATTCCCCATCAGGTTTAAACTTCCGGCAAGGCAAGTCTTCTCCGTCGGAGCAAACCACAGCCGCCATCTTCAGCAAGACTCCGGGATTAAGTAAATGACCGAAAATATCCCACTTTCATCCCGTGTCGGAGTCCCACAGATCTAAGCTCTCAAACGAACTACCTCATGCAGAACTTTCTGCTTCCAAAAGGAATTCTGTCAAAAATTGATCAAATTAACAAAAACTTCTTCTAGAATAAAACCCAGTCTGAAAGATACAACCCCTTGATCAGCCGGGACAAGATCTGTGCTTCTAAGGATCAAGGGGGTCTTGGTATTTGCTCAACTCAAGAGCGAAACATTACCCTACAAATGAAACTACTTTGGAAGATCTACACGCAACCAAATAATATCTGGGTTAAGGTAATCAATGAAAAATACCTTTGCAATAGGAATATCTCGAACCTAAATATCCACAATACATCTTGGCAATTTGGCTGCCTCTTACACCTCAAATAAACATTTCAAAAAGGTCTTCTTTGGATCATTGGAGATGGATAAAAAATAAAAGTATAGTCAGACCCATGGCTTAATGAGCTTAAGTTGGACAGCTTCAGAAACAATCAAGATCCCGAAATGAAATTTTTACAACTGCTCACTCATGATAAGAAATGGGATATGAACTTAATAAACTATCTCTTTCCACCCCAAATTGCTCAATAGATTGCTCAAATTCGAATACTAGAATGGGATACGCCAGACAAAATCATCTGGAAATATGATAGAGAGTTCAGCTTATCCCAGACATTGACTATATAGTCTATATTCAGTTCATCTATGTCACTGACTACATTCAGTTCATCTATGTCAGCATTAATAGATTCTTGTATGCATCCCAATCACTGACTACATTCCGTTCATCTATGTCAGCATCATCATCACATTCACCATAATCCAAATTGATAGTTCCTACTGGCACAATAGCTTCAAATCCAGTGGTGGTGGTTGGAGTTAATGCAACATCAACCTTCTCATAAACATCTCCCCCATCACCTGATGGGATGTTAGCTTCCTTAACATCAACATCTACCACACCGTCCTTAACATCTTCACCAGTACACTTCACCCCCTGTCAGCATCACTAAATCCATCATTGGTGTCTTTGAACTCTTCACCTCTTGTCTCCATAGACATCAAATCAGAATCACGGCCTAGATCAAGAGCAAGTTGAACTGACTCTGAATCTAATGTCCTCTTTCCTTCAACCAAAGTGACGAGAATGACAGTGTTTTCAACTACGTCATCAACAATCACTGGTGGGAGTTCAGCTCCCTCTTCAACACAAACAGGTGGGATGCATGGTTTACCTTCTTCACATGCATCCAACTCATCTACCTCTTAGACAACAACGTCATCAGGAATCACATCCATCTTGATGTCAGTAACAACATCGTTAATAATTTTCCTGCTTGATTGATCAATGTTCACAAATGACTGTGACCTTGTAACCATCGACTCATGTAGTGTAAACATGTTATCCAGTGAGTTGTACTTATCCATTATGTCAGCAACCATTCTCACAATTTCAACCGTCATATCAATGTGTTTCTCAATATCATCAACACAGGCATCCAACTCATCTATACGTGCAGGCAACTCTTCTAGTTTTTCAAGCTGCTTGAGTATATCATGGACCCACTCAGGAGTGGAATAAGTGTCAACATTAACATCCACTGTGGCATCAACATTAGGAGGCAACTCTCCCATTCCAACAACACCATCCCCCTTTGCATCTTTATCAACAGCATCATTCACTCCCCGCTGGATGTCATCACCATCAACCTTCTCTATTGTACTATTCGTGTCAGCATTTTGACCATCGTCTTCATCCTCAACATCAACACACATATCATTCACTTCATTCTGGATGTCATCAGCATCAACACTCTTTGTTGCCCCCGCTGTGTCAGCATCACCAACATCACTTCCTTTAATCATAAATAAAGGGGAAGCCAAAGGGGATGCAGGTGAAGGAGCAGCTGAAGCAACATTGATATCAGTAGATGAAATACCATCATCATGGATATCAGCATCATCACCACCTTGACTATCATCATGGTGGTCAGCAGCTTGTATCAGCGTCAACATCACCTTGCATCCTAACAAAAGGTACAATTACATTACATCCCTCTTTCAACACTTCAACGGGGACTAACAGACCACCAACAAGGACTTCAGAAATGAAGGACGACTTCTTTGAAGGACTACTATTATACAAAAAAGTATGCTTCCATGTGCTTACCGTACACTTCTTCCTCTTTTAGAACATACTGTATGGATCTATCCTCATCAGATGTATTGTATATATCTTTCAGTTGTTCGGCCTTTTCTGCCTGCACAACACCTTTTCCGTGTCTATGCTTCTTTGAATCCTTGACTGAACTCTTGGTGATTGTCTCTGTGTCAGAATCATACCTCACAACTTTCTTAGCTTCATCACCTTTCTTAACTTCCTCATCCTTCTTTCTAATCCTCCTAATTTTCTTCCTGATTGATTTTTTAAATTATATGTCAGCATGAGGGTTGGTTTGTGGGGTACCTGCAGAATGACCCCTCCTTACAGGGCTCCTCTTCAACGGAATATCAATAGATGCCCCTTTCTGCTGCTTCTTCGAAGGCTTGCCTGTTTCCACATGTTTCCTTGTCGTTGGCTTCTCTATGTCAGCCGATTTCTTCCCATCATTTCCTTCATCAGCGCCAACATCAAGCGGTTCAAATGATTCAACCTCTGAATCCTTGTTGTGTAAAAACTTGTTTTCGTATGCATATATACACATACACCGGTTGAGAAAACACAGGGTTAGCAATCTGATCAACTACATCATCAGCCTCTTCTGCAATGTAACCCATCCCTGATGTTCTTGCAAACTCACCGTAATTAGGGAACATCGGTGTATATCATGTACATTAAAAATAAAATTAATAAAAACATGTAATCATAGATAAGCGTCCAAATTTGAAAACCTAAATGACGTATTAATCTTACCATATCACCATCAAATATCTCATTAGCTTCATTGTAACTATGCCTAACATTACATCGCCAATGCAAAGAATGAGGATCTTTAGCCCTCATCTTGAAATTGCAGTCAAATTTATCAACCAATGTTGGGAATGCTTCCAGTATCCAAAACTATTAAACACAATAAGGGGTGACACAAAACAGTAAGCATTCATATATGCTGATACAGAATAACGACTGCTGACACGGAATTAAGAAATAAGTAAAAACCAAACCTGGAAAGCAATCCAATATTCATACAATTCATAAAAAGGCCTAGGTTTGTTGTGATCCATAGTAGATGACTTCTTCAACGATCTCAACAGAAGCTCATACGATTGTCTGCCCCATGGATAGAGTTCAAACTTCTTGTCATCACGCGCAAGTGATAGGTTCGCCTCGTTGACGAGCTCTGATCGCCTAAAAATAACAACCATCTCAATAATCAACAACCTTGCCATAATTAACTTCTTCTTCGATGTCTTCTTCCCCTTTTTGAAACACGCCAGCAAGTCATCATAAGAGAACTTCTTCATCCCAAAGAACTCAGCGATTGACACTTTCTTCGGTAGGGTGCACACACGGTCCTCACATGGAAGACCAGTAACTACATGGAATTCAACCAAGGAAAAACGCGATATAAGTCCATCAACTTTGAACCATAGTTCCATCTTCTTCTTTGTCTTGACATGCCGCAACATTATCTGATGGATCAACTAGAAATTGACAGTCATGTTAGTGCCATGTGTCAGCACCCATCCCAAACAACTCTTCCTCAACATCTGGCAGTGTTCAGGTGACAAATGTTCTTTTATGATATATTGATATCACAAACTTCAAGATGAGAGTATATGTTTGATCTAGCATGGAAACGGTCTTTGTATGGAATACAGAACCTCATTTTCTGCCAACAAACAAACACATATCCAATACAAAAATACATGTCAGCATAAGAAGTAAACATGATGACATACTAAATGTGCTTATATAGTACATAGATGCACATCAAACTTGCATTTATATGTCTCAAGATCATTGGAGGCCCCTGTGGACATAACAAAAAAAAAGATAAACACAACAAAATATATGTCAACGCTTACAAATATGAAACACAACCACACACACCCAACCACTAACAAGCAAACACAACTACATCACCCCACACAAAACAGTGTCAGCATATATAAAACATAACCCCTTGGATTGCAAGAGGACAGAAATGGTGTCAGCGTATGTAGTTAGAACAATATGCAAAAAACGATGTCAACACTAAAATACAAATACTAACTGCAAACCTCATACCATGCACGCAACCACATCTAGTATTATGATTACAATCTAACATCAAACATGCATCCATCCGGGTTTTAGAAACAATGCATATAATCGCATAAATATTCTAAACCAATAAAAAAACACACATAAACTAACACACAGACACACAACAACACCGCATAAATCAACAACGACACCACACAACCGCGCATAATCCGCCATTAATCAAACCCTTCACAACAAAACAGACACAAAACACCAAAATGAGTACCTGCGTTGCTATCCATACTCAAAATTGTTCGATTACACTCACAAATTAAAGCAACCGAAAATCGTTCCTTTTCAGCTGAATCAGTAGACGATCGAAGCGAGGATGGGAGAGAAGTTGAAAGCCGCAAATGGGAGAGAATGGGAGAGAAGTTGAGAAGAATAGTCAACACTTTTCAAATTAGTCGTGTGTTTTAGAAGTAAACAGTGACACTTTCCTAACTTGTTCGAAAATTTGCGCCAAAAACAAATGCATTAATCAAATATATATTAGACAAACTTAGATCCAACACTAGGAAATATATGACTCATTGATCAACAAAAGATTTAATCAAACTCAGTGAAGCTAAATTATGGATAACTTTTTTAGACTTTCTAACGGCCTTCTACAATCTAATTCCAAAACAAAATGTATGGAAACAATTATACTTGGCAACTGAAAATTGAAAGAAAGATAAGGAAACGCTCTAAAAAAAACCCTACTCCAAAAAACCCTAGCCCCAATCTCCGCCGCCTCTTCAGCGTCGCCCTCTGCTTCTTTTTCCCGGCGTTGCGCAGGCGGAACCTCTTTCCCTCAGGTCACCCTCCCGCTGTCCATGTCGGCTCTTCAACCCTAGCCGCCTTCACCATGATGTGAACTAGATCTGGCTAATCGCCGCCGCCGCTGACTGGCTCCCCGCCGGCCTAGACCCGCACCGCAGCTCCTTCACCATCGCAACCAGATGTCCAAAACCCTAGCCCCATAAGCTTCCGGCGCAACCCAGACGGTTCTTCTCGACTGAGCCCAGGCGGAGCCCCTGACCGTCGTCTTGCCATCATCCGTTGCAGCCGCTAGCGCTGTCCCCTTGTCGGTTTCGCTGTTAAAAAATCCATGAAACCCCCATCAGTTGGTCGGCTTTGTTGTTCCGATCTACGGCTCGCCGGAGCCGGAACGACATAGCCACCTAGCAGACGGTCTTCCCTATAGTCTTAGCTATCAGATCCGGCCTGCTCCTCTCCAGATCTGTGCCTCCTGAACCCTCCCTCTCAAGATCCCTCTTCTCAAATCCGTTCGATGATCGGAATTATAAAGCCGCTCTCCGTCTCCCTGGCCTCTGCGCATCGCTCTTGGCCCTGCTCCGTGGGCGACGTGCGGCCTCCTACAAGAGCACGATCCTGAGGCTCCGGCCTCGCCATCCATGCCTTCGCACTCCTCCACAACCCTTGAGCACATCCGCTCCACTGACCCAAGCACACCCGCTCCACTTACCCCTCCTTGATCCAACTCTCTGTTCATCAATCGGAATTGTCAATATGCAAACCTATCTCCTTCTCCCAAATCTGATTGTATCCCCTAATCCACAAAATCTACCAGACAAAACTGTGAACCCAAATTGCCGGATATTAAGAATCAACATTCCTCGACTTGGATGCAAGTTATCTCCACAGCAGTTCAGATATCAAGAATCAAGACAATGCCTCAAGACATTAGGGTTGCATTTTTCTAGTTGTTTTAGCGATTATTTTTATTGTTGTTTTTTATTTTTTTATTTTTGTTTGTTTGCCGACCCTCTGCGTAGGGTAAAACAAGTCATCTTTGGATGGCTTCAGGATCGAGGTCGATCCACTTCTTGCCCACGGTAAAATAAAAAAAAAAAAAAAATGTATGCAAAATAAAAGCAATAAACATGCCAAATTAAAAGAATTATCTTCTGACTCGTCATTTGAATTGTCTATTTTTTTAATTTATTTTTTTGCTCTTAAAATTATCTAGTTGTAAACTACCCACCTCACACAGACTCATGCAATCTCACATTCTCACCACATGAACTTCCCACTGTTACATTATATATGTATATATATATATATATATATATATATATATATATATATATATAAAAAATCCCTTTTTCCTTCTATACATATGTATCATACTATTATCAGTAATCACTGCAAGCAATTAAATTCAGTCTGCAGTTTCTCGCTGGCAATGAATGAAACAATATCATCAGTTATCAGCATTCCGTTTTTTTTAATAAGTACGTAACTGGGAAAATGATTTTTAATTTTAAATACTGATAAAAAATTGTTGTAAATGTATTTTCTATACACAAGGGTTTCTGTAGCAAACGGTAAAGTCCACGATTCATAATGCCACCCATAGACGGATTTAGGCGGGGACAAGCGGGAGCATACGCCCCCCTTTCATCCGACGAATCACCCTATATTTGTTCTACGCGTCGATAGCTTCGTTTTGATATATTATAAGTCTAAATCCGATAAACGAGTAAAAAATTATGACCATTTGAAAGAATTATTTCAAATGTCTTTTAATAAAGCACGATTATTTTATATTTGAATTAATTTGATATTTCGGCAATATAATTCAACCAAAAAACATCGAAACAAGAGGTTATATTATTAAGCTCGATAATTATATAAGAAATTTTGCAAGTTTAAAGTTTGTATATCTTGTTACAAGTTATTGTATGCTAACAGAACAACAAGTTGTATATTGATTTTGTAGGTTTCAAACGACATCATTTTTTCGTTTAAAGAGAAAAAAAATATATAACAACTACTGACACAATTTTAAATTTAAACACCGCCGTTTTGAAAAAAAAAATATTGTGTTTTGAACTAAAAAAAACTTTGTTTAAACTAAAATATCATCGTTTAATCTAAAATATCGTAGTTTTGATTCGCTAAACGTACTATAAAAAAATCTATCAACAACTTGTATAAAACTTCGCCCCCGCTTCGATAAATTTCTGACTCCGTCCCATTGCCACCCACCATTTATTGAGGAATTATGTGACATGTGTTGAGCTGTATGTATGAGCTTATATATTGGCCATATACACGAAAACGTGCAGATATATCCAATAACTTAGGTCGGTTTAGGACCAATTAGATGCTTTTTTGTCCTTTTCAATTTGGATTATTGATAAATATAATTCTATCTCTTTAATAATAATATCACATGTATAGTGACCGGAGATAAATCTCATTTAGATGAAGAATCATTTCTGTATAAAAAGAAGGAAGAATTTTAATTTTTTTGTTATTATGATTCATTTTAATTGATCACATCAAGATTGTCTTGCAGACTGCACTATATATGCCTATGGTACAGCTGCAGGTAATTGTGCAATGAGCACTAAAATTCAGTACAGTAAATTATTTGTCTTTGAAACAAAAATCTTTGAGAGGGTTTGTTTATCAAAAGTGAAAACAAAACCTGGGTTAATGAGGAATCCAGAATCTCAAAAAATTCCCTCATTCAGCAACCATGAAAATCAGACAATTCAATTGAAATCTCATCTTTTTATGGTTTAATTTACACGCTCTGATTACTGTGCTCCACTTCATCATTGGAGCATATCTACTGCTTTATGACTACTGAAACAGGTACCCATCACATTTATTAGACAATTGAATGATTATGAATCGGCTCAACCTATTTTATAGATTCTGCACTCTACTACGGAGTAGTAGATTTTTGTATCGTCTCCGTTCCACAAATTAGAGGGCTCAGTTGTTCATCCAATACCTATTCTATGTGTAGCTTTGTCCATTTCTGCTAGTTGCCTTATCCTCTGGCATACCTTGCTCTTAAATCCTCAGCAAACCTACAACATCTGTAATTCCCCTTCCTCAATTTTGTCCTTCATGGGGTCCTCCAATTTTAGCTGCATCTAACCCTAATTGAGGTTGCTTGAAGGTAATACCTTTGTTGGGTATAGGCCTAGTTGGATTCATGAGTTTCTGTGACTTGTGAGCGCCACAGGAATCAAGAATTATCTGCAAATGGGCTGTTTGAGCTTCTTCTACCTCATCCTCACTGTCTCATGGGGCCTGTTCTTATCAGTTGCCTCCCAATTACAGACCTCACAGGTCAATGTGCTTCTCCAAGTGAGGAAGCAATTGGAGTACCCAAATCAGCTGGAGGTTTGGAGCACTCAGAAAACAGATATCTGTTACCTAACCCCATCTCTTCAGATGAATGTGACATGTTCAGGAAATGTTGTCACTGAGCTCAGAATCATGGGTGACAAGCCATCCAAGATTAGTACCTTTGATGGGTATTCAATCCCCAACCAGACCTTATCTGGAAGCTTCTCTATGGACTCCTTTGTGACCACTCTCACAAGGCTCCCAAGCTTGAGAGTCCTTTGCCTTGTGTCACTTGGTATTTGGGGCCAGTTTCCTGATAAGATTCATAGGTTGACTTCTCTTGAGTACTTGGATTTGAGCTCCAATTTCATCTATGGTTCCATCCCGCCGAGGATCGGTTCTATGACCGGCCTTAGAACTCTCATTCTAGATGGGAATTACTTGAATACAAGTGTGCCAGATTGGTTAGGTTCATTGCCAAAGATGGAGGTTTTGAGCCTTACAAACAACCAGTTGAAGGGTCCATTGAGTCCTTCAATTGGGAGGATCACTTCACTTACTAGTCTTGCATTGTCGAACAATGCGATTTCTGGGAAGCTGCCTGATTTGAGTGGGTTGAGTAGCCTAAAAGTGCTGGACTTGAGTGGGAACAAACTGGGTTCGGAGCTTCCGAGTTTTCCTAGTGGCTTGGTCATGGCATTTCTTAGCAATAGCTCCTTCACAGGCGAGATACCGAAGGAATTTGATCGGCTAAATCAGCTACAACACCTTGATCTGTCGCTCAATCAGCTAAGGGGAGAGCTGCCCATGACACTCTTTACTCTTCCCAATATAAGCTACCTGAATCTTGCATCAAATTCACTCAGTGGATCACTCCCATACCACATGACTTGTGGTGGCAAGCTCAGCTTAGTCGACATTTCCAACAACAGATTAACCGGTGGCCTACCGAAGTGCTTGAGCTCGAAAGTTTCCAGGCTCTCCGGGAATTGCTTGACTGTCGATGTTCAGCATCAGCATCCGGGATCATACTGCTCCGGAGAAGCCCACATTGGAAGGACAACAGGCTCTAGGGCCAAAGGGTTGGCTGTCTTGCTTGTTGCCATTGTAATTGTGGCTGTCGTAATGGCGCTTCTCGCCTTCGGGTTCCTTGTGATGTACAGAAGGTACTGTCCCAGTGGGTGCTCAGAGCAGCACTTGCTCAAACAGCAAGTGGTTGAAAGTACTGTCACTGGAGTCACCCCTGAGCTCCTAGCAAATGCAAGTAAGTTATTTGGTTTTGATACTATTTTGGGGATTTGTTTAGCTTCATGGATTTGGAATGTTAACTTCATTGTTTTATCATTCAAGGAATGATATCTCAGGCAGCAAAATCTGGAGGAGCACAAGGCACAAGCGCATATCGCGTGTTCTTAATGGAGGAACTAAAGGAGGCTACTAACAACTTCGATAAGTTAGCCTATCTTGGTGAAGGATCAAAGGGCATGGTACTAACATTTCTCTTCAGTATGCAACAATTTACCCTGGTTTGATTAGAACAAGTGAAGATGAATATCTGTCATTGAAATGTCTTTGGACCTAAACCATTATCAGCACAAATGAGCTCAAACCAGGCACCAGCAATCAACAAATTGCAATGCATCAAATAGACTCGAATTGATCAAAACCTTTTCCAGTAGTTGATGAGTGAGCTATATTGTGTTTTACCTTCATTTTCTCTCTTTTCAGGTTTACAAGGGAAGGTTACAGAATGGAACACAAGTTGCAATAAGGTGTTTAGCCTTGTCACAGAAGTTCACCATTCGAAATCTGAAGCTCAGGCTGGATCTCCTGGCGAAGATAAGGCACCCGCATCTCGTCTGCCTACTAGGGCACTGCATAGAAAGCAATGGAGGCCAAAGTGAAGCAGGCAACATGAACAATGTGTATCTCGTCTACGAGTATGCTCCAAATGGGAACTTACGCTCCTATCTCCATGGTATGTGACCAGTGACTAAGTGCTGCATCAGATTAAAATTCTTCAAAATGTTACTGAAATGCAGTGAGTTTATAAATGCAGATAGTCACTCTGTAAGGCCTCTCAAATGGTCTGAGAGATTGGCAAACCTCATTGACATAGCCAAAGCTGTGCACTTCCTCCACACAGGAGTGATCCCCGGCTTCTTCAACAACCGGTTGATGATGCACAATATTCTGTTGGACGAAAACCGAAGGGCGAAGCTGAGTGACTATGGCCTCTCTGTTATATCAGACGACAAAGACACAAACAAGGTAGGATAACCTTGATAGGTTTAAATTTGCAGCAACTTCCAACAAATTGTATGTAGAAAATAACTCTTTTTATGTTCTTGCATATTCCAGGTACCCGGAAATGATTCTAAATCATGGTAAGAACTTGGAACTGTGTATCTTTTCAATCATACTTCATTTCTTGCACCAAGCGCTTTTAGGTTACAGATGACAATGGCACTCAATGTCAACAGGCAGAAGAAGATGCTTGAGGATGACGTATATAGTTTCGGATTCATATTGTTGGAGGCGATCATTGGGCCCTCGGTGTCGATGAGGAAGGATCCTTTCCTGTTCAACGAGATGGTAAGTCCTGATGTTATGCAAGAAAAACACTCTAAAATGGCATGTCCTGAAGTCCTGATTGTGCATTTTCTGCAGGAATACCTAGGCAGCCAAGAGGGTCGGAAAAGGATGGTGGATCCGCTAGTGCTTGCAACTTCTTCCGAGGAATCGTTGTCCATTGCCACCACTATTGCCAGCAAATGCGTTTCATCTGATTCAACAACGCGCCCTTCCTTCGAGGACGTTCTCTGGAACTTGCAGTACGCAGCCCAGGTCCAGGGAACCCATGATGCAGACCAGAGGCTCGAGTCTCCAGCAAAATCTTAGGAGTATCTTGTGCTATCACCATTGTAGACTCTTTCTAAGACAAAATTATTGCTACAATTTTTCAAAATTACATTTTAGTAGGTTCAAATTGTCTTACTAGGACAAAGAAACGAGCAATTACCAGAAAACCAAACTACAAAGAGTCAAAAGGGTGAAGCAGCAAAGGCAGTTTTTCTACTTCCACTGACAGTCTAAAGGCCCTTCTCCAGCATGGCCCTGACCCTCATGGGCAGACCATATAGCCTGATGAACCCAGCAGCATCAGCTTGATTGTAGATTTGTCCGTTTTCGAATGATGATATGTCCTCCCTGTACAAGCTGTAGGGGCTCTTCCGACCCACCACTGTCACCGAACCCTTGTACAACTTTAAAGTCACAGACCCAGTTGTAGTCTTTGTGATCTGCTCCATGAACGCATCCATTGACTCACGGAGTGGGTCAAACCACCTTCCTGCATATACCAGCTCTGCATACTTGAGGGCAAGAGAGTCCTTGACCTGAATTGTTTCCCGGTCAAGGGTGAGGGACTCGAGCTCGCGTGCTGCAGTGAAGAGGATGGTTCCCCCGGGGGTCTCATAGACGCCACGAGATTTCATGCCTACAAGCCGGTTCTCGACCATGTCAATGCGCCCAATCCCGTGTTGCCCACCAATCTCGTTGAGCTTGGATAAGAGGGACGCTGGAGAGAGCTCCTTCCCGTTAATGGAGACAGGGTTTCCAGACACTATTCCAATCTCAATGTACCTGCAAGAGTTTTTTCTTTATTCACTGAGACAGAAAAGCTTTGCAAGATGAATCTAATTCATACACATTTCAGATCTCTTAAGAAAGTTGTGCCAACGAATCATTGACATAGTGCAATAGAATGCAACGACAATTACTCGTGACAGAGATAGCGTTGGATATACAGTGCCGAAGTACCAAACTGATTCCAATAGGAAAGCACTTACTCTGGCTGATCAGGTGCATCTTCAGGGTCAACTGACATCATGTACATATCCTTTTTAGGCTCATTTGCCGGATCTTCTAAGATATCACCCTTTGATGTCCAAAAGTAAAAATACAATTAGAATCTCAAGAAATGAAAGCATAAAGTTTACTACTGGCGGTTGGGGGAAGAGAAATGCTATGGTAGAGAAACAAAATCAGATTACCTCATGGCTAATGTGCCACAAGTTCCTATCTCTGCTGTAAATCGACTTCTTGGTCACAGGGACAGGGACATTGTGCTTTTTAGCATATTCAATAGCATCCTCTCGCCCAGTAATATCCCACTCTCTCCAAGGAGCCACAACATTGAGGTCAGGATTTAGGGCAAAGAATGTAAGCTCAAACCGGACCTAAGGAGTTGACAACACAGTCAAGATTCCATGCAGGAAAACTGAATTCAGAATATATCCTTTAAGAATTAATGATGTGTCATGCCTGGTCATTTCCCTTTCCAGTGCATCCATGAGAAACTGCATCTGCTCCAACTTCTCTGGCAACATCAACCATGGCCTGGGGACCAGTAGGTAAGGGTTTGAGTTCTTTTAAATTAAAAATGTACAAGATACAATGTTAAACAAACTGTGCACTAGATGCTATTTATCACTCATCCTCTTGAACTTCACCTTTGCAATGACAGGCCGGGCCATAGAGGTACCTAGCAGGTACTTTCTCTCATAAATTGCACCAGCACGTAGGCAAGGAAAAATATAATCTCTTACAAACTCCTCCTGTAAATCCTTCACCACTAGTTGACAAGCACCACTTGCTTTTGCCTTCTGTTCTAAGCCTTCTAATTCCTTTATCCCCTGCATGTTTTAAACAAGTTATGTAACAAGTAAACATCATCATGTATTTTAAATATAAGGTAATCAAAAAAAGAAACAAGCAAAGGTAGCCAGACTTACTTGACCAACATCTGCAGTAAAGCACACTACTTCACACCCATAATTCTCTCTGCAAGGAAGACATCATACAAGGAAATCTTAGAACATGACATTTGATAGTGAAAAAGAGACCCAAACATAAGCCACAAGGAAAAACTGAGATGATGGAGAAAAAGAAGTGTCTCGTTCCAAGTTACAACTAAGAAAATGGCTCTAGAAGAAACAACACTGTTATTGACATTACACTTTATCTTCATCAATGGGGAAAATTCCAGTTCAAATGACTTGCACCAGCAGAAATACAAAAATATAGAGACGATAAAGTATGGATCTTGAAATCAGTCTTTTAACTCTTCAAAAGCAGAAAATTCCTACCTGAGCCAGGGGACGATTACAGATGTGTCCAATCCACCACTATAAGCCAGAACAACTTTGTTCAACTTCCCTCGTAAGCCACCACCCGCAACAGCTGCCTCCTTATCACTTGAAAGAACTGCTTGGGTAGCTGCACTCAAGCCCAAAGATCACGAGACTCAACAATGAACTGTATAATGATAAATTGAAACAGAACAAGTAGCCACAGCCACATAATTGATTATAGCATTGGCAGAAGTTCCTTTTAACCTTTGGAGGTGATGGGGATGGTGAAGTAAGCAACTAAGCATGAGACAACGGGTTATATGTTGTGAATGAACGGAGAGCCAAAAGAACAACACAGAAAACAAAACAAAACATTACCTTGCTTTCCCTTGGCATCGTTGCACGTAAGCCCATGATTTCTACTCATGTTTGCTCCCAGCTGAAAACAATCACAAGAAGGTGCTAAGTTTTGTTTGGAGTATCATTCAAAGAGATCTTAACTCTGAAATGAAAGAATCTCAATGCCAAAACTCAGTTTTAGGGGCCGTTTGGAAAGGTTATGTGAATATGAGATATGAGATATGGATATCAAGATATGAGGATTGATATCTGATAACTTATATTGTTGTTTGGAAAGGGTATATGGATATAAGATTAATATGATACATTAAAAATAAGAAATTAATCAGATATTAATTCTATGTAAATTCTATGTAGATTTCAACAGAAATTATAAGAGAGGGCTGCCAAATTGCAATATTTTATATGTAACTTCCGTTGGGTAATTGTGCACTTGGGCTGTTGGGCAGCTGCCTATATGTACACAGTACACCATTGTTTCATTATATTTGGAGTAGCAATAGAAAATCAACAACACAAATAGTTAACTCCTTGCACTGGAAAATGAGGAACAGAGAATCAGCAACACAGTAGAAAAAATAGGAACAGAAACACAAGAAGAAACCCAATAGAAAATCAGCAACACAGTAGCAACACAAAACTGAAATTGAAAAGGTTGCAGATCACCATTCACGAGAACTGAAAAAACAGCAAACAGCAAAATCCAAAACTGAACATCAACAAAGAGGGAGAAGAAGGTCACAGGTCACAAATGTTGAAGCCAAAAAACAGCAATCTGTCTACTGTGTTCAATGGAGGAGCAGATGTCTACTGTGTTTAATGGAGAAGGGTGTGGCACAGAAAGAGAAGAAGAAGGGGAAAAGAGAGGTACCGGTTCAATGGAGGAGCAGCCCACGGAGAAAGAGAAGAGAAAAAAGGGGGAAAGAGATGAGAATACCATTCAATATACCCAATTTGAAGAGATGTTATAGAAGTTAAAAAAAAAACCCTACAAACAGTATATGGGATAGCAATATAGCATATACATGCTAATATACGGCCTACTATACCCATATCTTATGTATTTATAAACTACCAAACAAGCCCTTGCAGTATTTTGCAATTTGCATTATCTATAACCAACTATAGCAAGATAACAATCTAACCTCTTGTGGTGAAGAAAAACTCTTCTTTGAGCAGAAAAACTTGCTCTGGAACGAAAGCAGCCCTGTGAAAAACAAAAGAACCATCAACAAACAGGAACAGACTAACAGTGACTAGCATTAACATAAACACATCAACCAATTCGAAGCAATGGAAAACCAAATCGCAATTTTTCCATAATCAAATTGAACTAGGAAATGAAATTCATCAGATTGAAAGAGGGCAATGTAGCTACAAAATTAGTGAAAATGAACAACAAAGGGACTCAATTACCTCTTCCACTGATGCCTTTGGAGAACAAACCGGTGACGGAAGAGGACGATAGTGGAGCAGAAGGAGAGGCGGAGTTCGCAGAGAAAGCATGCAGCAGCGCCATTGAAGTGTCAGTGACGGGATAAACGCAGCAAACAGCAATCCAAGCGCGTCCGATTCGGAAGGAGCCGAGGGTGGTGAATTGGCGGGGGAGGAAGAACGATAGACGACGCGGTGGCCGGGGGTGGAGGAGCGCCGGAAAGAGGGGGTGAGGGAGGCGGAGTGCCG
This sequence comes from Persicaria tinctoria, assembly GCA_037127255.1. Classification (NCBI taxonomy): domain Eukaryota; kingdom Viridiplantae; phylum Streptophyta; class Magnoliopsida; order Caryophyllales; family Polygonaceae; genus Persicaria; species Persicaria tinctoria. The sequence continues at coordinate 12,348,986 of JBANSL010000020.1, read as the reverse complement.
GTTGTAGTTTTTTGGACGGCGATAAAAAAAGGCTTCAAATTTTGGCAGTGGAATTAGGTTTTCCTTTGCCCCTTTTTTTTATTTTTCCTTTTTTTTTTCCTTTAGCTAATGCGTTCTTATGTGTATCGATGGAGACATTTTCTGACATCCCCCAATCGTTGGTTTGTACTGTGATTTGGCGGGACAACCATAGTCCATGGATACGTAGGTAGTTTATGATGTTTATCAACAGGTTAGTAAAAATGAAACTCCATCCGTTCATTTTTATTTACTACTCCCGTTCAACAAAACTTGTCAGTTATTATTTACGCACGCTTTTTTAAAAAGATAAAATTTATATAAAATATTATTTTTTTTAAAAAAAAATTAACAAGTTTGTACTTATTAATAATAACTACGAAATCGTTAAAAAAATTTATTAAAAAAAACTAGATATTTTATATAGTTTTTAGCTCCTAAAAAAGCGTACGTGAATAGTAAAACGTCAAGTTTTGCCGAACGGAGGGAGTATCATTTACTACTATTTATGTATGTTTTTTTTAGAATAATGAGTAATAAAAATTATCTGAGTATATAAAATATTAGATTTTTAATTAAATTTTTTAAATAATCTCATGCTTTTTACTAATAAGTGCTCACTCCGTTAATTAAAACTTTTCATTTTAGAAATACTAGTTGTATCCCGCTTGCTCCGCAAGCGGAAAAACAATACGAATTTTTTAAAGTTAAAATGTAATTTAACTTGTTAAAATAAGTTATCCTTAATTGGATTAATATTTATTTGTATATACATTTGATAAGTTGTATTAATATTATTATTATTATTATTTTACACTTAGTACTTTTATCAGGGTATACATCCTTCTATTCACAATATTCTATTTACAATTTGTATTTTTTGAAACATATATTTCCTCTTTCATAACATATATTGTCCGTCATTACAACAACATGCGGTTTTGTTATAGACAAGAAATATAAAGAGATTTTTTATGACCATAAATGATATTTTATTACTCTACCTAAATATATACATGGATATAATTTAACAAACCCTACAATAATTATAGTCACTACTTATTTCGTAGCTCTTCTAAAATACAGTATAAGTTTACAATTTACTCACTATAGTTGGATATTGATGATATTTTTTATAGTTCTTAAATTTTTTTTGGGGGAATTTTATAGTTCTTAAATGAAATGTTCAAAATTAGTTATTATTTGAAGGAAAGTGTCATTTATTTATTTTTTTGAAATGAGAGTTTCATTGTACATAATTTCTCTTATTCATATGTCTTTTATGCAATTTTCTTTAAATACGATTTTTTTCAAGTAAATGATTCGAAGTTTCGGACAAGCTTGTAACTTTGAGAGGCCGGGAAAGAACAGCTAATGGACAATCCATAAAAAACAAGCAATAAAGACACTCAAACATATACACATAAGATGGTGGAATCGTGGTTAGAACAACGAAACCACGTGAAACCATACCCACACTCCTCACTACCGAAGAAACCGATGGAGGACAAACTAAGCACTGCCAATTTAAATAAGATCGTTCATATAATTTCTATCCCTTATATAATGAAGAAAATCAACTATGTAATTTATTTTAATCAAAGACAATATTCCAAACTACTCTAAATTGAAAAGTGCACATGTTCTACTTCTCTAAAATTAAGGATAATTTTGTCATTTACATAATTGGGGACTTTTGATGCAGTTTATATTAAATAAGAGTATATTTATATTTCTTTCTAAGAAAATGAGGGTTAAAAAAAATATGATTTTCCTTACATAGTGAAATCTCATACGAAGTATATTACTTTGTTAGATACTTAGATGGACACCCTTGCTACTTCTTTGAAAACAGGGGGTTTTGTAGTATTAACGACAAGGTGTTTTAAGATTATTTTTATAAATCGAGTTCTATAATTTTTCTAAAATGAGGATCAATTATGGGATTTTCAAACTAAAAGGTTTAAATGTAATATTGGTTATGCTAAGTTTTAAGAAAGGTTTATTTGATTTATCTTAGTTATTGGATTAACATTAATCATCAGGGTTGTTCTAATATGAACTCGTACATTAATTTTTCTTTTATACTAAGTGAAGTTAAAGTATTTAGTTAGGGAAAAAAGTGAAATACGCGAATAATAATTGTAACATTAACACGTGAAGATATATAATAATTTAACGACCCAAAAGAGTTATTATTTACCAAGACGGTAGTTTTTTTTTTCTATCTTGACCAATACGTAAACATTTTCTAAACTCTCCCTTTAGTTTTTGATTGTTTATTTACCTTTACTATATTAAAGTTATAGTTGTTTTTCATGTATCTCTTTATTATTCAATTATCTCATAGTATGTTTTAACTAATTTTAATGAATAGATACAATATATTTTATATACATAAATTATTTAAGTTTGATAATGTATAAAAATAGCATATGAAAACAACGAGGTAAGAGAAGTGAAAACTCACTCCAAGATGTATTAGTAAGTGACAATCAGATTGAAAGCTTGTTAGTTGCCTTGCCCCTATTGTGAAATATGGGCTGAAATATGGGCCAAATAATTTGCCTGTAATTTAGAGCAAAAAGTGGAAAAATTTTGCAACGAAAAAAGTGAGCAAAGACTGTAAGTTGCACATATTAGGCTATTACGAAATTTGGGCTGAAATTTAGGCCCAATGTGAAAATAATTTGCAATGAAAAAAGAGAGCAGTACAAAGCCAAAGTCATAATTGTAATTTTACTACTCCATCCGTCCAAGAATACATGGGCTTTTGGCCTTGAAACTTTGTCGAAAATACATGGGCTTTTAGATGTATAAGTAAATATTACCTCTAAAATTATTACTTTTTTTACTTGTTAAAATTAAAGAAAACTCTTGTGTCTTTTCCATTACCCATTCTAATTGTATGGACAGTGTGTCTTATTTCAAATTTTGGCTCCAATTTTTTTTTGACTCCACTATACAGTCTGTACCCATGTGCCAAAGAGCAAATTTAACCCTAAAATTTACCCCCAAATTTACTTTAATATGGATAACCAAAGGTTTTAAGTTTTAACCTTTAATAATAATGATGAGATTTAAGATGCAAAATAAGGTCCTTAATTAGCGTGCATGAGCCTAAAAGGCCATGTATTCTTGGACGGAGGGAGTATAATATAAGGGTAAAATGGGAATAGAATTGTTACTGTTCCTAAGTCAATTGCCTCTTTATATATATATATATATACACTTATTAAGAAAACAAATAAAAATACCCTTATATTCCTAATTATTATTCTACTTTTTTACTTTCTCAAAAACTACAACTAACAACTATTTAATCATTACAAGGATAATTTCGTAAAGAGGATGACAAAATACCTAAAATGACAATTTTTTCTTAACAAGATTTACTTCCTAAAATGACAAGTTTTAATTAACGTGGGGAATATGAGATTATTAAAAAAAATTTAAAAATTAATATTTTATATAGTTATTATTATCATAAGAAAACGTGTATTAATAGTAAACGAGTGAGTAACAAGGTTCATCTCTTTGAAGTGTCTCAAATTAAAGTTCCTCAAGCTCTTCGTACATATCAATCAGACAATTTATTTCATTTGAAATATTATGTTTCAATTAGTAAAGCATAAAAATATCTATCTTGAACCAGCGGAATAAAAGATGGTTATGTGGTTGCCTTAAAATCGAATTAAGGTTGGTTTGAGTTCAACTATGAGGGTCCGCGAATTATTGATGATTCGTACCTCGTACCACATAGTGTACTAAACTACGATGCACACTTCTTTGAAGTACTGAAAATAACCTACATACTTTAATGGATGTCATAATAAAACTCTCTAAGTGGAAAAATGGCGGTGGCAAGTTATCAATGGGGGACTTGTTTTTTATTGTTGTGGTGGTTTGTGAGGGAATGAGATTCCCTAAGGTGGCTGGAAAAATAACAAAGTATATTCATGTTAGAATGGAGTTTGTGAAAGGTGAAAAGAATGTACCCAAAGCTTGGTAGTTAAATCTGATTAAAAATTAGGGTGCGTCATCCAATTTATTCCGTCTGATGTAGGACCTATAAATATTCTTAGCTCATCAATAAGGATGTACGGAGTGATTTATAAGTGATTCAAGCTCTACCCATGTCATGAGCAACTCCAGCTTACTGATCAATGTGCCACAACAACTTAAATAGTGGCAAGACTTTGTAGTAGCACCATATGTAAATGTGACTCGATCTCAATTGGTTGTCAGGTTGAACATGGCTTCAAACGAATTTGACTTGACAAAAAAGTCTTATTTGAAATTGTTAAAGAGTCTTCGAAAGGACTTGATATTGGTAAAGTATAAAAATATCTATCTTGAAGCAGCGGAAGAAAAAGAAGCAAACCCGACAAAGATATTCACATAACGCAACGTTGACAGAACTTCACGATGAAGCATATCTGGACGTGAGGATTTCCTTTCGTGAGGTCTCAATCATTGTCAAAATCCGCTAGACAGATGGTTATGTGGTTGCCTTAAAATCGAATTCAGGTTGGTTTGAGTTCAACCACGACGGTTCGTGAATGATTGATGATTCATACCTCATCCCATATAGTGTACTAAACTACGATTCACACTTGTTTGAAATACTGAAAATAACCTACCATACTTTAATGGATGCCATAATAAAACTCTCTAAGAGGGAAAAGGGTGGTGACAAGTTATCAATGGGTGACGTGTTTTTAATTATTGTGTGAGGGAATGAGATTTTCCAATGTGGTTGGGAAAATAATCGAGTATATTCATGTTAAACGGAGTTTGTGAAAGGTAAAAAGAATGTGCCCGAAGCTTGGTGATTAAATCTGATTAAAAATTGGGGAGCGTCCTCCAACTGACTCATTGCCATGCTAATAAGGATGCAGTGAGCACATAGCAGCTTAACCAAAATAAAATTGAAGGGAAATATTGAGATTGAAGAGACTTACAAATCTTGGTCGAAAAGACCATGTAGATCCTTTAGCTTAACTTTTTTTAAATTATTCGATTCTTCCATAACCTTCTTTGCAAAGGCCTCATAGACACAGTTGGAAAACCCGCGTATCTTGTTAGCAAGCTTTAATACGATCGTTTACTTGGAAAATAACGTATTATTTTCCTGGCCACAGTGTTTCGGACAGTTGTAGGAGAATCGGATGAGATCAGCATCAGGATATATTGAATCATTGTACCCGTACACTAGCTTAAGAAAAGTATCTCCGTCCAACTGAGTCTTCCGAGTATCTATGGGCTACGTATGCCCGCTGGAAATCTTGCCAATGAAACGAGCTTTCATCATCTTTCGATGACCTAAGATGGACATGAAGTTGTGATAGGCAGAAATCTTGCAAATGTTGGAGAATACCCTCACCGCCCGAGCATTTGATAGAGTACTGAGATGATACAAAGCTAGGTAATACTTGTAATTCGCCTCCAATATATAGTGGATCCACGGGTTTAGTCCAGCCTTTGTAGTGGTTATCTATGAAGTGAAGAAACCCATACAATTTCGAGACTACAATTCCTCCTCCTCCTTAGGTGGACAATTTTGAGACTACAATTCCTCCTCCTCCTTGGGTGGCCTTTTCAGTGTATGACCTAAATTTGATTAAACAACTCTATTTCTACAATACTAGAAAGTACGACCTAAATATTTTTAGTAAATGACTACTTGAAATTGTGTTGTCTTAAAGGCTAACACTATTTAGCTCATCAACTACCACATTACCCAACTCATCCTTGGGTGGCATTTTCAGTGTATGACCTAAATTTGATTAAACAACTCTATTCCTACAATACTAGAAAGTACGACCTAAATATTTTTAGTAAATGACTACTTGAAATTGTGTTGTCTTAAAGGCTAACACTATTTAGCTCATCAATTACCAAATTACCCAACTCATCCTTGATTCAACTTACTCCGTCCAGTGTTACTGTACTGAGAAGCCATATTAATTCTCTCCACATGAGCTGTAAGAACATCCTTCGCATGCACCATCTTTTCTTCATTGTTCATCTAGACAAGTTATATTTCTTGAGATAGTAGATGCCTCTTCCATCAGTAATAAAGTAGAGTTGTACTTTGTTCTTTTTCAATGTGATGTATTACTATGATTAGTTTCAAATATCGCAGGAACCTATAAATGTTGAAAAAACTATAATTTTAGATTTACTAAATACTTACTAGCAGTATATGTGTGTGTGTTTGTGTGTGTGTAGGAGAGTGATAAAAGCAAAGCATAGAGAAGTGAAGTGACATTTTTCAATCACTTGAATTTATCATAAATAAACATGTAAAAGATAAAATATGGCCACTAATAGAGGCAAGTATAAGGAACAATACCTCCGACAATTTCCCCTTTTCAGACTTTGTTACGTCATCATCTCTTTTTTTTTTTTTTTTAAAGGGTCTAAAATTAAAAGCAAATTTCACAAACCAAGATGGAGAAAGTATATATTGCAAGAAAATAAAGAAAGCATTAGAATGGTTCTAACAACAGTAAATCATACCTGGTTTTTCACTTTCCCCCTTCCCAATCATTAGTTCTTCCTATCACCAAACCGAGCCTCCTTTCCTTATTTGGTACGCTCTTAAATTTACCCAACTTAGTGTTGTTACCATTCTGATGCTTTTTTTAACAATTTCCTTATTATGCTTTAACAATGTCAATTTCTCATATAACTTTTTTGTCAAGTCAAATTCGTGCATTGAAACCGTATTCAAACTGACAACCAATTAAGATTGAGTCACATTTACATATGGTGCTACTACCAAATATTGCCGCTATTTAAGTTGTTGTGGCACATTGACCAGTAAGCTGGGGTTGTTCATGACATGGATAGGACTTAAGTCACTTATAGATCACGCCGTACATCCTTGTTATACCTACTATTGTTAGAACCATACTGATGAGCTAAAAATATTTAGGTCCTACATTGGACGGAGTAAATTGGAGGATGCACCCCAATTTTTAATCAGATTTAACCACCAAGCTTCGGACACATTTTTCTTACCTTTCACAAACTTCGTCCTAACATGAATATACTCGGTTAATTTCCCATCCACATTGGGGAATCTCATTCCCTCACACAACAGTTAAAACCACGCTCCCATTGATAATTGTCACCACCATTTGTTCACTTAGAGAGTTTTATTATGATATCCATTAAAGTATGGTAAGTTATTTCCAGTACTTTAAACAAGTGCGCATCGTAGTTTAGTACACTATTTGGTACGAGGTACGAATCATCAATAATTCACGAACCTTCGTGGTTGAACTCAAACCAACCTGAATTCGATTTTAAGGCAACCACATAACCATCTGTCTAGCGGAGTTTGACAATGGTTGAGGCCTTACAAAAGGAAATCTTCACGTCCAAATATGCTTCATCGTGAAGTCCCGTCACCCGGTACATTATGTGAATATCTTTGTCGGGTTTGCTTCTTTCCTTTCATTGCTTCAAGTTAGATATTTTTATGTTTTACCAATGTCAATTTCCTTCAAAGACTCTTTAACAATTTCCCATATGACTTTTTTTGTCAAGTCAAATTCATGCATTAAAACCATATTTAACCTAACAAACAATTGAGATCGAGTCACATTTATATATGGTGTGCTACTACCAAATATTGTCACTATTTAAGTTGTTGTGGCACGTTGACCAGTAAGCTGGAGTTGCTCATGACATGGGTAGGACTTGAATCACTTATAAATCACTCTGTATATACTTATTATACTTACTATTGTTAGAACCATACTAATGAGTTAAGAATATTTTAGGTCCTACATTGAACGGAGTAAATTGGAGGACGCACCCCAATTTTTAATCAGATTTAACCACCAAGCTTCGGCCACATTCTTCTTACCTTTCACAAACTCCATTCTAACATGAATAGACTCGGTTATTTTCTCAGCCACCTTGGGGAATCTCATTCCCTCACAAACAACCACAACAATAAAAAACACGACCCAATTTGATAACATGTCACCACCATTTTCCCACTTAGAGAGTTTTATTATGACATCTATTAAATTCTGGTAGGTCATTTTCAGTACTTCAAACAAGTGTGCATCGTAGTTTAGTAAACTGTTGACTCCACCTTGATGATAATATGTGATATATTTTTGTAGGTGTGATGGAAGACAAATAAGGTAGTATTTTATGCAAATACCAATTATATTAAGTGGTTGTTTTATTTGATTTATTATTCTCAGAATATATTTATTTGACGCACAAAATTATATATGCTATATGTTTAATTGAGCGGATGTTCTAGAATATTTGTTTTTGAAATTATGCTTATTTATTTGCTTTATTTTTTATATATCGAATATTTAAATGTGGCTGAGATTTTGTTTTGAATTCATGGATGGAAAGATTTGTTCAAAATAGTTAAATTGATTTTAGATTTGTTTGAAAAGTGGTTACGTAGATATTTGTTTGTAATCTTGATATATTTCTTAATTGCTTAACAAAATAGATTTGGATTTGCTTTGAAACTAACGTATGCATGAAGTGCCCACATGTGATATTCGTATGGAGTATCCTAATTTAAATATATCTAGTTGTTATATATATATATATTACTAACTTGTGCAGATTTTTTTCGGCAATTAAGATTGGCTCCACATGTACCTATTCTCATGGAGATAATCATTTGAATTTAAATAAATTCAAAGGAAGCTCTTGTGTGCCGATTTAAGTGGGAGCAAATCAAATATGAAGATTACTGGGCTGACTTTAAGGAAGAAGTTCAAATTCAACGGCAAAAGAAATTCAAATTGGCTTCCAACATTTGAATTTGAAAGGCTGATTTTGTGCAACAAAAAATAAGATTTGGTGAGATTTAAATGGCTTCAAAATTCAGCCCTGCAGTCTATAAAAAAAGGAAGGAGCAAGTGGTGAAGACAGAACAACACATGCACATCATTCAAGCAAGCACTTCAAAGCCAAAGCGATCATCTTCAAGCTTATTTATTTTCTTTCTCTCCCTCGTTGTAATTGCTTTTATTTCTAGTTGAGAGAGAGAAGAAAAAAATCTAAGCGTTATAGGATAAATCATTCTCGTTATACTAAGAGTATCCCTATACTCAAACGTATACACACGTTGGTGTGGTTAGGGCTATTATTTTACGAGCGTTTGGGTTGACTAGATATAGTAGCGGGTGAGGCTATTAGAGAAGGGTAGTTCTTCTAAATTGGATCTAGGACTCTAAGGGATTTGAGTTGACTAGATAGGAGCGGGTTAGGCTTCGAGAGTTTAGAAGAAGGAAAGATCTTCTCAGTTGTATTTAAGATCCATAAGAAGTGAAATAATAGTTGTTTGAATCCTACGGGTTGGATCAAGGCGGAGACGTAGGCTGGTTATAGCTGAACTTCGTTAACAATTCACGTGTTCTTTATATTTTATTCCGCACTTATAATTAACATTTTATTTTCGTAGCTTAACAGGCCTGCAGAAACAAACAACTTTCTGGAACGATTTCAAGACCTTGGAAGCCCAGTTCAAGACCTTGAGATCCGGTTTAGAGGCCTTGAAGTTGCCACTGCAGAAAGGCTTTACGAAAATCTTTCATACTTTATTGAACCCCCCTTCTAGGGTATTTGTCTTATTATTATTTACATTAAGTACTCGATTCTTCATAAACTATGTCGTACGAGGTACGAATCATCAATAATTCGTTGACCCTCGTGATTGAACTCAAACCAACCTGAATTCGATTGTAAGGCAACCACATAACCATCTGTCCGGGGGAGTCTAACAATGATTCAACTTCATGGAAGATATTCACCGGTACGTTATGTGAATATCTTTGCCGGGTTTGCTTCTTTTCTTCCGTTGCTTCAAGATAGATATTTTTATGCTTTACTAATGTCAATTCTTATATGATATTTTTTCATAACCACCCTTAAAATCATAAATTACACTAATAATTTTGAATTAAGGGTGGTTATGAAAAAATATCATATAATTTATGGGTGGTTATGTATAATTTACTCTTTTTAATATTACTAGTTTTTTTTATAGTGACCAAGAAGTAATCGACAAAGCGATCTTGAAGTCATCAACAAGTGACTTGGATAATTTTTAACATTACTAGTTGTATTCCGCTTGCTTCACAATCGGAAAACATACATTAGGACTTGACGGTGGTGTGAAAAAAAGCTCTCTTCCATGAGAAACCCTAAAAAACCCAGCCGCCACCCTCCCCAATATCAACCAAACTCCAAAAATCAAACCCAAATTCAGCTCCAAACTAGGCAAAATATCAAGAGTAAAAATCCAGATTTCAAAAGAGTGAAAGGGGATCTGATTTTCTCCCCAAATACAACCAAAAAAGAAGCTAGAAAGAGATGCAAAAAATGGAAGATGAGATGGAAAAATGGAGCTCGTTGGTCTGCTGTCCTCGTGGGGCTGTTTGGGTGCTGGCGGCTGGGACCATGATGGTCGGGTTGCCCTCGCCGGTGGCTGAGCCCGGTGCTCCGGCCATGTAGTCCTCCCTCCTCTGGTTCTGACTTTTCTCTACCCTTCCACTTGAGAGGTGTGGTTGGACCTCTCCGCCTCCGATGTCCTCTCAGACGGTGTTGGCTTTTCAAGGCCGCTGCTCGTCCCCCTCGATCTCTCTTGCTCCTCCGGTTCAGGTGGTCTCCCTGTGGTGGCCGGCTGTCCAGCCTTGCCGCTCGCAGCAGATGCTACCTCCCCTTGTGGGTGGACGGGAAAGAAGACATAAACCTATTTACTTCTCTCAATCTTCCTCAAAATCTAAAAATAACAAATCTAAACCAAAACTTTTAAATCCAAATCTTCAACACAAACCCTTTATCTTAACCCTTTATTTTATCAAAACAATTGCTATCAAAAACCCCTTTTTTTTAGGTCGGAACCTTTGCATGCAATTGGAACTGTCAGCGCAGCAATCTAAAGTTAGCTTTTCCGGTACAAGATGCTGTCAAGATGAGCATCTTACAGTGGGTTGTGTCTGAGGAGGCGTGTACCATTTTCCCAGATCGAAACCTTGCATGCAACCAGAATGCTCAAGTTAGCGATCCAACTCCTCTGCAAGCGCCTGCCAAGATGAACATCATGAAGCGGTTATTGGCTGAGATGGCCCGTTGCATCATACCAGCTAAGTATTTCGATGAATCCAATTTTCCCATTCTAATAATCTTAAATCATCTCAGTATTTCTATAAAATTCTACTATGATCATCACCTGGTTGAACTAGCCGTTCTGAATAATTACTATACCCGCTTTGCTACGAACTGGTCCCATATCAGTCTAGATTGCAAGCACTACATGAGTTCTCATTTGTTCTTGACAATCTACTCTAGTATTATTCTTGCTTTACTAAGATTCAACTTGTTAAATGATCGATATCAGTATCCTGAATTTATTTATCACCTGCTGTAAAAGAATATATCTGTCGATTATGCTAGTTTCAAGTTGAATGTTGTTGCTTTAAATGTTGCTTTATTTATCTTTGTGTATCAGACTTGGTTTTGGTGGCTCCACCCAAGGTTCATTCTTGGCGGGAGTCACTCGGCTTGGTTGCTTTTATGGAAAAACTCTACTTATCCTTACATCTCTCTACTTCATTTAAATTATGCACCTCTTACCTTATGTCACACACCTTTGATTAGCTTTGAATTATTTCCCCTCCGACATATACCCTCGGTGCTCTTACCTGTTGGCTCATCTCATAGTTTCACTAAGGAAATATTGGAATACCACAACCGTTACGATGAAAACCAAGGTATGATTTCTCAACAAAACTCCCAACAACACTTGGCTGCAATCCCCACTATACCAGTTTCTGGTTCTTTTGTGGTGGAAAGCCAACCCAACCTTTTAAACCAACAAGTTACAATCAATCTTTTCCCCAACCATCTTGCAACAAATACAGTTTCAGATATCCTAGATTGCACCTATCAACCCTCAAAAGATGAAGATCAGACAAGAAACAGAAGGAAGACGAAACCTATCCAGGTATAAGGCCCTCTTTCTACAATTGTCAATTTCTTAAAATTGGTATGTATAGTCAAGCTAATGATCTACACTGCACAACCAACATTGTTGCTCTTATGCATAGAATAGAATTTATAAACCAGATTATAGCAAGAATCCTCCATGGCAAGCTATGTAGCATAGCTTACAATCCCTTATATGATTATAGCTGGATATTGGAACATCAGGGGCTCCAAAAGGCCTCTTTTGTGGCAAGAAATCAAACAGATTTGTTATAACAACAAGCTTGATATCCTGGCTTTAACTGAAACAAAATTAGGTGAACCCCCTACTGTAACGGCCCAGGATTATGATTCCCGAGTTACGTTTCGAGGGATGAAACCCCTCGTTGGGATCTTGCGCCCCGAGTACAGGTTGAAGGTTTGAAATCGAAGATGCGCATTTTAAAGTGGGATTTCGCACCCAAACCCGGAAGGTCCGTTGGAGACCCCGGGGTAAACCCCTGTACCTGTCCTAAGTCTACAACGCGCGAAAACCTTTATCATGCACAGGGCGGAAGTTCTGAAAACGATACAACCAGTGCCACGGCAGAGCCGGGTCAAAACGGAGTGTAATAGGAAGAAATCCAAAAAGCATGAGTTTGGTGAAGTCAGGGTTCATACACTCACTCTCCGCCATATGAATGGACCCCGTCATATCAGCACAAAATCAAGTAGTAGATCGGGTACCTGAAACTATACCACCAAGTCAGGCCAAGAGTTCGCCTGCGGGTCCTCTGACCGCGCTGAGGACATATAATACGCCTATACCTAGAATAAAGGATGCCTTCATGCAGTACTGAAATAAAACCACACTATCATGCTCCTAATTCATATGTGCAGAATATTGAGGAAGGCCTTAACAAAGAATACCAAGCGGTATATCCCTCTTTTACCACCACCTCTCTTCCAGACAAGGTGGAGACTGGCCAGTTCGATGCTATAGTCATATCAAATCTCATCGTCATATCATATCTCATCATCATATCATATCTCATGCCCATCTTGTATCTCGTGATATATATAAATGACTCGAGGAGGACAACACCCGATGAAGCTGAGCGGCCCTATGACCCTAGCAAGGACTCTAGGACTCACAGATAACGACCGTTCTGTATTCAAACGCATACAGAATAAGGATGCTCATTTGTAAATGTAATTCCTAAGCATGATACTACATGATATGCTCTTATGCATATGCAGCACCTACATACTATATGACACATCAGGCAGGAGGTACTGGTTACTGAGTAAGCCCCGGAGGTACTTACCTTGCTAGAAGGTCAGCAAAAGAAGAACCCAGCACACAGTAGTCACGATCACAGAATATCACCTAATCACATAACGAGAATATACTAAGTATACTTCTATAGCCTTTCTGAACACATATATTACTCGCTCAAATTAGAAGATAGATAAGTAAGCTTGCATCAATCATACTTTCAATTTATCACGATCAACCATCTCTTATCTCATACCATTCATCATAACTTGTCAACTCATCAGTTTAAAAAAATATACTCCCTATATATATCATACTTAGCCAAATTCGCATATTATTATTTCATACGTATACTTCCCATATATATATATATCATCATAAATATTGAACATTTAATCTCTTCTAAAAATCACCACAATATCATGCTATCAGTCACACATATCATACCTTTAATCAAACGATCATATTATCATGCTAGTTAGTAATCGTCTTATTCCCAAGTTAGCTTCAAAACCATTTCAAATCCGAATTAAACAGTTAAGAGTTCCGACCCTTGAAAATACTCGCTAAATTCCCTTTTCAATTTATTTATTAAATCACTTTTCAACCTTTTATAAAATCTCCAAAAATAATATTTTATCATTTAAATCCTCAAATACTATTATATTTTGTTTTACTACCATTTATTAAATACTTTCACAAACCATTTCCCAATCCTTACAAAAAACCCCAACTATTTTTTATTTAATAAAAAAAATCAGCCCCTTATAATTACCCAAAATCGCCCTCTATTTAAATCAACTTCAAAACCGGCCCTCAAAACCCAAAACCCAATTCTTTTTAAAAGTGAACGAACCGGTTTATTAATTAAACCACTGAACCGGATCCATTTTAAAACAAAACTAAAACCGAACCATGTTTACTGTTCATCATCAACTTCCTCCGATTCAAAACAGCCCGGCGCCATGGCTCTGCTCGTGCCTCGCTCTCACCGGCGATCGGGGCTCTCGAGCTCAGCTCCTCCGCCTAACCCGCTAGCTGCCCAGTGCTCGGACTCACGGCCTCCTCCTCGCTCACATTCCCATGCCAAGCTGCTCCTACCACTGCCTCGTTCTCGCTCTGCTCGCGCTGCTCTCGACGTTGCTCGCTCGTACCTCTCTCGAGCTCGCCGGAGATCTCGAGCCCACCCGAACGTCCCACACTCAGCCCACGCTCACTCTCGACTAGCCTAAGCACCGAAAAAGACTAAAAACGAATCGAAACGAGGATAAATTCAGAGCTCACCGAGATGGATTTTTCGCGACTTTGGAGCTCTCGATCGGAGTTCTGGGCTTCGCCGGTGGCTTGCGATGGCTCGTCGGATCTGTACCGGACATGGGTGAGTGTATTGGTAAAGATCGAAGGCGATTTCGATCGGAAACGAAGGAGAACGGCTTACCGGAACGAGGGTTTGCGAAACAGAGCAAGGAGGCTGTTCGGTGGCCTGTCGACGGCGCTGGTGGCTCCGGGGCTGCTGGTGGTGCCTTGGCAGATGCTGGCGATGGTGGTGGTTGTCCGGCAACAATGGAACGGCGGCTAGAGGTGGTGATCGGCGGTGGTTGATGGAGCAACGGGGAGCGAGAGGTGGCGTTTGTAATGGTGAACCGATGGGGAAGGAGGAAAGTGATGGTGAATGGAATGGTGAAGGGTGGGAGTGGTTGATGATGGTGAATGGAATGGTGAAGGGTAGGAGTGGTTGATGATGGTGAATGAAGAATGACGGGGGTAAGGGGGTGATTTGAAGGAGGTATGGGCGAGGGGTTGAGTGGGAAATTGGGTAAACAAATACCCGGAAATAGATTCCGAATACGCGAATTTTGAATCCCGAAATTAGTTTTCAAATGTTAGTTTTCCCGAATCCCGCTAAACGAGTTTTAAAATCGATTTTAATTTCATTTTTAATTCACTTTTTCCGAAAGAAAAGATAAAAAAAAAAAAAAATCCGAGCCTTTACACCTACTGACTACCAAATCCTTTCTTCTGGCTTCAACAAAGTCTTAAGTATTCCCTCCTCTGGGGCCAAAGGTGGCATTTGGATCCTCTTCAGGAAACATAAAATTCTTGACAACTCAGTAGCCCTTAAGAAACATCAAAGATTCTGCATGATAAAGATTAACATAGAACAAATTGATATAGCCATGATTTTTGTTTATGCCCCTTCTATAGAACAAGAAAAAGATGCATTCTGGCTTGAAATCATCAACTCTGTCAACAAACATAAACATCTTGTTCTAATCATAGGTGATCTTAATGACCTAGAAGATGACACATAAAAAATTGGTGGTTGCTCACCATCCTTAGCCAGGTTTCGAAGAATAAGAGAAATCAAAGAAGAACTTAATCTCCAAACAATCCCTTTCATTGGTTCCCCCTTCATTTGGAGGAAGAACATAAAAAACATCACAAATAATACTTTTGAATGACGGGATAGAATCCTAGCCCACCAAGACTTGATGTCACACTTAAAGAATCTCAGAGTACAACACCTTCCCTTCTATTCCTCAGACCACTGCCCTATCACCCTACCGATAGGCTCCTCTGAATGCCTCAAAGGTACACCCTTCCGATTTGAAATGGCTTGGACTACTAACCCAGCTATGGAACCCATTGCGAATAAGGTCCGGAACAACAAGCTAGCTTGCTCATTTGCATACTCTTTCATGCAAAAACAGAAACTGCTTAAGACGAACATAAAAGACTGGTGCAAAAAAAAAATAGCAGAAGCAATATCCAGAAACAACTCAAAGTGGTTGAAGACAACATCCAGAAGCTCCAGCTTCAGCTCCCTTGGGGTACCCTCACTGATGATGATATAAGGAAACTTACAAGGCTCGAGAAGAAAAGAATAGCACTACTGATTACAATCTCAAGTTTTGGAAGCAGAGATCCAAAATCAAACACCTCCAATTAGGAGATAGGAACGCCAAATACTATCAAACTGTGGTCAAAATCAGAAACTCTAGAAACTATACTGCCACTTTCACCACCAAGGATGGGATTCAGCTAACGGATGTCCATGAAATAACGAACTAAATCACAAAAGAAATGTTTGAAAGATTTAATCCTCAAAATAGAACCCCTATCTCGATTGAACAGATTACTCATATTCAACCTCAAATCACTACTAATGATAATGCCACACTCCTAATCATCCCAACCAATAAAGAAATCAAGGATACCCTCAGTAACATGGCAAAAGACAAGACTCCTGGTCCAGATGGATACCCCTAGAGTTCTACATCAGATACTGGAAAATAATTGGAGCCTCTCTCTGCAAAGCAGTTCAAGCTTTCTTTCACTCTGGGACTATGCTATCTCAAATTAACCAAACCTTCATCACACTCATCCCCAAGGTTGAGAACCCTTTAAACATTAATCACTATAGACCTATTAGGTTGTGCAATACCATCTACAAAGTTATAACTAAAATCATTGCTAATAGACTCAAGCCAATCCTAAATAAATTAATTAACCCATTTCAAGGTGCTTTCCTTGAAGGAAGGTCCATCCAAGACAACACTCTTATAGCTCATGAAATATTCCACAACTTTCATAGACAAAAAGAAAAAAGAGGCTGGATGGCTCTCAAATTAGATTTGGAGAAGGCTTACGACAAAATAAGTTGGGATTATATTAGAGCTACCCTAACCAAATTTGGTTTTGCCCCCCAATGGATCAACTGGGTTATGACTTGTATCACAACAACAACCTTCTCTGTACTAGTTAACAACCGTCCTGGTATCCAATTCAAGCCAGGCAGAGGCATAAGACAAGGAGACCCCCTCGCACCTTATATATTTATCCTTGTCATGGAAAACTTGGCAAGAGAACTTATAGAAGAATCGAACTACGATGACGCCTTAGTTGGAATCAAGCTAACCAAAAATGGCACACCAATCCCCTTCCTTACCTTCGCAGATGATACAATAATCTTTGCTAAAGCCTCTCACAAATGTCTTCATACGATTAAAAACATGCTTAATAACTTCTCAACCTCTCTGGCCTAACCATAAATTACAACAAGAGTTCCCTTCAAGTCTCTGAAAATATTGGTATGAATCTAGCAAACTCCCTAGCTCGTGAGATGAACATCTCCATATCTAAAACCCTTGAGAAATACCTTGGTATCCCATTAGTGAGAGGGAGGGTTAAAAATGAGATCTTTAACGACGCCATACAAAGCTTGAAAAAACAATTATCCAACTGGAAGGCCACCTCTCTTAGCCAGGCAGGTAGAGCAACTTTAATCCAGGCTCATCTAAGCTCCAAAATGAACTACCTCATGCAAAACTTCCTCCTCCCAAAAGGTATTTTAAGCTAAATTGATCAAATCCAAAAAAACTTTTTCTGGAACAAACTGCAATCAGAAAGATACATCCCTCTGATCAGCTGGGACAAGATTTGTAAATTAAAAGAGCAAGGAGGGCTTGGACTAAAATTGGCTGAAGAGATGAATATAAGCCTCCAAATGAAGCTTCTCTGAAAAATTTGTAATGAACCTAACAACATTTGGGTGAAAGTTATAAAAGAAAAATATCTTCAGCATGAAGGATTAATGGAAAGATTTGCTCAGAATACTTCCTGGCAATTTGGCAGACTCCTTCATCTCCGAGAAAGATTTACACAAGGACTGCTCTGGATTGTAGGGAACGGAGAATCTATAAATGTGTGGAATGACCCCTGGATCCCTGATCACAATCTTTCAAGCTATCAACAATATTTGGCCCCGGATCTCAAGGTTAACCAACTCTTCAACATTAATAAAGAATGGGATGTACCCCTCCTCCATGATATCTTCCCTAACAATATTGTTAATCACATAACCAAAATTAGAATCCCACCCTGGAATGCCCCAGACAAACTAATTTGGAAATACAACTCTAATGGGCAATTCTCGACTAGATCGGTACAACAAATACCTACCAACAACAACAACAACAACAACATAAGGGATTACAAGTGGATCTGGAAACTAAACCCCCCCTAGAATTAAAAATCTCTTATGGAAAATAACATCAGACAGTCTTGCTACAAATGACCGTTTGAACAGATACTTCAATAGAGTTCCAACTAATTGCTGCCTCTGGGATAATCACAATGAAGACAGTAACCATCTCTTTCTCCTATGCCCCTTCACAAGAACTACCATAGCTGCCTATGAGCATTTGGTAGGAAAAAACACAACACTAATACCAAATTACTGTCACAATATTGATGATCTCTTAATCATGAATCACAGTAAAAAAGACTTAGAAGAACTATGTTTTATATGGCAAAAAATTTGGGAATCTAGGAATGACCGGATTTCAGGAACAAAAAACCGTTAGCATCTTATCACATAGCACTTCGAACTTTATCGGACCTTGCTGATTGGCAATCAACAAACAAAAAAACACCTCCCCAAACAAATCACAATATGAAAAGGAAACGCAACTCAAAGTGGACAAAACCGCCTATGGCTATCTACAAAATTAACGTAGATGGCTCACTAAAGCCCACGGGCGATTGCCAGGTGGGAGTGATCATCAGGGATCACAGTGGTTCTGTGATTGATATTCTTCAATCTGAAACGACAACCACATCTGCTATCCAAACAGAAGCTGCCGCGTTTTGTGCAGGTGTAAATCTAGCCATAGCTAGAGGCCTAAAGAGAGTCATAGTGGAAGGAGATTGTCTGGAAGTCATCAAGACCATTAATGACAGAAGTCACGTTAGATGGGAGATCTTGATGGAAATGGAATTTATCAAGAATCTTAGCTCGAGTTTTGACAGCATAGAGTTCAAACACTGCTACATGGAAGCAAACAAGGCAGCTAATTTTATAGCTAAATCTAGGGATACTTGTACGCTTTGTAATCTCCCTACTGTTAAGGATCTGTGTAATATCATCCGCGAGGATGATCATGGTGACACCTTGCTTCGGTAAGGACCACCTACTTCTTGCCTACTGTAAAAAAAAATATAAAAATCAGAAAACATACATTAATACGTTTTTTAAAGTTGAAACGTAATTTAAATTGTTAATATAAGCTATTCTCAAATGTTTTAATATTTATTTATATATATTTGTTAAACTGTATTGACGACAAATAAACATTCACTAGAAGAACAACATATTCATTAGTAGTTTTATGTTCTTTCCTTTAAATAAGGTTGTCCACCTAATTTCTTTTAAATGAAAAATCATCTATGCAATTTCTCTTTAAAGGGTGCACATGTACCCTTGACCTACTCACTATGCAATCAAGCAGATGATGACTCGTAAAAAGGATTGGCAAAAAGGGTGTCTAGGGGTCCAACAACTCTCTTACCATATGCAACTTGTCTAAATATGTTCCTCTTGTCGATATCTTCATTTTGACATATAATATACCAAAATTTGACACCCGAGCAAAATGTTGTGGACATTTAAAGATTGGATGTAAGTTTTTCAATATACACGTATGATGTTCCAAAAAAAAATACACATATGATATACACATCTCGTTTCAAAACAATATCGTTGTTTGTTTCATATTTTATTATCTATAAATGAACAAAACGATATGTTTTAGAACAAAATAATGTTTCTCTATCAAGTCTCGTAAACCCGCACATTCAACGTAACATTCTCATCTATGCCACTGACAACTTCTGTTCTTGAGCTTTAGTGACTGACCAGCACTCTGAGTCGTAAAGAATGGCCAATCTAACAACCACTTGAACAAAACATCTAAAAATGTCTTTGGGAAATTGAACTGATCTTGTCAGATGTTCAACTTTTATTATCGACTATGAAAGAGAAAGAAGTTTCCTTCTTTGTTCCCCGGTTAGGCAACCGAGTGACAGATAAGGTTGAACACCTTAACCACTTTGTCTAAGGTATCGATATTTACAATGATTTTGGTTTTTTTAGACTTCATTCGTAAGGATGCTTTCGGGAGAGCTCGCTCGCCATAGGATAGAGAAATCTTTTTTTTTTAAGTTCAGTGTTTGCGGTTCGACGTCACGTGCAGGTGGCCCTGAGTCACGTGCCGATACGCTTGTCAATTTGCCTCTCCCATTTCCCTCTTCAATCTCTTCATCGCTCTCTCCAGTTTCAGCCGATAAGAGAATAAGAAAGAGAGGCAAAGATATTTTCACCCTTCCAAAAATCTCTCTCTCTTTCTCTCCAGCACCCAGTTGGGTTTCTCACTTCTACGCTTTAATCTCATTCTTGTATGGTAGCAATCCTACGAGAGCTCTGAGAATGGCTGCTTTCACTGCCATACCCATTTGCCCTTGTCGCCTCCCTTACCGCCCCAACATCACTGGCAGACGAAGTTTTTTTTGCTCTCTCGAGACTCCTCCTATCGTGGCCTTGGAGAGATTGGGATGAATTGTATGCTTGTTGGAAATTATGATCGCTATATCCTTATTGATGCTGGTGTCATGTTTCCTGAGTAGGTTTCTCCTAGCTATTCTATCATTTATCCATGAATGAAGTTTTTCTTTTCTTTTGTTTTAAATTGGTTACCTTTGTTATATTACCTTACCAGCTATGCAGAAATCATTATTTCATGGAAGGGTTGAAATATGTAATGGCCACTTGGTCATACTAATCTCATGTTTTAAAGATCCACTAGCTTTATTTGGACCTGTTCCCACAAATCTTTGCTTAGCTGATTTAGACCTCAATTTGATATAATCTGTAAGATTCTTGCAAGCATAAATGGTCTCCTTGCTTCACTTTTGAAAGAAGCATTGACTTAGGATCAGTGGCTTATTTTAGCTTCTAAAATTGAAACCTTTACAGTTATAAACATGAAGAAAATGTTATTTTTTTAATAAAAAAACTGGTCAGTGGTCATTTTGATGTTACAAGTTATCTTTTCTATCTGTCTGTTTATATAATTTGACTGATGTATCTATAAAACCAGTACGCATACCAAAACAAACCAGGCAGTTGTGGAGACTGGAGTCGGCCTTAAGTAAAACTAATAATTGAAAACTAGCAACTCTAGAGCTCAAAACTTGAGAAATGGTTTGTCAGAAGGATCAAAAACAGGCCACATGCATTTTCTGAATTTGTGTTATTTTACTATTTTCCTGCTTTGCAGCTGTGATGAGCTCGGAGTTCAAAAGATCATACCTGATACCACCTTTATAAAGAAATGGAGCCACAAAATTGAAGCTGTTATTATTACACATGGGCATGAAGACCATATTGGTGCATTACCATGGGTAAAGTTTTCTATTTCTCTTTGCACCGCTAGTTAAAAGCTAAACTGCAGTGAATACTTGTTCTAGCTTAGCTTGGGCCATTAATGGGGAAGGGCTTCTATTTATGAAACCATATTTCATAATGGTCATATCTAAATCGATAGATCAGGACTTTTGCTCAGTTGGTGTGATAATAATTGTATAACCTTGGCAGATATGCAGATGGTTTACCCTGAAGGCCTGAACCACTAAAATGACATAATTTTGGGAAGTCCTTGAAATTGTTGTTTATAGCTCTGATTATGAAATGAAGTATTCTGTACCACATGTAGGATTTATGGAATTACTGCATCTTTGATTCTTTGTTTGATGCTCTATCAACTGTATTCTCCCTTGAGCAGGTTATTCCGGCCTTGGATCCACACACTCCAATTTTTGCATCTTCTTTCACAATGGAGGTATATGATGTTTCTTTTAGGCATTTTTCTTCCCAGGATATTCATTTTACTATCTTTTCAGGGGAAAAAGAGGGGTTCAAGATGACAGATTTGATTTTGGCTTGTTTTAATTTCAGAAGATAGCATCCTTTTTTTTGAAATAGAAATCAGTTTACTGTTGCATTTATGTAGTTTGTAAATTATTTAACGGCATAGAGAACTGAGTTTAAGTTTCCAAGTTGGGCTGCTTGTCTGATTTGTTAATTCTAGAAATACCTGTGGTATTGTAAAGGCCTGGAGAGACTTCGATTCACCTACTTGAATGCAAAGGATGAGCAGTTTAAATTTTCTTTTTAACAAGTAATTTATTTCTTCACGTGATTTATCGCTTGCTGTTGGTTTGGGATTCCTTTTGTTTGAGGATATTGTTTCTGATTAACGTAGGTTTATGTGTTGGTAATTTAAAACAAAGGTTAGTATACAATAGATGGCTAAATCCTCATGTGGGAACCTCACAAGTTTTTCCCTCCTTGCTGAACAGCTGATAAAGAAACGGTTGAAAGAATTTGGAATCTTTGTTCCTTCAAGGCTTAAGGTCTTTCGAACCAATAGAAGATTCACAGCTGGGCCTTTTGAGATAGAGCCTATTAGGGTTACACATTCTATACCTGATTGTTCTGGATTAGTTATGCGCTGTGCTGATGGTACAATTCTCCACACAGGGGACTGGAAGGTAACTTTTTATTATTACATTCTGGTTTGCTGATTTAAAACACTTGAGCCTCTCTGATGCATTTGTTGGTATCAGATTGACGAGAATCCGCTTGATGGACAAGAGTTTGATAGAGTTGCACTTGAAAAGCTCTCGAAGGAGGGAGTTACATTGGTAAGCTTCTTTAATCTTTGTTCATCTTTGTATGTTTGCTTTTTACTAGAGTTGCTCAAATAAAATTTAACAATCACTTGTACTAAAATATTCCTCATAGATGATGAGTGACTCTACAAACATATTATCTCCGGGAAGAACAATTAGTGAGAGGGTTGTAGCAGATGCACTGCTGAGACGTATTTCTGCAGTTAAAGGAAGGGTTATCACAACTCAGTTTGCATCAAATATACATCGTCTTGGAAGTATCAAAGCAGCAGCAGATGCAACTGGCAGAAAGTTGGTATGTTTGCTTCAAATTTCCGTGTTTAAAATCATATATCTATAGTGAAACGGCATCATTGACTCTAAAAGTGACTACCACAGGTCTTTGTTGGAATGTCCTTAAGGACATATCTTGAGGCTGCTTGGAAGGATGGAAAGGCACCTATAGATCCATCAACGTTGGTATGTAAATTTGGGAGTGTCATTTCCTGTTCCTTTTTTCTTTATATATAAAATTTCCAGCCTTGTCTTCTTTTGAGTTTCATTTTATGTATATATTCCGGGATTTGAGCAACACATTTTTCTTTAAGAAGTTTAGGAAGATTGTTGGCACGTTCTCATTCTTTCTACTTCAATATATCTATCCAATTTATGCTTTCTTGAGCTTCCTAACTTTAGTCTAATACAAATACAATACAGTCATTTCATTGAATTGAGACTCTATTTATCTGTAAAAGAGAGGTTACAGTTTGTCAAGTAAAAACTGGATAGAAAATTTTGCATTAATCTTTATAGAACATTCTGTCTCAGTTGTTCCTGATTCATACTTATGGCATCTAAAAAGGATATCCTATTTAGGTCAAGGTGGAAGATATTGATGCCTATGCTCCAAAAGATCTGCTGATTGTCACTACAGGCTCTCAAGTAAGTTAATTTAGATGTTTTAGAGCAACATTTCCTTGTGGACAATGATCCAGTAGATTTCCCTTGCCTTTTTTCGTGGCATATGACAAGGTTCATTTTTGTGTCAGGCAGAACCACGTGCTGCCCTGAATCTTGCTTCATACGGAAGCAGTCATTCTCTAAAATTAAGCAAAGAAGATGTTGTCTTATACTCTGCAAAGGTACCAATCCTAGTTGATGCCAAGTTGCGGTTTTCAGTTTTCACTTAATTACCTCTGATTCTCCAAGTCACTAATCCTCAAGTAAAAGGTTCATTATCTGAAGACTGATCGATTCAGCATTTTCTTCCTAATCTTTTCCTTTGCTACCTAGGGCAAGCTGGAAATGCTTCCTATATTCTTTTGTCATATATGATATTATGATCATGTGTTTATCTTGTTTCTTATACGAGAAATCCTCTAGTAAGAAAATGTTTATTGTCGGATGCCAAAAAGCTTGCTCCGGGATGTGAGTGCAGTGTGCTCACTGTCAGTTGAACAACAATTGAATCCAAGATTTCTGTCCTTACCACATAAATAATTACACAACTTAGCTTGTATTCCATTGTACACCTTTAAAAACAAACATTATGAGTTTTAAATGTTTTGATGGAGTCCATAGATATTTATTGCCCCCACCCCCTCCCTATTTATCACCGACAATTGTACTATAAAAGGCGAAGATTGAGAATAATGGCCGAATAATAAGTATATGCATGTTTACATACAGGTTATCCCCGGTAATGAAACCCGGGTGATGAAGATGCTGAATCGTATATCAGACATTGGGTCAAATATAGTGATGGGAAGGAATGAGATGCTACATACTTCTGGCCATGCACATCGTGAGGAACTGGTAAATTCCACTCTATTAAGAACTTACAAATTCTCTAGACTCTGAAACTCATTATATTTCCTTCAGAGATGTATATTTACTTAGTGTATCATTAAACAAAAGAGGTGTGCAATGGTCCCTCCCCAGGGTTTCTGATACGACTCCATAAGAAGAAGAATTCAGATTAAGGGTCTTATGTTTATTTGTAGTTTCTGTTTAGTGTTAGTTACCTAGAAAACTAATAGAAGAGTCGGTCAATGGTAGTTTCCTTAATTTGTAGTGCATTAGTAGTTAGTGGGGTAGTGGGTTAAGGTTGGCAGTTACTTAATTTCCTTTAAAAGCTGCGTGCTACTTCAGTTTGTAGGGCATCTTTGAATTATCAATATATCAAGTGTCAAAAGGGGGATAGTTTCCTGCACAATTCCTCTAGCGAGATCCTTGCTTGAGTGGTTTTCCTAGGTGCGAGATCCTTGCTCCTAGTGGTTTCTATCAGTTTCATGCAGGACTTTTGTTAGTTTCTTGGCTAGTTTGTTTAACTCTTCTAGCAAATCTTACTAGTTGTTGAAGAGTATAGCTAACGATTAATTGCAGTATTGAGTATTGACTAGGTAACTACTGTTTTGAAGGAGGAAGTACTCAGGATTGTAAAACCGCAACACTTTTTGCCTATTCACGGGGAACTCTTATTTCTTAAAGAGCATGAACTGCTTGGAAGATCAACCGGTGTCCAACATACAACTGTAAGTTTCCAGTTCCATGTTATTATGAACCCCGAGAAAGTAACATTTTCCCTAATCCAACTTTATGAAGATTTCCTTCCATTTACAAAGGAGTCCTACTTTAGCTAACTACTAAATGTGATTGGATTTCAAATTCAGGTTATAAAGAATGGGGAGATGCTCGGAGTCTCTCATCTAAGGAACAGAAAAGTTATATCGAATGGGTTTATTTCCCTGGGAAAAGAGAATTTACAGGTTTGCAAGTGATGTCAGTGTCTTGAAGAAACTTTACCTGTCTTTGTGACTAATGGTGTTGGTTTCTACTTTTCAGTTGATGTACAATGATGGTGATAAGGCATTCGGCACATCTGCTGAACTCTGCGTAGAAGAGAGAATTAGAATTGCATCTGATGGTATCATTGTAGTGAGGTAAAGAAGAAACAAAGAAAAGTTATGTTTAGCCTCCTTTGAATCTTTGATGCTTCAATTGCATTCAATCACATGCTTCTTTTCAGTATGGAAGTTTTACGCCCTCAAGCCGGTACAGTAGGGAACAGCTTGAAAGGAAAAATCAGAATAACTACGCGTTGCTTGTGGCTCGATAAGGGGAAGCTTCTAGATGCTCTCTACAAAGCTGCCCATGCTTCATTATCGAGTTGTCCTGTGAATTGTCCTCTTGCGCACATGGAGCGGACTGTGTCAGAAGTACTAAGGAAAATGGTCAGGAAATACAGTGGAAAGAGGCCTGAAGTAATTGCCATAGCCACAGAAAACCCAGAAGCTGTTCTTTCTGAAGAAGTCAATTCTCGGTTATCAGGCAAGTCGCGTGGTGAGTTTGGAATACCAGCTGCATTGAGAAAAGCAGTTGGTGAGCATCAAAAGAAGAAAAGGCCAAGCACACGGGAATACAACGAAGGTAACGTCTGTCTACCTCCTTATGTACCAAATATGCAAGCCGAAGTCTTCGTGCTCGAGTAAATCCTAGTTTGCATTTTCGATTTGATGTATTCGTGTTGAAAGCTGTTAAATTTCTATCAGGTGAAGCTGAGGAAGATATTGAACATATGGTATTTGGGGATGATCCGATTTCAAGCACTGACACCGACGGAAGTGCAACTCCTGATTTACAGGATTCTGATGGTTTTGAAACAAATATCTTTTCCTCGATATTTTCCGTAGATCAGTTGGCAGAAGGCAGCAATGGTTCCACTGTGCAGTCCGAGACAGACGAGAAAAAAGTAGTGGACAAAGACGAGACTGTTGAGACACGAGAAGTTTCTGATGAGCCTTCCAAGACAACAAAGCGGAACAAAAACAAATGGAAACCAGAGGAGATCACAAAATTAATCAGACTCCGCGGGGAATCGCATGGAAGATTTCAGGTTTCCAAGGGAAGGATGGCACTCTGGCAAGAGATTTCAACGAGCCTGTCGGCTGATGGAATGAACAGAACACCGGCTCAGTGTAAAAGCCTCTGGGCATCGCTAGTTCAGAAATACGAGGTATGTGGCTACCTGCTAATCTTTCATTATAGGCATCTGCCCGGTTGCAACTTATCATCCTTTGATTGACCATCTTCTGTATCTGTTATAGCAGGAAAGCAAGAGTGATGCAGACAGCAGGAAAAGCTGGCCTTACTTCAATGACATGGATGAAATCTTATCTGAGATAGGGGAAAAGGCAACCAACTGAAAGGCAAAGTCTTCCTTCACCGAAGATGAAGGGGTTTGGGCAGCACGTATGACTACTACAAACAAAACGAAGGGGATGGCGACGATCATTTGATGGGCATTTGATGATACTGTGACGATTCCGAAGCCATTTTAGTAGGATGATTCTTTGTCAAGGTGCACAATCATTGGGCTTGAAAGGTGTACATATATGACACCATAGCTATTAAAAGGCAATGGACTGAAACTGTCAAAAGTTTTGTAGCATTTTTAGTGGCTTTTTTCATTTTGCAATTATTGGGCTGAATTTCTATTAAAGGATGTTTTATTGCTTTCTATCATACCTTTCCTACCAGGCCTAAATTTTTGTACATAAAGGATTCATACTGCAACAATTATATTGAAGTTAGAATTTCTAGAGGGAAACCACAATTTGGCATCCCAATGAACCTTTCAAGACTACAAAATGTTTCAAATTAGCTTCGCTGGCATGGGAAATGGGGTAAGTCATCACATGAATCGTGGTATCTTTTATGGGTAAGAAGACAGCAAAACCTTGCGGAAGTTGACACATTTCAGCAAATATCACATTTACAATACTGCATTTTCGAGTTTATAACATGACCAACGAGATAAAAAAAGGCACATTATTAAACTGAATGCACAAACGTGCAACCAACAGAACTTGGTGGCTAGAAGAAGCAACTTACCTAAAACACAATGTAAGTTCCTAAAGCCGCCTATCGCCTGGCTTGATTAACAACAGCTGGTATTCCTTCAAAGAGATCTCCCAAGTAACCCTCTATATCCTCTGCACTGTACTTGATGTATCTCCCAGCGTGTCTTCCACCCTCTAACTGACTCCCAAATCTCCCCACAAATGATCTGTATGCAGGGATGACCTTTTCGGATATTGATATTCTCAGTTCAGTTCTAAGTTGGGAGTCTGTGACCTTCCAAGCAGTTTGCACTCTGTATATATCTTCAAAAATGGCATTGAAGCTCTTGAATTTTTCCTTCAAAGCCATCTTTGAAGCACTGGTCAATCCACCGGAGCCAAGCCCTTCGTCCTTCAAACAAGACAAAGCTTTGCTCCAAGAGGCCCTGAGATAACTCGTGGCATACTTGCGGATCAGACCTCTTCGCCTCCTGACCCAATCATCCCCAAGAAGCTTGGCAAGATCTGAATCTTTTACCTTCTGAATGATGTAGAGCTTATTGTTCATCAGGAATATGCACTGCATTGCACTGTCATACAGCTTTGCCTTCTCCTCGAGGTTCAATTCAAGAGAGCCTATCAACGACATCAAACTGCTCCCAAGAGGAGACATGCTCCTCGGGTTTTGTCCATCATCGGCCTGTACCTGATTCTCCTCCTCATCCACATCAGATTCCAAGAGTGAATTCAGGGTTTCACTGTAATCCACAAGGAGCTTGACATAATTCATCACATACCGAGCCAAGGGATGAATTTCAGCCCCATGGATGGGCTTCTTTGAGGATTCACCTTTCACAGATTTCTCCAACTCGGCAAATGTCGCCTTTGCAGCCTCCCCTAGTCCATCCAATACAGCCTTCGCCTCTAGGCAAAGAAACTCGCCAGACTCATCCACAAACAACCCTTGCAACTCAGGCAAAGCATCCTCCAGAGCATCATACATATCAAGGATTCGAAACAGCTTCTCGGGAGACCTATTCCCAATGGCCACAGCATCTCCAAAGTTCAGGAGCTGCTTGACGCAACCTGATGCCATCTCGACGAAGCAAACCTCCTTGATCAGATCCGACTCCTCATCGAAAACCTGCTCGCAGAGCTGCTTCTCGCAATTAAGCACCTTCATCATGACCTTCAGGGACTGAATCCATTTCTTCATCTTCTCATCCAATGTACTCCACTGAACCCTCTGGATCTCCTCTATGCTAAGCTTATCCACCCCTAAATTCCCCAAATACTCGTCAAGAATGTCTCTCCTAACATTGCTAAAGATCTGGCAGCACTCCTTCTCATAGCCAGCCCTAATCATCCTCTGCGCGATCTCCCTGAGATCCGCAATCACTTCCGGTTTGATTAAATCCACAAAGACGCCGCTTCCCGCCAAGCTTCGCCCTCTCTCATGGTGACGGCTGCTCTTTCCACCACTGCGATCCTCTCCTTCGCCAACTACGCACTCGAAGTTGTCAATAATGCCTTCTTCACCTTCGTTCTCCACAAACGACAGTGAAACAGTACGAGTCGATCCAAAAAGCTTTTCGGCGTCCAACGGCGCCGCACTCTTCGAGAGGAGGTTGCGAAATTCCTCTTCCAGCTTCGCCATCGCCACCTGAACGGCGGTCTCTGCTCGATCCATCACCTCCGTATTCTCCCTAAACCGAAGATCCTCCATCAAACCCAACACCTCGTCTACCGCCGCCAGGTACTCGCAGGCTTCGTCAGCTTCAGCGGAGGACTGGTCGTTCCAGAGAAAGTGATTACGCTGGTGCTTGTGGCCGGAATCGTGCCGGATAATGACCTGCTCGGCGGATTCAAATCTGGAAACTGCCGGATCGGCTTCCGGTTCGCCTGAACCGTCCGCTCCTCCGGCGGGAGAGCCATTCATGAGACTGGAGATGTTGACAAGGCGATTGTCAAAGCTGGAGAGGATGAAGAGCATGTCGTCGGTGACGTCCTGGGAGTTGGAGTTCCGGAGGCTCTTGAGGATGTGCTGAGCGGTGGCTAAAACTCGATCTTCTCCTCCGATTGTGGTCGCCATTAATGGATTTTCTTCAGCTCTAGGATTTGCAGGAGATTGCTCAATTACACGATTCTTCATCACCAATGTTGTTGTCGCCCCAAATCAACTCCGAAATTCAGCAACAGCAAGCGGGAATTATGCAGGAAACTAACCAGATTTGAGTAGAATCCGAGAAATTCAACCCTAATAGGCTGTAGGGTGCAAGAAATCGGTTGGACTTTGGAGACTCTGGTTGAAGCCCTAATCAAGGATGCGCACACCACAAGACACAAAAAGAAAAGGAAAATGAAAAACGATTGTCTGAAGTGAAATCCACCTCCGGTTTATAGCAAAACCAGAATTGGAGAGTCGTCTTCGATTCGATCGTAAATTGATTTGACCAATTGAATCGGCCAAAATATTTTAAGAAGAGAGATTTCACGCGAAATCATCAATAAAATCGGAAAGTATCAAATTTAAAGTTCATTTACTATCAACAATTCTATTTAATTGTGATAAAAAATAGGGAAATTTACAGAAAACCACCCGTTAAATATAGCCTTTTATACTTAACCACCCGTTAAATACAAAATTACAGAAAACCACCCATTAAATGGGTTTTGTTTTCAAATCACCACCCACCACATATTTATATTAGAGTTTGTCAAATATATATGATATTACAATATTTTAAGTTTTATATTTAAATTAAAATCTCAAATAGATTTAAAAATCTATTTGACTAAATTTTTTAAAAATATTTTTTACAAAAATTGATGTATATATGAACAAATTTGTTCTATTTTATTCCAAAAATGGTTATATTTTATAGATTTCTTTTTAATCAAAATTAAAATAAGTTTATAAGTTATTAGCATTGTTTAAATTTAATAATATTTTTTATAATAATAATTAATGTCTCATTTTACTTTCATATTTGTAAACCCCTACACTATACTAAAAATGAAAAAAAATATCTAAATATTTGTTTAAAAAATATTTTCCAGGCTTAAATATATTTTTCTTAAAAATATTTTTTTATATAATGTATCTTTATTAAAGTTTGTTTGAATTTTTAAATAAAATTAAATAATATTTTCCACATTTAGAAACTACGCCATCCAAATGATTTTAAATGTTTTTACACGCTTTTTCCCCCTAATATATTAATATAATTTTTTTTATCTCTACCATAAATATAATTTAAATATATTCAAGCTTAAACTTTAAATTTTAAGTATAAAATATTAAAATATGTTATATTTAATGAAATTCTAACGAAAATATGTGGTGGGTGGTGATTTGAAAACAAAACCCATTTAATGGGTGGTTTTATGTAATTTTGTATTTAACGGGTGGTTAAGTGTAAAAGGGTATATTTAACGGGTGGTTTTCTGTAAATTTCCCTAAAAAATAATAACTCTATTTAGTTTATAAATAATTATTTATATTTATATATTTTATTTGAAATTACTATCAATAATTCTATTTAGTTTATAAATAATTATTTATATTTTTTTTTATTTAAAATGGAAAGAGATTTGAGAAATACTAGACAACACTTAGTCTCATAAATATTATAATTAAACATTCTTTCAAATATTATAATTATCATTTTATTTATCAAAATAAACTTTGTATATAAGTTTATCAAAAAAATATTGTAGGATAAATTAATATTTTCTTATTTTTAAAATCAACTGAAATTTATGAGTAATATTTTATTAAATTCTTTCGAAAATAGGTGATCATTGATATTTTTACAAAAAATAGTTAAAAGCTATACTATAAAATATTAATTTTTTAAAAATGTAACTTCATACTTATTAATAATTATACAAATTCAACATGGTGGTCTACCGTTAATTACTCCTACTATAACGATGTTCCCCTTTTCCAAAAGAAATGTTCAGAAAATAATTTAAATATTCAATGTGTCATTATCTTAGCCATTTGAGCATAATTTTAATCGGTCAACCCATTTATCAAATCAATTTATAACAACACGCTTTTTTTGTTTAAAATGCAAAAAATCGAACCAGTATAATACTGCATGTATTTAATTAAACTATTAAATTCAATTAAACTGAACTAAAACCAGGAGGAAAAAAAAAAAAAAAAGAAGAAGAAGTGAAAGGCAATGTTAGATAACATATATTCATATTGAAGTTTTATATATGATGCCAGTTGCATAAATAAAATGAGGAAAATTAATCCCCTAAATCCCTCAGAACATTTTATTTTGAGTGAATCCCAAATATCAGCTTCGGGTACTTGACATCAAACTGTTACATCCCATGTGATGAGCAATTACAATCTCCACTTGAAACGTTGTTTGATTACGATCCAACTTTAGCTTAAGTATTCGACCCAAAAAGCATCACGTAATCCATTTTATATTTTTTGTTGGGAGCTGGATTTGCTGGCAAACCATACAGATTGGATTTGGATCCAAATTCATGTCACCATATATAAATTTTTTTTGAGCACCATATATAAATTAAATACTAGTTTCAAATACTAGATTATTAAATTCATTTTTTTCTAAAAAAATGTCAGGGAACTAGTATATAAAATAATTCCAATACCACTAATAGCCAGCTGATAAAATCAATTTTTTTTTTAATTACAGCGTAATTTTTTTAAAAAAAAAATCCTGAATTAAAAATAAAATAAAATAGAAGGAAACAATGCTGTTGCTCTCTTGAAAATATTTTCAAAGAAACGCAAGCCACGTTTAAGGAACACATAATTGATTATTAGTTAAAGTTGACGGGATTTGATTGGTGTGTCCAATTATTTTTCGATCCGGATAAATACACCACAAATCTTGCACGTCGTTTTTTTGAATAAATCGAAATTGAACAAAAACAAGGAAGAATCAAACTAGATTTTATTGAATGGAAGTGGAGAAACTCTCCATTTCTGAGTTTACAGAAGCAAGCGGAAGAAATTGAAATGTTCTTACAACCTCTCTAACAACCATCCCGCCAGCTATATGTAACTTGGACCTTATGTGAAATGACGAATTTGCCCTTCTCACTAGTTCGAGTGTTAGCCGAGTGTGTGTCGAGTGAGCTCATGACCTTGTATATATTCACATACCCCCTCAAGCTGGACCAAGGCAAGGAAGGACGAGTCCCAGCTTGGACCGAAGAAAAGCATGTTGTTTGGCACCCAGAGCCTTAGTTAGAATGTCTTCTATTTGGTGAGCAGATGGAACATGTGTGTCGGTAGACCCCGATGAGGGTGTTAGAAGGAGAAACCTAGTGAGAGAAACTCTCTTTTGAGGGTTCCTTTTTCCTTGGTTTGCTTACTCGTTTTGGCCCTTCCTCCATCTCTCATCCATAGATCTTCAACTTCAAAGTGTTTGTTTACAAACACATTTTAGTGGATGTTCTGGTGGCGGCCCATGGTGGTCTGGGCTCCGGCGGTCGGCTATCCGGCTGACCTGGTTTGGTGACGCTCGTGCGAGTGGCCTTATGGAGTGCGACCAGTGTGTGGTGGCGTCCTCGCAACTCTTTGGGTGCCCTGGTTCGCGTGGGCTCCTTGTGGGTGTCTCTGGGGCTGTCCGGTGGTTGTCCAGTGGTGTCTTGCACCGGTCGGTTCTAGTGGTTCCGTTATGGGGTGTTGGGGTCTTGGATCCTTGAGCTTGGGTTTCGTCTGGTGTGCGGAGGACGCTCGCTGCGTCTGGATCTGGCGTTGCCCGAAGAGCCGAGGGCTGGTGGCGTTACAGGTCGGCGTTGGTGTGTCCTTGGCGTCGCCGGAAACGTCTTTTGCTCTGATCTAGTCCGTTTTCTGCTCTGGATCTGAGTGTGTTGGTTCCGTCTATTTGGTGTGTGATGGGTTGTGGGGCTCGCTGTCTGTGTGGGTTTGGTGGTCCGGTGGTTTGCTGGATTCGGGAGCTCCGTGTGTAGGTCGCTGGCTTTGGGTGTTCTACTTGTGGGTCGCCGGTGGGTGGCTAATTTGAGGTGTCGGAGGTGCTGCTCTGCTCTTCGCCTCTCTTCCCCTGGTTAGCCTCATTAGTGTCGAGCTGAACGCATGGCTGATCAGGGGCAGTTCTGTGGGTTGAAGTTGGGTGGGGTTCGTTTGCTGCCTCGGGTTTGTTTCGCCGCCGACAAGTGGTTTACGGTGCTGCTTGTACTTGGGCTCTCCTCGTTGTTGTTTTGTTGAACGGGTGTTTCTCTTCCTAGGTTCAGTGGTTTGCTCGGACTATCATTAGGAGATGGGCTGAATGCGTTTCGAGTCGGTCGTCGATGTGGGTGGTGGCGCGTGTGATGCGGGCTTGGAGGGGAGCGCGTGTTCCGGGTGTGAAGAATGATTTTGGATGTGTGTGGGACTGGTGTTGTGTCATCTATGGAGGTGGCGTGTGCAGTCCTCCTTTGCCTTTTGAAAAGTTGCTTGGGTTGACTGTTGACCGAGTGAGTGTTCATAATGTGTGGGGCAGTATGTGTTGTTAGGTGGGTGACGTGGCTTGTGGGTACAACTTTTTGTGGGGTGGAAATGAGCGGGTAGAAATTTGTGGGTACACCTTTTTGTGGGTTAAGTAGCTTCAAGTGGTAGGACGTTTGTGGTATCATCCTTTTTACGTAAGACTCTTAGTTTGGTCTTGTTTCTTGTTACTTCTCGGCTTTATGCCTCATCTATATATTTACCGTTTCAAGATAAAGCCCTGTTGCACCATTTCTTGGATAAAATGAGCATCTATGCGCACATGTTTGGTACGCTCATGGAAGACAGGGTTGACAACCAACTGTTGTGCAGACCTGTTATCACAAAGCAATGAAATGGGAGTGGGAACAACAATTCCCAGATCATGGAGAATCCCTTGAACCCATACCAATTCACTGGCAACTGAAGACATGGCTCTATATTCGCTTTCTGTGGACGACTTAGAAACCACCTGTTGCTTCTTGGTTTTCCATGATATTAAGGCCGAGCCAAGGAAAGCACAATATCCAGAGAGAGAAAGCGTCCTGTGTCAATGCAATTACCCCAGTCGGCATCACTGAAAGCTTTAACTGTGGATGAAGAGATTGCAGGGAATGAAAGTGCCAAGTTAAAACTCCCTTTCAGATATCTAAGAAGATATATGAGTGCATCCCAGTGAGGCTTTAGTGGTTTTTGGAGATACTGGCTCAGTTGTTTCACAGTATAGGAGATATCTGGATGAGTTAAGGTGAGGTAGAAGAGTCTACCTACGAGGCGCCTGTAATCTTCAGGATTTGCAATTGGATCTCCTAAATTAGCTGACAATTTTATACCATGTTGCATAGGGAACTCAGCTTGTCGACACCCTATCATGTGAGCATCAGTGAGTATATCAAGGATATACTTGCGTTGATTTAGGAGAATGCCAGTGGATGATCTAGCAATCTCCATACCTAGGAAATATCTTGCCACTCCTAGGTCCTTGATAGCGAATTCTCTGTGCAGGGCATCCTTAGTGGCTTGAATTTCAGTGCTACAGTTTCCCAATACCAGCATATCATCTACATACACCAAAGCAATGGTGGTTGAAGTTGTTGTGATCTTAGTGAAGAGGGAGTAGTCATGACCAGATTGACTGAAGCCTAATGTGATCATAAACCTGGTGAGTTCATGGTTCCACTGACGACTAGCTTGCTTTAGGCCATACAATGATCTTTTGAGCCTGCAGACATGAGCAGTAGGCACCTGAAAACCAGGTGGAGGGGTCATGTATACTTCTTCCTTGAGATACCCATGTAGGAAATCATTATTCACATCCAATTGGTGAAGAACCTACCCTTTATAAGCAGCTATAGCCAGAATAATCCTTACTGTGGACAACTTTGCTACTAAGTGAGAATGTTTGCTTGTAATCTTTGTCTTTAACCTGATTGTAATCCTTAGCTAATAGCCTGACCTTATATCTTTCTATTGATCCATCTGGTTTGTGCTTGATTTTGAAGATCCACTTACAGCCAATTGCTTTCTTTCCTGAAGGAAGAGGAGTGATGCTCCAGGTGTGATTGCTGGTAAGTGCCTCAAGTTCAAGCTTCATTGCCTGTTCCCACTCAGGTATCCTTTTAGCTTGATTGTAAGAATGAGGTTCAAAGACTGAGCAGACATTCACTAAGGACTGAACATAAGGAGCAGACAGATGAGATAAGTTGTGAATTGAGAAGACTGCAAAGGAGTCTGAAGAAGATGATGTATCATGACCTCTGTTGGGCAATCCAGTGCAAACACAATCATTAAGTCTAGTTGGTCTGACAATGTTCCTTCTGAGGTTTATGTACTGAAGTGAGGGTGAGTATGAACTGCCGGTATGGTCAATATTGTTGTGATCACTCAAGCTAGGATCTGATGGGAAAATTGGAGACACAGGTGACTGATGAGGAGAACCTGGTGTGCCTAGAGAAGGAGAACTTGATTACTGTGGAGGTTGAGAACTTTGAGGCGACTCATGAGTAAGCCAGTCAATTTCATCTGGTTCTACATGATCACTCAAACTTTGCTGGAGGTTATAAGGTTCTACAGATTTCTTAAAAGGAAAATGATGCTCCATAAACTTCACATGTCTGCTCACAATAATAGTTTGTCTTTCCAAATCTAAAAGCTTGTAGGCCTTTTGACCTGGGGGATACCCCAGAAAAACACATCTTCTAGCCACAATACCCAACTTGTCTCTAGGGCCATTAGGCTGAACAGCAAAACATAATCACTCTTAACTGATCACATCTAGGAGCAACCTTGTAAAGTAATTCAAAAGGAGATTTCCAATTTTACAAACTTGAAGGCATCTTATTAACAATGTGTGTGGCACCCAACACACAATCACCCCAAAACCTTGTAGGCAATCCAGCATGTACTCGAATGGCCCTGGCAGTTTCAATTAAATGCTTATGCTTCCTCTCAACTCTACCATTTTTCTCATGTACCACAGGGGATGATCTTTGGTGAACAATACCTTTGAAAGCAAAAAGATCCACACAGCCCTTCTGTGTGAATTCAGTGCCATTGTCAGTCCATATGGACTCAACTGAAACCTTGAACTGATTCTTAACTAGCTCTAAGAATACAGTAAGCAGCCTAAGCACCTGCAGTTTATCTTGCATAAGGTATATCCAGGTAGTCCTAGTGTGATCATCTAGAATGGTTAGGAAATACTTAGCCCCACATTTGGATGGGACTTTGTAAGGTCCCTACACATCAACATGTAACAACTGGAAAGGACATTCAGCAACAGAGTCACTTCTAGCAAATCTTAGCTTTGACAGCTTAGTCATAGAGAAAATGTCACAAGACAAATCCTTTACATCCAGTTCCTTATAATCAGGAATATGGGAAAACTTTGAAAAAGACATATGTCCAAGTCCGGCATGCACCAATTGCATGTTATTACATTTAAGAGTAGCATTATTAGCATAATGAGAAACCAACTTCAACATCCTGGAACATCCACTAGCTTTTAGAACAAACAGTCCCTTCTCTTCAATCCCATTGACAAGCACAGCTTCAGTTCTAAGGTCCTGTAACCAATATTTCTTAAGATCAAAACTGAACCTCAGGTTACCAACACACAAGCTCTTTGAAAGAGAAAGAAGGTTGTGTCTAAACTGTGGTACTAGCAACACTTTGTCAAGGATCAACTTGCTGCTCAATATCACAGTACCTCTTTGTTTAACAAGGATGCACTTGCCATCAGGCAATCCAAGGTTATGCAATTCAGAAAAAATAACAGGATCAAAGGCAATGTGGTCTGTAGCTCCTGAGTCTATAATTCACACATCACTTTGTGCCTTATTTGCACCAATAAGAAATGAAGCACTAAGGGTACCTGCAAAGTGGATCATTGCTTAGTTGGCAGAACTATCAGCACTCTCCATGGGAGCTTTCCCTTTCATAAGCTTCAGCACCTTCTGGAACACAACATTGACCATGGCTTGATCAGGTTTCCCAGTTCCCTGAGTAGGCTCATCGAATGGACTTTCCTGTGGAACACACTCCATCTGAGCAGCAAATCTGCCTGATTATTTAGGCCTATCATCATCCTTTGGTCCCTTAAACCAATCTGGATAGCCTATGAGCTTAAAGCAGTACTCCTTGGTGTGTCCCCTTTCACCACAATAGTCACATTTTCTCTTAAGTTTGGCTTTCTTGTAGTCTCTCTTAGCTTGATCAAACTGCTTAGATTGTTCACCAGCACGAAATTTGTTAACTGCATTAGCTTCCACATCAGCTTGTCCAAATCTAGACACAACAAGGGCATCCATATCCCCATGGTTGATCCCTGTGACACCTTTGGAACGCTCAATCTGAGTTGCCATTTGAAAGGCTTTGTTGATTCCAGGCATCAGATCCTTCGACAAAACGTTGCTTCTCAAATTCTCATAAACATCATTCAGTCCCATCATAAATTGCATTACTTTTGTCTTTTCATCCCTTTCGATAATCTTCTTCAACAAACCACGGGAGCACTGATTGATGCCTCCACAATTGCAACCTGGAATTGCATCTAAATGTTGTAATTCATCCCAAACCTTTTTCAATTTCCCAAAATACGCTCCAATAGACAAATTCTCTTGTCTCAAATTTGCCAGATCTCTACGAAGCTGGTACACTAATGGATCGTTTGATTCAAAGAACCTCTCCTTAATGTCATCCCGAAGCTCTCTCGCAGTTTCAACATACATGAAGCTCTCAGCTATTTCATTCGTCATCGAGTTAATCAACCAACATCTAACCATGGAGTCAGCTCTCATCCACTTCTCATATTCCTCACTGCCTTCTAATGGCTTCACACATCTTCCAGTTATAAATCCTAGTTTCACTTTGGCTCCTAGCG
Source organism: Persicaria tinctoria (assembly GCA_037127255.1). Taxonomy (NCBI): domain Eukaryota; kingdom Viridiplantae; phylum Streptophyta; class Magnoliopsida; order Caryophyllales; family Polygonaceae; genus Persicaria; species Persicaria tinctoria. Next base: position 12,310,509 of record JBANSL010000020.1, on the reverse strand, counting down.
CCATGTTTATACTCCTACTCCAGCTCGTAAAGTTTGAGCCATTGAAGGGAGTAGAAACCAGAACCATTCCTGGATGGTCCGAATTCGAAAGAAACAAAGGATTAACATGTGGATCAGACATACCGTTCATCATGTCGTCGAACTGAAGTCCCTGATTCATCATGTTCCATCCTCTTCTAGCTCCAACTCCTGGAGCAGGTGGCGTAACATAGGTTCCACGGCCATTGCCGCTTCCCTCGCCTCCAACACCAGATCCCTGAGTCTGCTGATTGCCTCGCCCAACCATCACTACAGATCAGAAGCAACTGACGATCTTGAATCCGAATTGAATCCGAAATTGAAGGAGAAGAGAACAGATCACTCGCTCAAATCAATGATCGAAACTCTCGAGCTCTGATACCGTTTGAATAAACCGAAATTGAACAAAAACAAGGAAGAATCAAACTAGATCTTATTGAATGGAAGTGGAGAAACTCTCCATTTCTGAGTTTACAGAAGCAAGCGGAAGAAATTGAAATGTTGTTACAACCTCTCTAACAACCATCCCGCCAGCTATATGTAACTTGGACCTTATGTGAAATGGCGAATTTTCCCTTCTCACTAGTCCGAGTGTGTGTCGAGTGAGCTCATGACCTTGTATATATTCACAGTTTTCGACGTGCAAGATTGAAGTGGGTTAATTAATTAGAAAAGAGTGTTAATTAATTAAAAAGGCTTGCACGTTGAGATGGACGTCGATTTAAAGAAGAGAATTTGTGGTGTATCTAACAACACCCTTGTTTTTTTAGCATACTCAATTAATCAAACGGGTTATTTTGAATATGATATGTTAAATGTATAAAATTTATATTAAAATAAATTTTTTGTAAATTAGAAAGATATTTAATAAATATAGTTAATAATGTAGCTAACGAGAGAATTCTACGAGCTCTTTTTTTTAAAGCAAGATAATAATTCATTTATCTAGACAAGTCTAGAGAAACCGAGAGACCGGATAAGTCGGTAGATGGACTAACCATCATGTACAACCAAAGCAAATAACCGAAGCAAATGACAGAAATGAAATAACACGAAACAAATGACAGAAATGAAAAGGCGAAAATAAAAGAAAAGTGCTAGCTATCCTACACCGTAAAACAAAATCAACACGACAAGCGAATCAATCAACCATGAGCCAACAGAGGATGCACACAGAGAGCTCTAGGGACACAAGCGAACGTCTCAGATTATGGACCCTGAAGAGCCATCAGATATCGATCGCAAATCCACGATGTCTTCGGATACAGCAAATCAAACAACGTTCACATGAGGCCTACATCACAACAAGAACAACACAACACACAGACCGCAAATCCAAACCCAAGCTAAACCATTAATTGCTCAATAAAACCCCCCAAACCGTCTCAAACCCTCAAGGACGATAATAAAATCGTAAACAACTACTAGGTCAGGGGCGGAGCCAGGAATCCGTCGAGGGAAGGGGGGGGGGGGGGGGGCTTAACTTCTAGATGGATTGGAGCCACTGAATTGAACCTCGACGGCGAGCCTTGTTGTCTAACTACGCACCGCCATCTTCCTGTTTCTCTCGGCTCTCGTAGTTGCCTTTGAGTTTTATGAAAGGAGACAAATGAAGAGAAAAAAAAAAAGAGGACCAACAGAGGGTTTAGAAGTTGCCTTTGAGTTTTATGAAAGAAGAAAAATGGAAAAAAAAGGGGGGGGGGAGCTGGGAGGGCCAACTGAGGGTTTAGAAGGAGGTTAAAAAAAACTGAGTTTTATCAAATGGAAAAAAGGGAAAAAAAAGAAGAAAGAGGGCTTTGAAGGAGGTTAAAAAGAAAATAAACAAGTAAGGGCGGAAGTAGGGAGAATCGAACTCTAGACCTTCACCCACCCCTCACGCAACCCTTGCTAATTGAGCTACAATGTATCCTTGTCTTGCTAGCACCTCTTTTACTATATATTGAGTGTATATATAATTTATTTATTTTTTGTATTTTTCCAGGGGGGGCTCGAGCCACCACATGCCCCCTCCCTCCGCCCCTGTACTAGGTAGTCAAAATAGAGGCGATTGAGATGAGACAGAGAAAAGAAATTGAGCAACGATCCAAAGCCAAAGGGAAAAGAATGACGGAATGGAAAGAAAAATCCTAAAAAGGCCTTGATACAAAAACTAAGGCAGAATAAGTGTTCTTTTAAGGGCACTATAATAAGTGTTCTTTAACCTATTACCTATATATATAAAAAGGGGTAATTGTAGAGTATATGTGCATATTAGAATTCATATTATGAATTTGTTCTTGATGGTCATTAAGAAGGTAGTTAGAGAGGAATAAGTGGTGACATCATCATGCACTACTAGAATTTTGTTATTTAACATCGGGTAATAGTCGATGTCTTTAAAAAAAAAATCAATGTCTATGTGGGTGATGTAAAAAGTCAAAACTTTTTAACATCGGGTAATAGCCGATGTCTTTGTATGTTATAACATCGGTTATATTTTTAAATATGATGTCTTTGAGTTGGTATAACATCGATTATAAAATATATCCGGTGTTATAACATACAGAGACATTGGCTATTACCCGATGTTAAAAAGCGTTGACTTTTTACATCCCCACATAGACATCGATTTTTTTTAAAGACGTTGATTTAAATGACATATTTGCTTTTCTTTTCGTTATTGTAGCCTATGCGGAATTTGAACCCGCGTCTTTGTGCTTAAGCACAACGCTCTGCCAATTTGAGCTAAGAGGCTTTAAATTACCATAACTCAAATGTTTTTTTTTTATACAACTCAAATGTTCTTTCTCTCCCACAACTCTGACTGATAGTTATTGAATAAATCTAAGGCCGATTTACATAACTAGACCAAAAAAAATGTTTGCATAACTAGACTAGTACATTGTTTTTTGGCTAAGGGTAGAAAGTAGTCTAATTTTGCAAATAAAAAGGGCAACCGGATGGGGGAGTTGCAGGTGAAGGGGAGGGGCACTGTAGCTGTCAGTGACATATGGCACCAAAAGGCATCCTTCGTTCATTTCAGAAAACTGTACACTACCCATCTTACCAATAGAATGAATTGGTCCTACCAATATGCTAAACCTGTCTTTCCATACCTAGACATATTTTGGAGAGAATCTGGAGGGGATTCACTGTAGCTAATGTGGCGGGCTGTCAGTGCAGTTTTGGCGCCAAAACAGGGTTCCTCCTTTGAGGGAAGGGGGGAGCATTTATGAGGGAAAAATGCAATGATTACTGATAAGGCGTATTCCAATAGGCATTATAAGTTATTTTAGATGCATTTCATTGTCATATATTCATGTTTTATTGTTAATTAGATTAGCGCTCGTTTTGTGGAAAAGTTCGGAATCTACGCTATTTCGATGGTTTTATGTAGATTCGTAGATCCGAGGCAAAGAACGCGAGGAATGGAGCTAAAAGAGGATAAGACGAGACTTGAGAGAGCTTAAGGAAGAAGTCCCGAAGAGAGTGGAACAACCTAAGGAGCAACGGAGCACGAAATCGAGGTCTAAGAGCGAAAACGAGGGTGAGTCACGAAAGCTGTCCGCTCGGCGAGCTGAACTTGTAACGCACTTTCCGGAGGCCTCGGATGTCCGATCGACGCATATGAGCATGCGTTGGAAAGCTCTTTCGAAGATCTACGTGATGGTGTTCTTCTGAATTTTCGCTGTCAGCGAATGGATTTCCGCTGCAGCGAATCAAGTCAAAGACATCATGTCTGAGCAAGTCCCTGGGCACGTCTCGCTGCCAGCGGATGGGATCTCGATGCCAGCGAGTCTAGTCATCAGGAGCATGTCCAGGAGCCGGCGCGTCTCGCTGCCAGCGAATGGAGTTCGCTGCCAGCGAGTCGAGTCAGCCCGGCCGACTCGCTGCAGCGAGTCTAGACATGCTGGCAGCGGGATGCACCAAGACAACGGAGCTCGCCGACTCGCTCCAGCGGAAGGGGTCTCTCGCACCTGCGGATCAACGCACTCGCTGCAGCGGAAGAAGCGGCTCGCGAAAGCGGAAAGGAAGTACCCGAGGAGCTTGAGAAAATTCTAAGGCATGGACATTCGCTGCCAGCGAGTGTGGTAGCGAGGTGGTAGCGAAAATCCAACAGGAGCTTGATTGAGGCCATTCGCTGCCAGCGGAAATTTTCGCTGCCAGCGGAATTTGACGCTGAATTAAATTTGGAAAGTCTATCTTCTATCTAGTTTGTTTAGGAAGTTTCTATCTAGTTTATCTATCTTTTACCTTATTTATGGAAGAGATTAGGCTTATAAATAGGATGTTCTAGGGTTAGTTTTCTAATTTAAATTCCAAGTAGATAAATCACCATTAAAGAGAAGAAAGCTTAGGTAAGCCATGTTTGGCTAATTTTCTAGTTTCCGCCTATACTTTCGAGACTTGGTTGGTGGTTTTGTGAGTTTCTAATTTAAGTTATTTTTCCTTTATAATTCTTTCAACTTCTTTGTGCGATATTGATTATGTTATTGATGTTATCTTGATTAGCTACCTTGATAATATTGATTTCTTGCTAGGATTTAATACTTTCGTATTTGTGTTATTTCCGTAGTAACACGCATAAGATTGTGGATTCCGTGTTTGAAGCATGACTATGTAGGGAGTTGACATATATCTTAAACATTGATTTACCGTGTTTAATTGGTGTTATTTATATGCTCAAGTTCTTGGGACTATTTGCTATCTCTTTGTTAAATCTTGACCGTGTTAAGGTTGCATTGAGGTGTAAGGGATTAATTGGACTCGTAGGACTTTTAATCTATATAAACCAAGATGGGAGGAATTCGTAGGAAAAGATAATAATTTGAAAAGGATTCGATGATCAATAAAACCAACCAAAGTCGAGAACTTGTAGGTGAAAACGCTTTTCTTCTATCCTTTATTTGCTTTTGTCAATATTATTTTCTTTTATTTTCATTCATAAAAATCGTTTCTTTTATATTGATAAATACACAATATTTAGAAATACTTGATTCTCTAGGGTTCGACCCCTTACTTGCATACTATACTAGTTTGTTTGTTTAGGAATAATTTTTGGCGAGGGAAATCAACGACTTTCCCTCCGTCAATTACATTGATGGGTGCCCCCCAAGAACATATATAGTCTTGAGAGGAGGATCTGAAACGCCATAACATGCTCTGCAAAAAGTGAGGCAGAGTAGGAGAGAAGCGGAAAGGACGGGAAAAAATTTGCCCGTTCATCCCAGGAAACGATATAGTCCCCATCCTACCAATAGAATATTTCCGTCCTACCAATAGTGTACAACTGTCATTTCATATTTGAAAAAGTGCAAGAAATTTGTCTGGTGGCAGTGGCAACGATGGGTAAGTGATCTTTTACCTATACTTTGTAGTTGTTCCTCTTTCTTATAACATAACTACCCTCAGGTTGATCCTCTGTTCCCGTGTCTGAAGGTCGTGTTCGGCGGTTGGTGGGCTCCCGGGAGTGGGAGCTTGGCACAACCAATCATCAATCTATGTTGATTCCAAAATTTTCAAAAAATGTTATATGGAAATGAAATTGATGCTACAAGTCTATGCTCACTATCGACTACCTCGTAACTCATCAAATACTTGGTCTTTACTATTACGATGATAAATAGCCTATTAGCTCAATTGGTAGAGCGTTGTGTTTGCACACAGAGATGTGAGTTCGACTCTCACATAGGCTAATACGGAGTGTGTGTTCATAATTCTCCGATATATTGTGTTGTGGTAAAGTCAATTATGCATTTACATATTTCCAATAGTATAAATATATCTTACCATTAGTGTGCATCTATCATACCATTAGTGTCAAGTTATACAAGAATTACTGAGTTTCCATTATGATTATACCAATATCGTTGTTTTCTCCTACCATTCGTTTCCATCAATCCTACCATTCTGATCCTACCAATATCGTTGTTTTCTCCTACCATTAGTTTTCATCTATCCTACCATTTTTGTGTATCTATCCTACCAATTTAAATAGCTTTCAAGGAAAATAAAGCTAGAAACCGTAGCAAATTATGTTCCACATTTTTCAGAAAAACAACCAAGGATAGAGGGTTTCCAGTCTACAATAGAAGATGAAGGAAACCTAAGTAACATTATATCAAAGGGTAGAGGCTCTAATTCAGTCGTTCTAGCATTGAATTAGATTGGATTCATGAATTTTGATTGATAGAAGTAGGATTGAGATTGGGATTTGTGGATTGGTAATTGAGATTGAGATTAGGGTCAATTCACGCCTCAGTGATTACTAGTCTGGGATTTGTGGATTGGTCAATATCAATTCTACTTCTTTCCAATAGTACAAATATATCGTACCATTCGTGTACATCTATCCTACCATTAGTGTCAAGTTATACAATGAATCAAAAAAAAAGTGCCAAGTTATACACATGAATTTCGGTGATTACATTTTTATCATACCAATATCGTATATTTATCCTACCAGGTTCACAAATTTATCATACCACTAGTCTATATATTTCCTACCAAGTTTATAATTTTATAAGTTCAGAGATATTCATAATTCATAAATTTGTCGTACCAGATTCATAAATTTGTCCTGTCATTGGTATATATATTTCTTACAATGTTCAATCGTATAAATCCAGAGAGATATGAACGCATACTCTGTATTAACCTAAGTGAGAGTCGAACTCACATCATTGTGTGCAAACACAACGCTCTACCAATTAAGCTAATAGACTATTTATAAAATCTATCCTAAATCTTTATGCATCACTTGAGCCTATAAGAGCACAAAATAGCAAAATACGAGCACAAAATAGCTACTTCAGTGATGGTAGACAAATTTCAAATCCAAACCTAGAACTTGTCCATATTGATCCTCATCGGTCAAACCAAACACCTTCAAGTTTTCAAGAAACTGACCAAGGCATAAATCCAAGCAGATGTAATAAGAATTAATAATGTTAACTAAAAGCCCGAAAGCCATCGGGAAACGGTCATCAAATTGCAAATTGAGGAGCAAATGTACTTGATCCATCCTCTTTTACCCACTCCAAATTTATGAACAAGAGAAGCAAAGACTATCAATCAAAAAAATTTAAAGCAACTGATTCCCCAAAAAATAAAAAAACTCTACACCTGCAAGTATCAAAAAAATACTCTTTAGACCCAAAAAAAACAAAAACAAAAAAAACTCAAGGGCTTTCACCATGAGCAACTTCTGAAGGTTTTCTTTTATGAGAAAGTACTCTTGCTTCACTTGTTGCAGACAAGCTCTACACCTGCAAGTATCAAATTTAAAGCAACTGATTCTCAAGAGTGTAAAAGGGAAATTCCGTCTACTATGTGAAGCTACTTGTAGTTGACTTTCAAGTCTTTAACTAAGAAGCTTCAGAAGGGTCTATTAGGAACATATATCTACAAAAGGAACTTCTAGAGACTCACGACCGAGCGTCTTGGATATCACAGACACTGCGGAAGGTAATGCAGGCATTCGTTACCCTTTGTGCACCTATGCTGCAAAGAGAAGTATCAAGTCAAGTGCATCCTCCAGAACACCTAAAATCATCTATCAAACTCTAACTTGTTTAATCATTCCAAACCAATACTTGAATTTCATCAAACACCACTTATATGGAAATTTCCCAAAACACAAATACAACCCTTTCCGATAGATCAATTTCTAGAAATTAATCCACATCATCATCATCCATAAATCAGCAATTGTACAAACTATGCAAGTTAAGAGTGATGCCTGGTGTTCAGCTTGTCCGGGTATGGGCATCAAACCCTTCTAACTCCAGATTGGATCAAACACCAACTATAAGAATTACATTCCAATCCGATACCTGAAGTTATACCAAACAACCCCTAAAAAGTTATACCTGGAACTGCTTCCCTTGAGCTGGTGAACATGGGCATCCACCACTAGACCTGAGCAGACCTGGGCTAACCCGCTCGGGGAAAAAGGCGGGCTTGGGTAGAACGATCGGCCCAAGCGGGCTGACAGGCCCGGTCCGGTAGGCTCACCGGGCTGGGCTTGGGCTAAGTATGAGGCCCAAGCGGGCCGATAGGCCTAGTCCGGTATATATTAATATTATAATATTATACATATAATATACATACATAAATATATATATTATATATATAATGATTTTTTTATAACCATAAAATATTACAGCATAGATTTATATGTGCTATGTCTTGAATATTAGCTAAAAGAAAATTTGTTCATTTCTACAAACAATATAGAGAGGATGAGTTAAATCGATGAAGTGAGGGAGAGAGAGAAGAAAAAAAAGGTGAGTGATTGCTTACAGAGCAAGGGAGAGATCATTGAGTATCCTCTCAGAATCATCAAAGAAAACAGACACAACTTCAACCACAAAATATGGGTTGCTGCTAATTACCCGTAGATCCAGCAATTTTGCATATACTGAAATTAGATTAAAGCAGCAAGGGAAAACGAAATGGGGACTTACTCGAAGGAGCTGGAGAAGGTCCACTTGGAGGACGCCCGAAATTGGATGTCGTAACTTGTCTCGACTTCTCCTTCTCCATAATCTCGAAAATCTTCGGATCCGCCGCCACCAAGGGGTGGTTGCCCCATGATTTCACAGCGCCACAGCGCGATTCCAGGGAAGAATTGACAGAAACGCGCATAGACGACGAAGAACAAGGCGAGTCTTCCCTGTCGCGACGCCGCTTGTTGAGGCATTTAGCGTGGCCTAGAATCCGGAACTCCTCTGCGCCCTCCCCATCTTCATCATCGGCGTCGTCTTTCTCCTCGGGATCCCTGTTGAGCTCGAGGAGAGGGCCTCTCTCATCGAAGTCGTTCTCAACCCTGGAATTCTACGTGGACTGCTGCAGAGGGATCGACGAATTCTTGCGCAATCGGGAGTCGATCTGGAACGAGATCGATTCGTCGTTCATCTCGTGTTCTCCAATGGTGCTCACCCAGGATTTGGCTCGGAGGTGGCAGCGACGGATCTGAGTTCTAGCCTCTCTCATCTTTTCTCTTCCCAGGTCACCTCCTACAACCGATAATGAATTGTTCCAAATCACCGATATTTTTTTTTGCTTCGGGTACAGGGGTCATTTTGGCCCATTTTTTTGCCTGCTAGTCTAGTTTTACAAATAGGCCAGATTTTTGGTCTATTTAGTAGCATTTCCTCTAATTCTAAGCATTCCAGTTCAAATTGAATCTACATTCTATCTTGCAGGCAAAAGCAAGCAAAAATAAGGCGAAAATGCATAAAACTACCCAATATTCATTGTTATTTGCAAATAACCACACCTTATTAAAAAATTGCCAAATAACCACCCATTATTTATTGTTGTTTGTAAATAACCACCCCTTATTAAAAAATTGTCAAATAATCACCCATTAAATATAAGTTGTTTGCAACTAACCACCCATGCCCTTTTTTCTTGTTAAACCTCACTTAATTTAATATGAAAAGACAATTATACCCGAAAATCCCAAAAAAATCCAAGTAATCTGGGTTTCAACCTGGTGACCCGATTGACCCGGTAATTTTGATCCGATTGATCCGGTTGATTTATAATTATATATGATTAATTTTTTTTATGGAGATTCCAATTTATTACATTTTATAATTACAATCACTTGAACTTTCATTTTCAAAGCAATTTTTATATTTATTTGTATTGTGTAATACTCTGTCCGATCGATAGTATTTGATTTTTTATCTTTCAACACATTTATTTAAGAAGATAAAAGTTCTAAAAAATATTAAAATAATTATATGCTTATAACTAATTACATGAAATTATTTTTAAAAAAATATTTAAAATTTGATATTTTATATATTATTACATTTTATTAAATATTACGTGAAATAATAAAAATCAAATATTTTTAATAAGATGTAATAATATAACCGGTATAAAATATCAAATTTTTAAAAAAATTATTTAAAATTTTGATATTTATATATCATTACATTTTATTAAAAATTACAAGAAATAATAAAAAATAAAATATTTTAGATCAGATATAGTATATAGTTACAAACATTAGAATTTATGAACAACGTCTTTAATTGTAGAATTTTAAAATTATCCAAAATTATCAAATCATGATTTTTTTTAATTTGAAAAATAAAAAATTGACAAACCTAAAATCGACCCAAAATGACACGAAACTCGGTCAAATCCGGGTTCGACACAACCTAGATGTACCCGGAACCCGTTTTACTCAGGACCCGAAGTGACCCGACCCGAATGACCCATTTGACAAGTCTAATTGTAATACCTGAAAAATCAAGCAACAAAGAGAAGTATAATTGTCTTTTTACTAAAAATAAAATATTAAAGAATAGGAATAAATCTTTGTTAGTCCAAGTGGTTAAGGATTTGGAAATGATCCAAAAAACCCCAGCCCAAAAACTCTCTCTTTAGAAAAAACCCTAGCCGCCTCCATCCCTCCCAACTGGGAGACACCAACCGGCGGCGAGGACGCCATGACCCACGTTCTCATCGAGGCTTTCCCAGCCCGACCACGCCTCCCTGATCTCGGTGGTGCTGGGCTCCGACGTCGTCGATGAGTGGCAAGCAGGAGATAAGACACTAAAAAGCCCCTCCCAAAAACCCTACTATCAACCATCAAGCCGCCGCCGCTGCTGCTCTGCTCGGATGGTCGGCTTGAAGCTCGGATCTGGCGCCTCCGTCTATCGTTCTTCCTCCGGTGGCTCCTTGCGTACTGGATCGCCGCCACCGCGGCCGGCTCCCTGTCGGACTCGACCGCCTCCGCCGCTCCCCAACAAAAAACCTCTTCTCCCAAAACCCTTTAACCAACAACCCTTCAGTCCTAAATCCGACGCCGACGCAACCGCTGTTGGCTCCGACGTCACTTTCCTCCTACTCCCGGTAGTCCTGGGTGGCTGCTCGCTGCTGATCCCCATCCTCCGACGCCCCCGCCTCAACCGCCCCATCCCAAATCTCGTTTCCAAATCCAGTTCTATCCTAGATCTAAACAAATCCCCCACTCCAGCCTCTCAAATCTCTAATCCAAACAAATGTCCTAATTAAATCTCAACAGTTGAAGGTCCTCCCTCCACACCCCACAACAAATCCCCTTTTTTCTACCCTTTTATCTAAAATTTCAACCAAAACCTATTTACAAATGTATTCGTCGTTCACACCTTCAAATATCAATTTTATGTCTACTGCTCCAAAGCAAGCTGCCAATGCCGTCAGTGTGATCTGAAGAAACTTGCATGCAAGATGTCTCAACATCAGTCCAGATATCAAGAATTAAAGCTCTAATTTTTGCGTTTTTAATTATAAATTTATCTTTATTGTAATTTTAGATTTAAGTTAGTTTTTTTTTTACTGGCGACCCTCTGTGTAGGGTTCATCAAGCCATCTTTTGATCGCTTCAAGATCGCTTCGTCGATCTACTTCTTGCCTACTGTAAAAAAATAAAAAATAAAAAATTAAAGAATAGGGGTATAATTGTCTTTTCATATTTAATTAAGTGAGGTTTAACGGGGAAAAAAAAAAGATATGGGTGGTTAGTTGCAAACAACCTATATTTAATGGGTGGTTATTTGACAATTTTTTAATAAGAAGTGGTTATTTGCAAACAACAATGAATAGTGGGTGGTTTTATGCATTTTTGCCCAAAAATAAAGCCTAATATACATATTCACGCAGTAATAAAGATGTTCATTTAGTGCACCGCCAACACGGTATTGACAAGTAACAAAATTAAATCAAAATATTGATTCAAACATAGCATAAGGTTGATTTTCAGTAGGGAGAGGTCATCAGTATAGAGTACTAAACGAACTTCCATCAAATGATAAAAGCAGTGCCAAAATTGTTTCGAAGGATTCATCGCCCAGCAGGATGAAACAACATCACAATAAATCACAAATATCTATAATCAGTTTGTGCATACATGAGAACTGAGAAGAAGGCAACAACAGCTGAACAGGACAACTATGATTGCCGAAAACAAAATCTACGAATATGATCCTTCATCCCATTACTTAGCAGGATCAGAAACACAAGCTCATTCAACGTCACAGCTTATGATCATGACAATCGTATATACGCCTAATGAATTGAAAGAACCAAGTATTTCCAACTAAAAATAACTAAGAAATGAATCGTTTAATCATTTGCTCTCATACAAATATGGTAAGCCTCACTAAAGGTCCAGGCCAGTTCAAAAATGCAAGATGCAAAAACAGAAAAGATGCACTTTGTTAAACATCTAAGAAATTAGTAATATGAACAAATAAGTAAAGTTAAAACCTGCCTTTATATATGTTATAAAGATCCTCCAAATGCCTAGAGTCGATATGTGCTTTAGCTTGTGGCTGACAGTAAAATACATCAAATGCACTTTCCAGGTGCCAGTCACAGGCCTTCACCTGTAGTGCAGCCATCACTGCATAGAACAGGTAAAACCAGAACAAAATTCAAATTCTATTAACATATCAATTGCATCAACAAATTAGACCCAGAAACATAGGAGAGAAGAGACAGCTGGTAGAAATCAAAATAACACCCTCCATATCAGCCAAAAGAATGCAATGGACATTAATTGTTGGGATATATAGAAATCAAGAAAAATGACCCCTCAAGTTATCAAGTAAAATTATCAACTAAAATTTTGCATTTATTATATGCTATAAATATTTATCTATTAAAAACAATTTAATTTTACATGTACAAACTCTGAGAAGAAAACAACAAGTGAACCATTAGCATATGACAGCAAATAACACCAGGCAGCCCAACATCTAGTCCAATGCCAACTGATACTGGTAATTAAATTAATGATCGTTGCAGATGGATAGAAGTTATCAACCTTCTATATGTTAAAGAACTTTTTGTCTATAAAACTGAGAAAGAAGACTTCATAACACAAAGATTTTTAAAGCATAATTTTCCCCTACAAATACCTTAAATTCGAGTTTTGTATAGTTGATAGTATAAGACTTGTAGCCCTTAGGCTTTATGATCATCCTGATCTGATGAACTATCTGCTACAACATCTTGACTCGTCTAAATTTCATCTCTTTTCTCACTTGCTAAAAAAAGAAGCACCCAAAAGTGAGAGTAATAGATTAGTTCCACTTTCAATAAGAATGGAAGACATTGAAAGAAATATGAAGAACCTTATATTGCAATCATTTGCATATATATGCTTGATAAAACTTACCAGTACCACCATTTTCTTTCAAATGATCGAACCTGCGATTCCAGATCCTTAACTCTTGTCCTTGGAAAGGAGATCCTCGCTGAAGGAGGCATGTCAGAATTTTCATATTTCTGGCTTGTGCTGCTTCTGTGTTACGTTATGCTAAATCCTACATTGCATTCTATTTTAAATGAATGAATGACTTAATTACATCAGCAAACTCCCTAGAGCAGACCTTCACGTATCATGTATTTAAAAAAAGAACAAGCCAGGATCACAACCTACATTGCATCAATAGTAAACATCAATAGTAAACATTATACTATAAAGGTCCTCACCTGGCATGGGATCATCGCTGTAGGTTGTGATCATCGCTGAAGACCTAGGGTGTTTAAACACCCTAGAGCTGCAGACCTTCAAGCATCAATAGTAAACATTATACTATAAAGGTCCTCACCTGGCATGGGATAAAAAGGACACGTTGTGATCCTCGCTGATGGGATGTCATCCTTACGGAGATCATCCAATTGCGCACGATGAATCGCTTCAACAGCTAAAGTATGTGAGCTGTTCTTCAGATCCAAGTTAACATGTATTGTAATGATGCGAAATCCCCTCCCACACCTGGATCAATCCCGGATTCACATCAATTAAAGACCTACAAAATCCAGAAAAAAAAAATTGTATAGGAATATAGCAACTGCTTACCTGACTGATTTAGTCTTATTAGCTTCAACTTTCAAGCACTGCACAGATTCAAGAAGCCCAATGATATTACATCACACATCAAATATATTCCCAGTGTCCATTTCAATGAAAGGTATACGCGACAGTGTTTTCCTTCCTTCCTCGGTTTCACAATAGTGTTCTTTTAACAGAGGGCATTCGTCTATGAGAAGCTTCAAAAGCAATGGAGGCAGCCTATTTTCGACAAAGGATGTGAGCTTGGGGCATTTGTAGATTGAAAGAGAGCTCAGATTCTGAATGCCGCTGGTGGATAAGAAATGGAGATTTACAAAAGAACCGATTGTCATTGAAGTCAGAGAGGATGGGAGATTCGTATCCTTGTCCGGAAACACCACCACCATATCTGAACACCGAACCTTGACTACTGAAAGTTGCTTAAGTGTGGTCATTCTGTGTAGCTGCCATTCGCAAAACGGATCCTGAATGTTGACATTATAGATGGAAAGGATTGTCAGACTAGACGGAAGGCCTCCATGAGGAAAAGAAACGATTCGTGGACAATCACTGATTCGTAATTCTTGAAGAGAATTAAGAGTGTGCAGCTTATCAGGAAGGGCCTCAAGAGTTTTGCAATCGGAGATGTTCAGCTCTCTGAGGCTACAGACAGGCAAACCTCCTTCCGGAAAAGAGATAAGACTTGTACATCCAAATATATCCAATGCAGTGAGGCAACTGAGATTGTTGATACCTTCCAACAAGCACTTGAGCTCTTCACACAGATTTATTTTCAACGTCTCAAGGGAAGTAGCGGCGATTGGTGTTCTCGGCACAAGAAATGACTCCAGATTAGGACAGTCGAAGACCTCAAGGGTTCTAAGGGTGCTAGGAAATACTCCTTCACCAAACAAAGTTATCAGAGATGGACACCCACCAACGCGGAAGGAACTAAAGTGAGCATGTGATGTTGAGCCTCTCCCAAAGCCCAAAAACTGCAGTTTTTCACAGAGAATTATCTCAAGATTCCTGAGTTCGGAAGGTATCTGGTCAATGAAGAGGAGGGTCGGGCAATAACTTATGGTCAACGAATCAAGAAAAGTAGGAAGCTGATTAATGGAGTGGAGAGAAGGGCAGTCATTTATGCTCAAGGATTCAATACATGAAGGCAGCTTCTCAATAGAAAGCAGATCAGGACAGTCATTAAGGCTTACTGACTTGAGAAAATCACAGCAGCTAAGCAACTGAGCAGGGGATTTGAGAGAACTGCAAGATTCCAGTTGAAGTTGTGTAACTGAGGGCGGCATATTTTGCTCCAGGAAGGTGATAAGCTTAGGACAATTTTTTACTGAAAGCATCCTAAGGTTGCACAATGCCGCAGGAAGCTTTTGTAGGTTAGGACACCACCTTACTGTTAAGGACTCGAGTCTATTAAGAACGGACATCAGCTGCTCCCCTTCTTTACTGCCGTCATCCCCATTCAACAAGTAGAGAAGACTGTCGCATTGTTCAATCGTTAAATCACAGATAGACTCAAGGCCTTCTGGAAGTGACTCCATATACTCATCAAACAAATGGAGTAGTTGTTTACAGTTGCATATCTTCAATGATTCAAGTTTTTTGGAGCCTCCAAGGAGCCCTCTTAGACAGGTAAGCTCTGAAATTTCAAAAAGTTTCAATCCTGTCAGGTGGCCGATATCAATTGCAGCATATGCCGGCAAGACTGTTTTACAAGCTGATATTTCCAGTTCACAAAGCTCGGGAAGACTCGAAAGAGACAGCACCAGCTCCTTACAATCTGAAATCACTATGTTCCGCAATGAAGGGAGATGGTCAGGAACTTGTCCAACAAGGTTTGGACAATCCTGAATGGAAAGCTTTTGGAGGAAAGGGAAAGCCGTGTCTTCTCTTGGAGTACACCATTCAGTCCAGCCTTTCATGTTCACAAAGGTGAGCATCTCCAGCAGTGGAAAAGGATTTGGGCAGCCCTGACCATAAAACTCAGGCCCAATAGTTTTAAGCTGATCAACACCCTCAATACGAAGCTGCCTTAATGATGGTAGGTTCCCCAATGAAGGCAAGAATGTACACATCTTACAATCTGTTAGCCTTACAACAGCCATGTTAGTAAAGGAGTGGTCGCCCAACCAGACAGGAAATGTTGCACCACTATAGCCTTTCAAGGAGCATTCTTTGAGGTTCTCATGGGGTCGCAAAAGTTCAATTACTTTCTCCTCAACTCTGACATTGTTATAGTTGTTTAAGCACCCATCCCATTCCATCCGGAGAACCGAAATGTACTTTTTATTACCTAAACTGGCTAGCAGTACTTGCTCGTCACTAATGACATTCTCCAATCCTGAAATATAGAGCACATCCCGCAGATTATGCAGATTCTTTAATTCTCCAATACTGAGACTGTCATTGCTTCCAACAATATATCTGGACAGTGTTTGAAGATTTGTCAAGTTACCAATACCTATCGGCATCTCTTGCATTGATACTGTCCCGCTGATATCAAGATGGCGAAGGTTCACTAAGCTCTTTGTTTTTAACGGCAGCCTCTCTAGATCGACACAATGTCTCAGCAGCAAAGTCTGAAGATTGAAGAGGAAACTTGTTGTTTCTGGCAATGCCCTAATTTTAGTGTATGAAAGGTCCACATATCTCAGGTGTTTAAGATTGCCAAATGAATTTGGCAAATCCACAATATCATATCCGGACAGAGACAGGACACGCAAGCATTCAAATTTCGGGATCAAATCATAATAAACAGTCTTGGCTAAAAAGCTCATCTCATAATCCTTCATCCCAAAAGAAGCAAATGTCCTAATCTGCTTGGCTTCATAGAGTGTTTCAAACCTATTGAGGAGCTCAAAATCATTGCGGATGAAAGATAGATGACGTATTTTGCAGGGCGCTTGGTGTGAAGATGAACCCTCTGACATGTCCAGCGTACGACATATTTCTCCCGCAGCCCACTGAGCTAAATCGCGCATAAGGCTGTGCATTTTGAATCCCAAATCGCCTGTCTTTGATTCTTCAAAAAATGACCGTGATACAAGAGCATGGAAATACTCATGACCCAGGTCTTCCATTGATCGGTCTTTTGGCTGTATTAACCCTTGGGCCATCCAGAGCAAGACAATCTCCTTCTCCTCAAATTCATAGTCTTTGGGGAGAACTGAACAATAAGCAAAACATCGCTTCAATTCGCTTGACAAATGATGATAGCTCAACCTTAAAACAGAGAATAATCCATCATGACCATCCTCCAAGCTCCAAATAGTATTGTGAAGTATCTCCTCCCAAAGTTTCTCCTCTGTCTTTGACCTTAGAAGAACTCCTAATGCCTTTGCAGCCAACGGCAAGCCTTTACATCGCTCTACAATCCTCTGGCCTATTGCCACCAATTTCGGGTTTAATATAGTGTTAGTATCACCAAAGGCATGTTGCCGAAATAAGAGCCAACAATCATCATCAGATAAAGGCTTTAAAGAATGACTTTTCACGGTCCCCATATTTAATGCAACTACTTTGCTTTGGGTTGTTACAATGACTTTGCTTCCATTAGCTCCTGCCCTTAATGGCGTTTGTAAATCAACCCAATCAATGTATCTCTCACTCCAAACACCATCAAGAACAATCAAGAATTTCCTGTTAGTCAGAGCTTCATACAATTTTACTTGAGCCTGATCCAAATTAAGGTCACCGTAGTTAAAGCTTCCACTGGTGACTGAGTTTAGAATTGCAATTGTTGTCCTTTTCACATCAAGCTCAAATGATGTGCAGACCCATGCTTTCAGATCAAAGAGATCTTTCACCAGAGAATCATTGTATACGAGTTGACATAGAGTCGTCTTTCCCAGACCACCCATACCAACGATAGCAAGGACAGAAAAGCCACTAGGATCCCCTTCCTCGGAAAGCAGATCAATCAGTTTCTTCTTCTCTCTTACCCTCCCATAAACACAAGGCTCACTCACTAGAGATGTAGACTCTGACCTATGCCACTGTCTGGCTGAAATTTGTTGCACCATAAATTCCAGAAGGCCGAGTTCATCTTTTTGGGTAACAATCTCTTCCAACCTTCTAGAGATCCTTTCCATTTTTGATTCAATATTTCGATTACATACGAATTCTCTGGGCCTAAACGAGGAGAGAAACTCTGGAAGCAGGCCACCTACCAACACCATCGAGGAGCTGCTTCCATACCCGTCAATCAGTTTACGAAGCTGAACTTCAGTGACCAACTCATCCAATACATCATCCAAATCATAAACTAAATCCTGAAGCTCATCCAGCCACATCCTCACAAACTTGTTGCTGACCTGTTTCTGCTCTGCATCACAAAGCACTGCTTGAAGTCTCACCAGAACTTTTGACCACCTCTTCAGAGTTTCACCTGTACCCTGTCGCTGCAGGACCTTTAACAAGTTGATAGAGAGCAACTTTTCCATCAGTGCCTGAAGGAAAGCAGACAGAACAATCTCTCCCAACATTATTCCGATCCTTGGCTAAAAGTGGGTAGATAATCAAACCAAAGGAAAGGCAGATAGTGGTAGAGAACAAATCTCAAGAAAAGATATACACAGAGCTAAAATATGATGCTATAAATCATGAAGCTGTAAAAAGGAAGAAAAAATAGACAAGCAATGGATAGAAATCATGAAGCTGCAAATGAAGAAAAGAAAGTCACAACACTCAACCTACTGGGAGCAAAATAATACGGAGTATCAATCATCATATATTCATATGGGGTCATCTTGAAAGGAAAAGGACTCCTCCACTTGCAAGTATTTAATATTGATATGATGATCATCAATTGGTTTAGAAATTCTACAACAGTACATCCCTATCCTTTTCTTTACTAGCCCAAAGCACACAGATGATGATGAAGAAGAGAAGGCGACCAAGATCAATGACAAGCGGCCCAACTCCCAAGGAGGCTCAGTGGAAGGACAAGCCCAAACCTCTTGTGTGTATGTGTTTCACAAATGAATACAAGGCAGAATCACAGTCATTATCCAATCATTGTTAGAACTCTTATATACTCCGTATTAATCACCACACCTAATCAGTTGAATAACTCACAACACTCAACCTAGATATGCTTTTTTAAGGGAAAAGTTACTGCAGATAATCTAATGTATTCAATATAGTCCAAAAAAAAAATCCAAGGTAATGAAATATACAAATATAAACTGATTCATCTATTTCAAAATACAGTAGTCCAAAAGCAAACCAATAGCCATTTAATGTGCCTTTATAGAATTAAATGGAGTGTTTATTTGTGATGTTGAAATTCAAACTTGGCCATGTCATGATACTTGGCATTTTAAACAATATTTGAAACGACGATCAGAAATCAGAAAACCTTGAATAGTGGTTCAGATGAACTAGGAAGCGATTTTCAAGTACATAGTGGCACTATGTTTGGATGAAATATGGTGCGATTGCCTATAAGAACTTCAAATTTCACATTTGCAACTCGTTTCACACATATTGAATCGATAAGAATGAATATTGATGCAAGATAAATGATTCTGCATCTAGTTCTCGCATTAATAAAATGTGACAACTAATAATAGCAAAGACAGTTGAGACATTTCATCGAACACGTCCTCTACAAGCATCAAGGCAATTTAAAGGAGAAATCCATCAAAATTTTAAGAATTCTAGACTGAATCGAATTCAGAAGACAAATAGCCAGGCCCCTGGAACAATACTGAGAGAGAGAGAGAACCTAAGAGCCGATATGGTGGCGAAGGGGCGGCATTGATGACGAGGACAGCGGGGGGAATAGGGGCGTCGGTGCCGAGGACAATGAAGAAAGAGGCGGAAGCTGAGAGGTTGAGAGCGAGAACTGCGAACTATCATGTGAGGTATGAAATGGAGGCAGCTTCGGACGGCGAGGGAGAGTGAACCCACACTGTGCTGAGTTAGGGACTCGGAACCAACGGCTGAGTTTGTGGACGCTATAGTTCAGCAAATAAGCTTTTCTGTTTGAAGTTCAACATATATTTTCACCGCTAATTTTTACGAGTACTATTTATGCGGTGGTCTTAATCCACTTTTTCTCAGTATGCGGTGGATCCGTTGACCGTATACAAACCCACCGCATACCTATGCGGTGGGTTATGACGACCGTATACATGCGGTCAGTTTTTGGACAATTAAAAACGGGTTGTAGAAGTGGTCCAAAACCGTCGACATAACTCACCGCATACCGGGGTGGTTATGGCGACGGTTTTGAACTATTATGGCGACGGCTCAAACTCACTGTATATATATGTGGTGGGTTATGGCTAGGCCTGTCCACGGGTCACGGGTCAACCCGTGACCCGACGGGTTTGGCGGGTCGACGACCCAGCGGGTCACGGGTTAGTTCGGGTTACGGGTTCGGGTTAGGGTCGAGCATATTTCAACCCGGCAACTGACGGAGGAAAAGTCGTTGATTTACCTCGCCAAAAATAAATCTCAAACAAACAAACTAGTATAGTATGCAAGTAAGGGGTCGAACCCTAGAGAATCAAATATTTCTAAATATTGCGTATTTATCAATATAAAAAGAAAATATTTTTATGAATGAAAATAAAAGAAAATAATATTGACAAAAGAAAATAAAGGATAGAAGAAAAGCGTTTCCTCCTACAAGTTCTCGACTTTGGTTGGTTTTATTGATCATCGAATCCTTTTCAAGTTATTATCGTTTCCTACGAATTCCTCCCGTCTTGGTTTAAGTAGATTAAAAGTCCTACGAGTCCAATTAATCCCTTACACCTCAATGCAACCTTAACACGGTCAAGATTTAACAAAGAGATAGCAAATAGTCCCAAGAACTTGAGCATATAAATAACACCAATTAAACACGGTAAATCAATGTTTAAGATATATGTCAACTCCCTACATAATCATGCTTCAAACACGGAATCCACAATCGTATGCGTGCTACTACGGAAATAACACAAACTAGTATAATACTAGCGCCATGGCGCGATATTTAATAAATAAAATAATAAAGGTAGACTTGAAATTTTTAAGAAAATGTTAAAAATGTTAACCATAAAGTTAGTGACGGAGGATTTTCAGTCGCCTTAAATCCTATCAAATAAATCCGACTAACCTAACTAATGTAGTTTGGCAAGTACGGGTCGATCCCACAGAGAGTCAGCGATTTATATGCAAGTCAGAGTGTGTCAACAAGAACAAGAAATAAAGAGGGGGGATTTTGATGGTTTAAACTAACTAAGAATGCAAAAGTAAGAAAAATAATAAAGTAAAACAGATTAAATGGATGAATATGAGAGAATAGCTCAGGTCAATCAATCTCAGCAATCAGGTTTTTGCTCATTGATCATCGAAATTGAATAGATAACTTTCTCCTGAATACTTTGTTGTGGAAAGACTATGTCTTTTGAATCCAATTCCTTATCGAATATAGTTAACAGCACAACCAGACCATGAAAACCTTAATTATCAAACAATCTTGAAACTATCAAGATTCAATTCAATAATCGATTAAGCTTAAAGGAAATCAACAAAGACAATCGACACGCACAACCAGTTATTGCATCAATTGCAAATCAATTCTCTATACAAATCCCTAAATCAACCAGTTTTAGAGATTTATACTTTGCTACTCAAGAACATAGATAACTCAACCAGAAATTACCTATATCTAGCTATAAATTATCATGAAAAGGCATTAGTTGATCAAGCTAATGGAAATTCACGAAAACCCTAAACATTCGATACAAAGAATTGATAATATTCGAAGAGGAGTATTAGGATATAGAAATCTCACAATGAAATGATAAACCTGATGCTTCGATTAATTGTCCCAAGCCAAGAGATTTAGTGGTTCATACTTGAGAAATCACAAAAGGGTCTCCCATTGGCTTCATACCAAACCTGTTCGATCCCCAAAAACTAAAACTAAAACTCCCACTTTTGTTCTCCCCCAAAACCAACGTTTCATGTCCTCTCATTCATATTAAAATTAAAATAAATTAACACATATATGAAATGAATCAAAGTAACAGTTGTTCCTTGCACTCGGCACAAAATAACTCGGGCTCGACTCAACATAACTCGGCCGAGTTTGTTATGCTCCACCCGAGTTCTTTTCAGCATCCATCTTGACGTCCAGATTTCACTGTCTTCAATGCCGAATTTGGAAAAGTTGTAAACACGAAAGTTGTAGGTCTTCGAATCCTCTTTCCAACAAGTATAAGTACGCCCCGATCCGATAAATACAGCATTCGTACAACTCATTTTAGTGAAGCGTCGCCAACCTAGACAGCTCCCATCCTTTACATGTCTAGCTCCTCTCCTCGACTCTCGTGCTCTTCTATTTTCATCCCATCTTCGAGTATTGGCTCGAGCTTAGCTTCACCTCTTTACAATCACCTGAAATAATGCACAAAACTTGTAGATTCTAACTCTAATTGAAACATAATTAAAACATGAAAACTACTCTAACTCATGCATTTTACCCTACCTAAACACATCTAAATGCTTATATTAACACTACCTAAATGTGCATGATCAGTTAGGCTCCATAAAACGGTTTTTAAATTAAGATATTATATTGATATAGATTATTAGTATTGTAATGTATAAAGATTTAAGGGAAAACTAATTAAAATACCCCGACCTTTGGAGGTATGGTAAAAATATATCCTCGACTTTCAAATGTAATAAAAATATCCCGACCTTTGATGGTGGTGGTAATATATTACCCTGTGTTTTTCTCACATGTCAAAAATACTGACAATGTAGCTTACATGGATTATTTTTTGACAAGACAGCATACATGTAAGCCTTTTTTTTACAAATTAACACGAAAATTGGGTTTTCTTGAACGGTTTCCTTAGGAAAAAAAATAAAACGATAACAAATTAAACCGGAAAAACAAAATTGATTCAACCAAGCAACTAATCCAGTCAAAATTGTCTCAAATTAACACAACCCGACTATTTCTAACACCAAACCGACAACAAAACTAAACCGAAAACAACGAAGAGGGAAAAAAAATAAAACTTACCCAACCAAATCCGTGAACGAATCGAGGTGAAAAAGATGTGAGAGAGACAACTCAAGATAGTCGACCATGAGGGAGGAAGACTGACATTGAAGAGGAACCATGAGCTACTTGGAAGCCAATTCAAGAGGCGAGCAGTCGACCACGAAAGAATATGTGAGGGAGGAAAAGACGTTGGGTATGAACCCGGTCAAGCTCGTTATTTTTTTTTCCTAAGTCACTGTTTAAGAAAACCCTTGTAAAAAAATCCACGTAGCTGCCTTATCATCATTTTTTACTCGTGAAAAAAGATGTGGTAATATATAGCCACTACCCTCAAAGGTCGGGATATTTTTATTACATTTGAAAGTTGAGGATATATTTTTACCATACCCCCAAAGGTCGGGGTATTTTAATTAGTTTTCCCAAGATTTAAATATAGATTAATAGTAGACATTAGATTTAATCCAATATTTTGATTTAAACCCAATGGTTAGTCAATGGGTAAAAAATTAAAAACGGGAAAATGTAAATGTATGAAAAAGATGAAGAGAATGATTAGTTTAAAAAATTTAAATGAAAGAGTTGTTGACATATCATTAAAAATATTATAAATTAAGATATTATATCGATAGATATTTTGAATTAAACTCGCTAGTTAGTAAATGGGTAAAAAATAAAAATTAAAAGAAAAAACGTGATTGGTTAAAGGGGAGTGGAATAAGGAGAGCGCGCCACGTCAAAGGAAAGTATACGAAATTAAGTAGTTATATAGATACGAAAGTATTAAATCCTAGCATGAAATCAATATTATCAAGGTAGCTAATCAAGATAACATCAATAACATAATCAATATCACACAAAGAAGTTGAAAGAATTATAGAGGAAAAATAACTTGAATTAGAAACTCACAAACCACCAACCAAGTCTCAAAAGTGTAGGCGAAAACTAAATACTTTAGCACTCCATAAACTCGAACCAAAAACAATTAGAGTAAAATTAAACTAAAACTGCCGTATACACGGCTTTCTTCTCTCTACCGATTATGGCCCCGTCTGAAGGTACGTATATATAATAGGTAGGTAGGAAAACTATTACTAATCCATCTAAGTAATCTATCCTAATATAAATATACAATATTAATATATCTATCTAATTCCATCTATATAAACTTCTATCTAAATGTATTAATGGAAAGTAATACAAAGCAACACTTGTAAGCCGTGTGGCTTCTTCCGTTTCCTTCCATATCCATCAACCCGTAGATCATGAGGTGTTGTAGTGATTTTAACTTGGTCCACTCCGGTTCTCATTTATAAAATAATCCTTTAAATTGCGACAAACCTCCACATTTATAAGATTCAGCCCGAAAATACCTGAAATATATAAAAACACTAGTGTAGATTCCGAAAAGTAAATAATACAAATTAAGCTATAAATAATGTAAAAATACTCTAAACTAATATGCAAATCTATACTTAAAACATGACTAAAATAGACACTATCAGCAACCCAGCGGGTCGACCCGACGGGTCGACCCGTGACCCGTGAATATTTAAATACGCTCCCACTCGGCCAAGTTCCCAACGGCTAGTTTTTCGACCGTTGTGGTTTCGGACCGTTGTGGACTTGAGAACCTGCATTTGTTGCCTATAAATACCTATCTCACTAGCACATAATTACACCTTTATCATTTTAAACATTCAATACCAAATATTCAAGTTCAATGGCAAATCGAAATGAAGGAGGATATGGGACAAACCTTGGTGAAATCTTGTACAACACTCACTTCCGACGAGAAGAACAAATCCCAGGTAATGATTATTATATGGTGGTTTGTAACTATTGTTCAAAGGGTTTTAAAGTGAAGAGAGGCTAGGGATATGACACTTTGAAAATGCACATTACGAGGAATT
This sequence comes from Persicaria tinctoria, assembly GCA_037127255.1. NCBI lineage: Eukaryota > Viridiplantae > Streptophyta > Magnoliopsida > Caryophyllales > Polygonaceae > Persicaria > Persicaria tinctoria. The sequence goes on along the minus strand of JBANSL010000020.1, from coordinate 12,285,725 downwards.
ATCCGGAAAAGTGGTCGAGAGAATAAGGCGAAGCAAGCAAGGTTAGCATTTAGCAAGCCCTCGTGAAATTGAGAAGATGAACGTTTGTGTTTGTATTTGGGTCTAATTATCGCTGTCAATCTATCCATTATAAGATTATAAAGTATGTAATGCGTAGTTTTATTTTGTGAAGTTGTTGATTATGTTAGTTGTTCTGTGTCTAAGTTAAAAGTTTGAAAGTAATGTGTCGATTAATGAAGAAAGATTATAACTTTTGTAATGTGTTGTTTTATTTTTTGAAATTAATGTATCATACTATCATCTATCAATAATTAAATAAATCAATTCATGACAATATGACATTATCCCAAATTCACAATTGCCATTACTTTTATATCGAGTTTAAAATTCATATCTCAACTTATTTTAGAAAGTTAATTTATTTTTATCACTTTTTTTGTATTTTATTTTTTATAGCATTGATGAGTTATGTTTTTTTTTCATATCTCTTATATAATATAAAACATCATTAACATTAGAAACATAACAAATAAAATTAGAAAGGAAAGACAAGAAGGACCCGCCGGGTCGGACCCGGCCGGTCGACAACGTTTGAAAAAAAACGGCTAGTTTTAAATGTGGTCCCTAATTAACTCTATATAAAGACCTAAACAATCACTCATACAATCACAATTCACACATCTCTTCCAACTTTCCCAAACAAAAATTAGTAGTGTTTAAGGTCAATGGCAACGAACGTTCGTGATTTCAACTACGACGCCCATTTCTGCCGTGAAGATAAACTCCTTGGTAATAATTATTATATGATGGTTTGTCGTTATTGTTCACATGCCTACAAGATTAGTAACAATTTAGGATATGGCAATCTCAAGAGGCACATTGAGAACAAGCATCCGGATAAGTTTAAGAAAGGAGATGCCGAATCAAGCCGCGCTTGAAGCCTTGAGGTGGATAAGCGTGAGCGTTTGTAATTGGGTCTTAATTGTTATCGTCTAATGGTTATCTACCATCTATGTTTATCAGTTTATGTGTAATGTGTGACTATGCGTCTATGCTTATCAATTTGTGAAGTTTATTAGTTTAATGTGTGTAATGTGTAGTTAAGACTTAAGAGATGTTTATAAGTTTTAAGTTCTTGTGACGATTAATAATAAAAGACCCATGTACTTGTGTTCGTTTAATCGTCGTTAATTTTTTATGGAGAACAAACAAATTATGGTAATCGTTGTTCATTTTCACTTGATTTTGAAGAAAACCAAATTTGAAATTTAGAAAAAGAAAACAAGCACATTTGGTTTTTATTTAATTTTATGATTTTTATTTTGGAAAAAAAAGAATTTTATAATTATATATTACAAATATAAATTGAGTTTGTAAAAAAACTACCAAATCCTACCCATTGTCCATTGATTTTAAAATAAGGTTAGAAAATGCTTTAAAAAAAAAAACCGAACTAGCCATTGGACCCGCCAGGTCGGACCCGGCCGGGTCCAACGGTCAAAAATCCGACCTTTGTCACACAGACAGGTGGCCATCCAACGGCCCAAATTTCGACCCGGCGGGTCATCACGTCGGGTCGGCAACGGGCAGAAATTTTTGTAGCCGTTGTAAGAGTCGAGCTAGCCGTTACACTCAAAATTCACTCGACTTGGACCCTCCATTTCACCTATAAATACCCCACAGACCCCACCACTTCACCCCACACCAACCAATTCTTCTCATCTCTCAATCTCATCATCCATTCTCTAATCTCTCGCTAATCAATCTCGCAAGTCTCGATCTTTTCTCGCTAATCTCTCAATCCATCTCTTCTCTCATCCTACATTTTCCAATTTCATCATGTCGATGTTTCGAAGGGTGACTAGTGGCCGCAGTGGCGGATCCTGAAATTATTGAATGAGGGGGCGGAAAATTACGATACAAAAAAAAATTGTCGATAAAATTAAACCCTAGTTTTTTCTTTTCCAAAAAATCATCAATATTATGGATTTGTAGCTAGAATGAAAACATAAATCTCCTAATTTGAAGTTCTCAGATATAATTATATTATTAAGATATGAAATTTAACAAATGATAATTGCGATAAAAATATATCAGTTTGGTAAATGATATTGATGATTTTATGGGTGGCAGACGTTTAGTGCTGGGCGTGTGGTGGCATACGTTTAGTGCTAAGGGAGTGGTGTTGTGTGTGTTTGTCTTGCTTTCGCTTTGATTTTCTTTTGCTTGCTCCGTGACTTGATTTGTGCTCATGCTTTACTAGGGTTCTTATTCCATTTTGTTCTAGGTCTTTCGGAAACACTCTCTCGGGCTCCCCTCGGTAAGAGTGCGTACATCCTGACCCCTCAGACTCTGCTTAATAGCGGGATATATTGGGATGTTGTTGTTGTTGTTGGTAAATGATGTAAGAAATAATTAATTTGCATATGTTCAGTGCTGAAAATTGAAATGCTTATAACTTTTTACTCAGATATCTGATCTGATCTTATAATATATCAAATCGAAGCTATTGACGAGAGGAATATGTATGTTAAATTTTATTTTCGATTGGGGGGGGGGGGGGACTTCCACCCCTGGCCCTAAAGAGGATCCGCCTTTGAGTGGCCGGAAGAGTGTGAGCGGTCCAAGTCGGAGCGGGGCCATGGCACCCGAGCCCCAACCACCATGACGGAGCGTTGGTGTTCCAAGCGGGTCTCGGAGGCACCGAATCGAAGAGGAGGAGGAGGATGACGAGATCACCATCTCGGATCATCTTCCCAACACCCCTGGCGGAGTCGACAACGATCAGGCTACGCCGACCACTCAACCTACTCCTTCTACACATCCGACGGCCGAATTTGGAGCAGCCCCGTAAGTTGAAGATGACGATGCCACCAAGCAATAAGAGCTCCGGGCGGCGGTCTTCAAATATTGGTTCACGAAAGGGCCGATCCAACAGGATGAAAGTTATGGGGCTCAGTGCAACTTTTACACTCAGTCATACAAGCATCCCAAAGGAGGCAGCTATGGCAACTTAAGGAGGCATATCAAGAACAACCATCCCGACAAGTACGGGATGTCGTCCGACCAAACGCAATTAACCGAGTACGCAACTTCTTCCTCCCAACCTCCTGGCTTATTTAGTTATGATTATACATATAGTAGTAACGAATTTGCGGAAATGGTAGCCGCGGAAGGTTTAGCTTACAACTTTGCACATCGTTTACATTTTAACAACTAGGTGAGTAGGACGATTAACCCCGCCTACCGCCCCATTTCCCGGCAAACTGTTACGAGGAAAATTGAAAAATGTTTTGCTTATCGAAAAGCACAAATTATTGAGTATTTTCAAAAACACTCTGATTTGAAAGTTTCATTTTGTAGCGATATTTGGACCGATCATTGGCTTGAGAACTCTTACATGGGTATCACTTTCCATTGGGTCGACAACGAAACACGTAGCATAGCCAAGGTCATTATAACTGTTTTACAAGAATACCGGATGACCCAAAGAGTTTTTTCAATCGGTTTTGACAACGCCTCCGCAAACACGGCTTATATTGAAGAATTAATTCAATATTGTAGCCCCCAGTGCGGAGGTACATTTTTCCACATCCGGTGCGCACCACATATTTTAAACTTATGTGTTCAAACCTCCTTAACATATGTACAAAATGTGGTCGCACCTATTCGTTTTGTTCTAAAGAACCTCTGGAAGAGAAAAACACTTCGTGATCAGTGGAAGGTTTTATGTAAGCAAAACAAGGTGAGACCGAAGAAATTTCCTAGGGATGTTTCTACTCGGTGGAACTCCACATATTTAATGATTCACGAATCATATGCTTACAGAGAGCTCTTTTCCGCTTTCGCTACCCTACACATCGAAGGCTCCGTAGTTTTTAGTGATGTTTGGGTAGCGGCGAGAGACGTGATGGAAGTTTTTAAAGTTTTTTACGATGCCACCAGAACTTTTAGTCAAGTTTACGCCCCTACCTCTCATTTATTTTGTTTTACCGCAATGAACATTGCAATAGCCCTTCACGAGGGGTTGCAGATATCGTCAATCTGCCAACCCGTGATGGAAATGAGGGCTAAATAGTTACAGTATTACACAAACATTCCTGATATTTTCCTCGTAGAAACGGTTTTCGATCCTTGAATTAAGCTCACTGGTCTTCAAAGGTTTTTGGAAAACTATTATCCTATGTTGCAGGTTGAAGAACCTCAAAATGTGCTTGTTACAATTACTAAGGTGAGAACATTACTTCAAAGCTTATATGATATTTATTCTACTAGCGGTACTCAATCATCTCAACCGCCCCCTTCGTCCTCAACCTCGTCACGCACTAGCATTACTGCGCGAACGAAGGCTCTTGCCAGAGATATTTTTGGCACAAAGAGATCAAGGACGTCGTCGACCTCCCCTTCGGAGATCGACAAGTATTTGTCTACTAACATTGATTTTCTTGATATTGAATCGGATGACTTCGACGTCCTGGCTTGGTGGAGTAAGCCAGAGAGATTACGGTTTCCAACTCTACATGTAATTGCTCGTCAGATTCTAGGAGCACCATGCTCGACGATTGCGGTTGAGCAACTATTTAGTCGGAGCGGGCAGATCTTAACGGCCCAAAGATCGACTATGCTACCGGAGAACCTCGAGATGCAAGTCCTACTAAGCGATTGGAAGCGGGCAGATGAAAGAAGCCAAAGGAACCACCTCTCAACCAAATCAGACCCGGACGAAGGAGTAGAAGACGAGGCATCCATCGGGAGTTCAGACGGTGATGGGCATATCCGATTATCCGACACGAACCGAATAATCGTGTCGGATACCCGAAACCGTTTAGCACCAACAGGCCAAACCGTACACGAACCATTATGAGACAGGTATCCGATACGGTAATGCTATTCGGATCCGTGTCGGATACCGGGTTATCCGACATGAACCATGAGCTGGAATTGAATGGAGGATTGAGGGGTTCCGAGGGAGGGATGAGCGATTCCGGAATGGGCGCGCCGAGCACTGGAGAAGGGAAGAAGAGATTGAGAGTGGGTCGGACTTGGAGCAAGAGGAGAACTAGAGAAGAGATTAGATCGAATAGAAGAAGAAAGGCGATCGCTGCTTCATCCGCCATGGAAGAGAATAGATGAAGAAGAACGATTGTTTAGTTTGTGAAGAAGGCGCGATTGTTGTTTCTAGGGAGACTAGATATTCCTTCTTTGATTCCGACGCCATCGCTGCTTCCATGGTGATTGGGAGAACAGGAGAACTGGAGAAGATGATGGAAGAAGAGATCTAGAAGAACAGGAGAACTATCGCTCGACTGAGTTTAGAAGAGAAGAACGGTTGGCTGTCTGCTGAGAGATTAGAGTTTTGTTTAATCGACAGATAGTTTAGGGCCTAGGAAGACTTTGTTTAATTTGGGCCTAAAATCAGTTTGGGCTTAAAAAATTAAAAAGGGAAATTGATTTGGGCTTAAAAAATAAAAAGTGGAGAAAATAGACAGCGTTAGGATTCAAACTTAAGATGGGTTGCTAACAAGCTTAAGTTCAATACCAACTAGGCTAGCAAACTTTATTGATATTTTAAGGATTGTATATCTATTAGTACTATTACCGAACCTTGACAGGCCTAATGTCGTTATGCCAAATCAAAGTAAATTCCTAAGGTGCAAACTATAACAAGTATAGTAGGTAAGTTAGGGTCGAACCCACAGGGAAACAGAATCAATTGTAAGAGCAAGTATTATTACCCAAAAGTAACCAATTCAAGGGGGAGTTTTGTGTGTAAGCAATAGTGACAGAACAAGTTGCAAATAGAGGTTGCGAATATATGATGGAAAAGTACTACACCAGATAATTATCCGCGCAACAATTGAGATGGTTTATCATCGAATTCTATAAATCTCAAGTTCTAATGTCCAATAATTGTTCTCAATTCAGATCGTGTAATAGCTTTTAGTCCTACCAGTCCTAAAAGCGCTTATCACCAAATTACAAGGGGAAACCTTCACCGAATAATAAAGCAATAGCATTCAAACATGAATTATAATGAGATACAAGCGATTATAACAACCCGTTCAAATAGCCTGTAATCGAATCTCCTTCACAATCTAACACAAGCAACCTACTTATGATGATCGTGTTTGCTACAATGGGTCTACAATCCCAAACCTGGAATTGGAAACCCTAGCAATATGACTAGTATCGATAAACCTAGGTGATCAATCCAGATTAACCAATAATAAGCAATCAAGCAATAAGCTCAAGAGATCGAAACAATTAACAAAGGACGAACGAGAGTAGAATACTCACAACCACTTCAATCGAGGGCTTCAAAGAACCAAATGTAACAAAGGAGAGTTAGTTCTCCATAGGGTTTGTGAGATGAAAAAAAGGAAAATACGTCTCTCCAAAATAATCTAGAAAAAAAACTCTGTTTTCCCATCCTCCAAAATAATATATAACGTAATTAAAGGGTTAAAATCCCATAAAAATATAAACTAACAACTAATAAGATAGGGGAAAATCGGACAGGAATCCGTCTCCAGGGACTGACGCGGGCACGCCAGACAGCAGCGCGGGCGCGTCAGTGAATGTCTGTTACTTCTTCTCTCTGAGGCAACGACGCAGGTACTCCCTCCTAGCAGCGCGGGCACGCCATGTAGCAGCGCGGCCGCGCCAAGCTCACCTGATTCCAGCTGCTTCCGAATTTCTTCACTTCAACTCTTCTATAACTTGCATGATCCTATGATTTCTTCAACTTCTTCAACAAGTTCCGAATCACCAAGTTCATACAAATATCTCTCACAATGACATGTAAATGATGACAAAAACTACTAAATGCGCTATCGAATATATCACATATCAAACCTATAAATTTTTAAAAAATTAAACGGTTCGTGTCGGGTATCCCACAAGGGGATATGCTCGAACCGTATCTGAACCGTTTAATGTCGTGTTTTAGCGGTTCGTGTCATTATCGTGCCGTGTCTTTTCGGTTTCGTGTCGCGTAGTCGTGTTTTCGTGTCGTATCAGTCGTGTCGGGTTTTTCTGTACACCCCTAGTTATGGCGACGATTTTTGACTGCTATGGCGACGGTTTTAGGCATGTATACTCCTCGACCCACCGCATAGGTATGCGTATGCGGTGGGATCGTTGACTGTCATTAAACCCACCGCATATCTATGCGGTGATTAGCGGTGAAAATAGTAAAAATTAACGGTGAAAATATCATTTCTTCAAAAGGTATAAATCGAGTTTTTTTGTTTTGTAATAAAATTACGTGAAGTGTAAAATATGACAAGGAAAACGTTTTGTCTCAATTGTTTCTGAACAGCGGAAATTGAAGGGAGTTTTTTGTTTAAACCCCCAGGGTTCGACTCTCCACAATCTCCCTTTCATGTGTCGTTTTTTTTTGGGTACTGTTTTTGTAATGAAAGAAATACCCTCCAAAACCCTACATTTCTAAAGATGCAGCAGACAATCGACATACATTCGACAGAAACCCGAACAGAAGAGAGTACAGACAGACGCAGTTAGACGGACAGACCCCCGGAGCCAGTCGCCCGCCGGCTGCCTTCGCAAGCTCGACCTCCGCCTGTCCCTTTCACCAGCGCACCAGACCCCAGCCCCTCGGCCCTTCACTTGTTCTTCTGCAGTTCTCCTCCTAATCCAAGGTTAGCTTTGTTCCTCATTTCCTCAACTCTTTAATTTGATTGTTTTATGAGAATCAAATTCAGATTTGAATTTGTATGTTTGAGATCCAATTTGGGGTAAATTTCGATTAGGGTTTGTGATTTTGATAGTAAATTCTGACGAGTTTAACACGTACGCTCGCTTTCTCGTAGCAATGGCGGCACAAGTTGATAAAGATACTATCCTCGCAGAACCGGAGTCTTTGAATTGCAATAACGGAAAAATTAACGAAGAAATAGAAGAAGACGAAGAGGAGGATTGGTCATCATCCGATTCGGAGATCGGAGAAGCTCTGGATTGGCTTGACATCAATGAAGACGATGACGGTGTGGAAGGCGGGGCCAAAATCGCTCTCCATGCGCGTCGCCCTAACGCCCATGGCGGAGTTCATTCGCGGTCCAATGCTTCAGCTCTCCAGCCGTTGTCCAATCGCAGCCAGAAGTTCACCAATCACTTCCGTGCTTCTCCCTTGGAGGTACCGAGATTCGGTTAATTTTGTTGTGTTGTGATGATTTCCCCCCACTAATTTCCATGGAGTCTTTGTTAGCTGATTTGCTGTGTACTTGGCAATTTTAAGTGAATGTGATTCTTATTCACTGAAACTTGTTGATAGTGTAGGAGTGGGAAGGTAGGATGAACGTTGGGATGTCCAATTCTGTAACTACTGCTATTCGTGGAAGTGTTCGAGATATGGCGATTGGTAGAACAAAGCATACCGAAAAGGCAGACCGTGCCACTGTGGAGCAGGTAATTTATATTCGATTGATAATTTGATTTCTAATTACTAATTGATGTACTGTTGTTAGCTCTTCAATCATTCATAGCATTTGTGTTGGTTGCAACTTGCAGATGATAGTGTATTAGAATCAAACTGTCTGAAACGCTTATGATAGCTTTATGCAAGTCTTACATTGGTCTTGTGAGCTTATTCATGGTTTTGAATTGATGGATGTGTGTGTCAGGCCATTGATCCCCGCACTCGCATGGTTCTTTTTAAAATGCTGAATCGTGGTATATTCAATGACATAAATGGTTGCATCTCAACTGGAAAAGAGGTAATTGTCATGCTCTACATCATGATCAAATATAGATGTTTTTTCTGTAGGTTTTGTGGGCTTTTGTTTGTACACTAGCTAGATTCACTTTCTATACTGCTTATCTAACACTACCTGCTTTGAACAGGCCAATGTTTATCACGCAACAAAAACTGATGGCCAAGAATTGGCAATAAAAATATACAAGACTTCTGTTCTTGTGTTCAAGTAAGTTTTTCTACTTTGAATCTGTAATTCAGTACAAATATTAAATGTATTGTGTCTAAATTCAGTACTGTATTTGATAGGTTCTTCTCAGTGTTTTTTTTTTTTTAAATTTTTGTGTGTGTGTAATTGTAGATCCAAATGATTATTTCCTGTTTATACTGTTTCATATTTGTTTTGCACAATTTCAGGGACAGGGATCGTTATGTACAAGGTGACTATCGTTTCAGACATGGATACTGTAGGCATAATCCACGCAAAATGGTGAAGACATGGGCTGAGAAAGAACTGAGGAATCTTATGAGGTGTTCTTTCAGTTATATGTAAATTCTGTTTCATTATTGCATTCATTAATGGAACCGTGGCTGTGCCTTGAACGGTGGATTAAATGATTGCTCAGTGACTAACTCTTATGCTCAAGATGACAAGATGGTTTTTATTGGATGAGCTTTTATATAATTTACAACCCAAGTATTTCATTTCTGATGGAATTTTGAGAAAAATTAGCATCCCTAACTTTTGTTTATCTAAGAATCCAAAGGTAGTGGCACTTATTTCATTTTCTCCTAATTGGCTTTGAACTCTTTGTTGTTGGGGTAATACACAGGTTGAAGGCAGCTGGAATCCGTTGTCCTACTCCATTTCTTCTCAGACTTCATGTTTTGGTTATGGAGTTCATAGGTATGTGTAATGGTGTGGTTATGCAACAAGTGGTTGTCCCTTGGTTTCCAATTGTTATTTTGCACTGAAAAATATTTGGAAATTAATTTGTTATTCAGGTAAGGAAGGATGGAATGCACCTAGACTAAAGGATGCTGCATTATCACTGGACAAGTTGCGAGAAGGTTATGTGGAGGTATGACCTTCTGTCCACTGCTTGTGTTTGTAGCAATGATTTCTAGCTAGCGAATTGTACAACTCCCCTTCTTTCAAATGGGAACATTATCTGCATAATCGCACCCCGAGATAGTGTGAAGCTGTTTCAGATGACCTGCTCTCCAGGAATCATCATATCCAATATTGTTGTATAATGTTTCTGAGATATTCCATAAATCCACCCTGGGGGTTGTTTCTGAAAATCCATCTGAAGTTCTCTGCAGTTTATTTTATTAGCTGGTTTATGTAACTCTTAAAAAATGAATGGAAAGATTAAGGATGCACGAATTTCTAGGACCTAATATGGTTTGAGTTGATTTTTACGAATATTTTAGTACTTGAAAAAAATTGGTATGAACTTGTAAATAATAGAATGAGTATGGATATAACACATTTTTTCCTGCCTTTATTTCAGAGCAGTTCCAATACTTCAAATTTTATAATTGATTTTTTCAGATCATTGTAGCAATGCGGACAATGTACCAAAAATGCAAACTTGTACATGGAGATCTCAGTGAGTATAACGTATTATACTATGAGGTAATTAGTAAGTTGATGGCCTTATATTGGGATGAAAAGCTAGACAATGCAATTTTTAGGTACCAGAAGTATTAAATTCTTTTTGGGCAGGGTCACTTGTACATCATCGATGTTTCTCAAGCTGTAGATCTTGATCATCCACATGCCCTTGTCTTTTTGCGTGAAGATGTTCGTCATGTTTCTGTAAGTCAGCTTCTAGATTTCTTTATTAAGTTTTTGCAGTGATGATCCCAAAAGGAATAATTTGACCTTGGACTATCAACATGCAGGATTTCTTTAAAAAGCATGGCGTGGCTGTTATGTTATATCGGGAATTGTTTGATTTTATTGTTGATCCCACTATTGCTGAGGAATCTGTAGATGGTTACCTTGAAGAGGTTTGCTCTATACTTGTTCTTTTCATCCATGCACTGTATTTCTTCTTTCAGCTTGAACTTATTTTTCTTGGAAATGTAATTCAGGTACAACAAAAAATTATGGCTAGAGGAGACGAGATATCAGCCGAAGATGAAATGGCTGATCATGTCTTTCTTCAGGTACACTGTCTGATCACATGCTCATTTACCCTGCATTTGTCATAGTGCAAAAACTGCCAATGTAATTCTCTGTTTGACTAATCAATCCATTCTTTGGTCTCCAGTCATATATCCCAAAGACACTAGATCAGGTCGAGAATGCAGAGGAAGACGCATTTAAAATTGGAAGCGGAAAGGAAACTGGTGATATGTACTACAAGACCATCACCGGATTGCAGCAGGCTCTTACAATGACCCAGACCAATGCAGCTCAAAATGACGGGCTTGAACGCAACGAGAAGAGCAAAGAGTCAACTATTGATACTGGTGCCGATTCTGACCCATCTTGCAGTGAAACAGATTCTGATTCAGAGGGAGACGAAATTGGGAGCTCAAGTGAATCTGAATTCTTAGAGAAAGGAGCAACCCAGGAGGACAAGAAAGCTGCCAGGAAGGAGAACAAGAAAAAGGTAAAGGAAGAGAAGAGGGAGTCCAGGAAGAACAAAATCTCAAAGGCTGACAAGAAGAGGAAGAAGAAATTGTCCAAAGCTAAGAAAACCAGGTAACTTAAATAAAATTATACAAGTGGGTTGATTTTTTCCACCATTCATATATGAAGCAATTTAAATTCCTTAGATCTTTTGCTGCTTATATATAGTTTACCCCAATTTTGCATTCAGTGTGGTAAAACGTTTTAAAGGCCTTCTGGATTCTTACAATGGAAAAGAGGAATGTTAATGTAACCCTTAACTTGATATTGTGAACTGCGATGCTCGACGAATGTCTTACTAACGAAAAGGTTTGGAATTTTTCAAGAGCTGTGTTACACAGTAAAGTTCTAACAATTTGCACACAATCGCGGTAGGTAGGTAAACGATTCAGACTGCATTTATGTTGTTGATTTCATCATCGTCCTGGTTTTAGGGGTCTCTTTTGGAGAAAAAAAAGGGCTGGCTGGTCACATTGGAAAATCAAAGTAGTCACCAATGGTAAATATAGATGGCTGATTTTCCCTAGAAAATTTTATATGGTTGACTGCCCTGTGTTTTCATTGCTTAGTTATATTAACCATCAGATTGTGTGTTACTTCATATAGTTTTTATATGCAATCTTTTTGTATGAAAAGCTAGGGTTTAAAATTTATTCAATACGACCACTAAAAATATGCGATCCTGGAAATAAATTTTATGCCGTCGTTTTTTTTTTTAAAAAAATTATTTATTCTCTACCCTTTTCTATAAAACTACGGGCAATTTATGCTCCTATTTCATATCTTGTGAAAATCCATGGGCGAGTTTTTAAGGTTCGATTTGACTTGTCACTAAAATATGTTTAAATAGGCAATAGAGTGTCAAACACTACAACGTTGTGTTTTTGCCTTAATCCCTGTTTAAAATTATAATTAGTCAAAATGACATGAGTGCTTTGTGTTATATAATAAAATGTCATCAACTAGTAATGTTTTTTTAACTATAAAGAATTTACTTATAGAAATGGAGTTCCCATAATTGATGGATTACATATAAAGAAAGAAGATATCATGAATCCTACACTACATTGATAAAGAAGCATCTTACATAGTGAGTAGGAAATTGGAAGAAGCAACATTAACAAAAAAAAAAAAAAAAAAACCAAGGAAAACTCACACGAGATAATCGAAGATATTGTAAATTGAATTCACTTACGATGCTTTCGTGAATAAGAAATAGAAATCTTTAATATATTGACTGAGAATCGAATTAATAAGGAAATAATTATATTTTTATAGATGAACTACTACTTTTTTTTTATTATGAAATAGATGAACTACTAAACTAAGGTCATTTGTGGGTTTACTTTACAACTCGATCCACTGAATTTGAACCAAAATTAAATTAAGAGAGAAAGGAAGATATCATGAATCCTACAACAGTTTAGTGTCGATTAAAGCTCCTTTAGGTTGAACATTAAAGAAAATGAGATGAAGCTAGCCTAATTTAAATCATTAGTCTCTCTCTCTCATAAATTTAAGTAGATGGAATTCATTTAAAATTTACTAACTCCATATTCAATTCAATTATACAATCTCAATATATGTTTTCTTGAATTGATAAATAAAGAGCGGTCATCTGGGATTCGAACCGGGGACATATGAGTACTACCCACAAGTCCTTTCCGCTTGAGCCATTCCGAAATGGTTTCAATATTTGTTTTAAGTTTTAATAATTTACCACCAAAGTGACTTTATATCAAAACCCCATTTTCATGGACACATTATTATTCTAACAAAGAACAACCAAAATAATTTTTACAAACGAACAAATTGAAATCCCTAACATGGGTTACAAATAGCCACATAGGCATATATATTTATATTGCATTTCTTAGTGTTTGGAAGTATATTGCTTATTTTCTTGCTCTAATAAATATTGACATTGTCAATTTGTTTCATAAAATGTCTCACTTGCATTTTCATTTGAATCTATGAAAGAATCTTCTTGGTTCCTTTAAATGCATTGATAACTGTCAATTTCTCATCATTTTTTACTATTACATAAAAACTCTGTTTATCCAGTCACTAGACCCTAAGTATAGTCTAAGAAGTATCATCTATAACTTGGTTACATTTTATCTATATATTCAAACAAAGCTAATGCCTCCATTTGAAGGGTGCTTAGGCTATTCAACTTGTTCATATGCGTGTAGGCGATATTTTCATTATCATCACTAAATAAACAATAACTCAAATAGAAAACAAATTTTCTTTCACAATTTGGTAAAATTATTTTGCTGCAAAACATAACAATGCAAATGAAATTATGGTGATCTTGGATTAGTTGGGGCCAAATCCATTCCTATAAGATTGAAGATAGACATGGATTAGGTACATCCGAAAACACAAACATAACAATACAAAGGAAAATATTATGAAATTTCGTGACAACATTTCGGTTTTATTTTATTTTATTTAAAATAAAGATGAAAGAGAATGACATCTTGTTTTGCCAAAGTAGACAAGTACAAGACTTATCATTCCTTGAATTTGTAAATAAAGAGCGGACATATCCAGGGTTCGATCTGAGTACACTTTTGTGTACTACCTGCAAGTCATTTCCAGTGAGTCATTCCGGAATGTTTAAGACTTTTGGGTACCTATAAATTTCCGATTCGAACCGCGAATGATCGCTCATTATTTACCAATTTAAGGAAGACTTATCATTGCACTAGAATTATAAGGCTTTTATTCCCCTCCCTAAAAACACACAAGGACAAAAAAGGCATCGTGTGAGGGAGCAACTAGCTATTTTGAGAAGCAAAGAATTAAATTGAAAAAAGGTCCCCCTCTTACATGGCAATGAAATTGAAACTAAAGTTATTCCATTCCAAATGGCATTAAAATTAAAACTAATTAAATGGGTGCTCCAATCATAAAGCAATAAAAGGGAGCATATATGTACATAAATGGACACAACATATTCTAACATCAACTACCAACTCCTCTATTAAAATCCCATCCCATCCTCGATTTCTTGCACTCAAGTCCATCATGATAATTAAACCCCATATCTTAATCATAATGAAGTCAAATAGTAAAAGATATTTATACCACTTGGAAGAAAGGATTTATTGATAAGTTCATTCAACCTTGATGTATAATTGCAAGTTGTAGCCTATTTTAATTAATTACAATAGGTTTTATATATGCATATGTAGCTTGTTGAAGCCACAAAATTGGGTCATGATGCCATAAAACTTGGAGAAAGTTAACATCAAAGCACATTATTTCATGATATATGATTATCAATAGTTGAATTTTAAGAAAAGTGGAATTCAAAGGAAAACTTGTGTATTTTAGCAACCTTTAATGTAACTTAGTTTTCAAAAGAAAAAAGAAGAAGGGAATATTGTATAATAGTAGGGCCTCATAAAATAAGAGTGCTAAGGAACCTAATCTTTTGAAGAATGATGAGCATATATCCCATAATTCCAAGTAACAACTAACAAGTAATAATTAGTACAACTAATTAAGTCCTCTAAATTCCAATACTAAAATGCTGATCAAACTTTGGGCTATGTATAATAAACATTCCTTCAATTCATATCATATCTTGAATTTGTAAGTAAAGAGCGGCTATATCTGGGGTTCGAACTGGGGACTTTTGGGTATTACCCGCAAGTCCGTTCCAGTGAGCCATTCCGGGATGGTTAAAGCTACCTTCAATTCATATCTATATAGACTCTAATAAACTAGATTTATATGAATTCATAAAATTAGCATTAAATCATTTTAGTCAAAATTATTAGTAGCCTATACTATATATCTCCTAATAAACAGGCCAAGTGAGAGATCAAATACGTACTTGATTACCTGTTTTAGACGTGCTCCATTTATTCGACTAATTTATGACATTTTATTAAGATTCATGACTTCTTTACTTGTAAAAATAGCATATGTATAGGTCTAATGGAAGATAAAACACTCCATTACCTGTTTTAGATTATGTCCTCTATTTACCAGACCGGAAATATTGTTAAGTGCACAATTACAACATTTGATTTGATTTCAGAGTTGGTAGGCATTTCGACTTTCCAAGCCAACCAAATATCTAATTTTCTTTATAATAGTGTAAGTAGACGGTTTCCACACAAAAATGTCTACTAACTTTAAAATTTTATATCTAAATATTAGAAGATAAGCATTTTTTTAATGAGGTATTATCGTCACCATAATTATAGGGTTTCCAACCAATCAAATTAAAATAGATTTTTTTAAAATATTTTTTTTTAATTTAAAACATTAAATTAACATATAATTTATTTCTTAGTATATTATACATTTTCTGATAAATTAGTTCAAATCAAAACATTAAAGTAAACATATTTTATTTTATAGTAATATGTTATATTATAATTATTTTATTTATAAAAATAACGCGTCATGGCGTGAGAATTATACTAGTTAGTATCGTAACCGTATAATTAGCAAAAAAAAAAAATACCAAACGAATATCAAAGGAGAAAAATTGATCCATTTATATCCCCATTTATGGCATTTTGTAAAGATTCTTGACCTATCTACTTGTAAAAAGGGCATTTGTATAGGTTCATATTGGTGAATTATTTGTTATCTTGTTGCATTTAAACTAAGATTAAACCTAATTAAAAAAACCAGAGCCCTTCATTTAATCCTTTTCTCAACTAAATTTCCTTTTCATTTTTTTGTTCATTTTTACAAAATCTAACCATAATGTGACCGTATATCATAGGTAACACTTTCCTTCTAACCGAACAAAAAAATAAAGAAAATAAAAAGAAACTCTATCCCCATTCAACTGCCAACCACCATATCTTCCGCCGCCGGACCACCACCCACCACCACCAATGGCCCAGCCGCCGCCACGTTCACAAGCTGCTCCAGCGGACCACACTGCGCCTTATGCCGGAGCTTCCAATCGTGCGCCTGGCAACCCCTCGAGCAGTACTTACCGTTACCACACGCCGAACACCTCCTGAACTCATGCGGGCGGGTCTCGGGCCGCCCGCAGCCCGAATGCGAACACATCCCTAAACCCGGTTCAGATGAACCCTTTTTTAACTCGAACCACTCTATCAAGAACCGGTTCGCCGGGTGGGGCTCCGGAAGCGGCACGTTGCACCCGAAATCGCTCAGCAACGCACACTCCAACCCTGAAACCGGGCACGCACATGTAGGCGGGCCCAGGCCCGGGCTCGATATTGGGCCCGGTGGGCGGTGGTTGCGAGAGTGCCATTTCAGCTGCCGATTAGCAGATTCTAGGGTTGCAGGCGGGAGGACGGCGGCGAGCTCGAGAGCGTTGGCCTGGACGAGGAGGCGGCGGCCGTTGGAGAGGTGGCGACGAACGCCGTAGCCGTCCTGGATGCAGTGGCCGAGCTCCCTCCGGGCGTCGACGTGGCCAAAGAAGGCGGCGCGTGCACACAGCGCCACCCCGGCGCGCAGGTCCTTGTTGGTCTTGGCGCCGCCGCTGCCGTTGAATTGTATCACCGCGAGAGAGTAGAGAGCCGGCGCGTGGGCTCTGATTGCCGCCTTCGCCATCAGCGATGCGCCGCCACCTCTGTTCCCCAAACAGTAAAACCTAATCTGTTGAACAAGAAGATGGAAAAAAAAGACGTTAAAATTAGGAAGAAATTCGGGAAGAAAGAAAGTGTTTTCAGAAATTAGTGGAAGCAAAAGCAGAAAAGAAACAATCTTTACACACCATTCCGAGGAAATAGCAAGCTTCGACGCTGCCGGCGTGAACGCACAGTCTAACAAACCGGTGAGCCGAATCCGACCAGTTCTTGGCTCTAATCGACAGCATCGCGGAGCTCGCTCTCGAGAGAACCAGCCGATTAAGCCCTAATTGGTAGAATCTCTTACATCTGAAACGATTCAACAAATCAGAACATTTTTCCGAGTTTCTGAAATGAAAAACAGGGGAAATCAATCGGGGCTTACACTGAAAGGGAGTTGACGAAGTCGGAGGGGGAAGAGGCGGAGGAGGACAGCTTAGATAGAATGCAGATAACGAGGTCGTCCGGCAGAGCGTCAAACGGGTCGGGTGCGGTTTCCGAATCGGATAGTCTTGACAAACGGATCCTCTTCCTCCTACTACCCATCACGTCTCTAATCACCTTGCAAATTGCAATGAAATCTTCAATCTTTGTGCCTCTCTTTGAAGAATCAAATACAATAAAATACAGAAACGGAGCGGCTGCGCCGGTTTAATAGGCGCTGAGAGTCAAAATTGAAACCGAAACGGCTTAGGGATTGGAATCAATCCGTTGCCAAGTTTAGATTAAAGGGTCCGAAGGTACACCTGTTTGTTTCAAGGTGGTGGGGGAGTGGGAAGGAGAAAAGAGGCGAATTTCTTAATTGTAGAGTGATTAGGGGGAATGGATTGAAACGGCCGTATTTATAGTGATAATTGGGTAATTCAAAATATATTATTCCTAGTATGCAAAATATATTACTCCGTGTTAAATAAAAGACACTCACTCTATTAATTAAAATGTATTATTTTCATGTTTTTTACACTTTTTAACAAAACATATAAAAACACACTTATATTTTTAATTATTATTCTATCTTTTCTCTTTCTTACAAATTAATGCTAACTCTAATTATTACGAGGCTAATTTTGTAAAGTGGATACTAAAATAAATAAAAGAACGTATTTTTTTTAACAAGATTTATTTCGAAAAATGACATGTTTTTTAATAGATGAATTATTGTTACATAAATTAAAAATATCAATTTGGATATTTTCATGTTTGCTTTATACGTACCATCGTCATTACAATACTTTATACTCCCTCCGTTCCAAAATAGATGGGCTTTTACTTTTTGGCACGTTTTTTAAGAAGCGGAAAACTCTATAAAATATTATTTTTTTAATTAAAATTTTCATACTATTTGATACTTATTACTAATAAGTATCTAATTATATAAAAAAATTAATTAAAAAAATAATATTTCATAGAGTTTTTCGCTCCTTAAAAAGCGTGCTGAAATGTAAAAGACCATGTATTTTGGAACGGAGGGAGTAGATTATTAGTTGTATTGTATGAGAAAGTAAAAAAAATAATAAATTAGGATATAATATTATATTTTATATTTATTAGTCGATTGAAAAAGTGTACAAAATAATAAAAATGATTAAAAAAAAAAGAATAGAGAGTATTAAAAAAATGGTCTCCCTATCTTATTTTCCAAGGATATAGAATAAGAATCTCATTGGACAAGATTCCCTGTAAAAATAAAGAGTGAATTTTAAGAATCTAATTTAAAATATGGCTAAAATATTTTAATTAGGAATTTTTTTTCTAAAACAAGAGTCTTAACTTATACATCCCCTTAGGGCATAGGATACAAAACCCGTTAAAAAATACTAGTACAATAATTATTTTACAATATAGTATTGCATTAACAAAAATTAGTTGGTCCCGCAATTTATTTGTTTTTTTATAAAGGTTTGGGTGGGATCATGCCATATTGGACTGAGTGTGGATCCTCTACGACACTCGGTGCACCCTACGGTATACCAAGAAATTATTTCGGGTATAATTTTACATTCAAAATTTTTAAAAAAATATATTTACATTCCACATACTTATATTTATATGTTTATAAACTTTTTTTGGGAAAAATCATGTTTTAAAATAACATAAAATTTATTTTCTAATATAATTGATCTTTTAATTTTATATTTTTTTAAAATGAATTTTTTTACAATAAAAGTTTATAAACATATAAATTTAAGTATGTGGAATGTAAATATATTTTTTAAAATTTTTTTTAATGTAAAATTATACCCGAAATAATTTTGTGGTGCACCGTAGGGTATACCGAGTGTTGTAGAGGATCCACACTCTATTGGACTAAGTACTAACACCAATTAACATCCTTGCAGATGTGGACCATCGGCGAGTAGGTCTTTTGGGAGCATAGAATGAACGGGACTCGCAATCTTATCAGCGTCCGAATTGATTTCCCGAAAAACATAGCAGATTTGAACCGTTTCAAACCGTAGGAGTAGGGGGAAGAAGTCCGAGATTAAAATCTCAATTTTCCATGGAAAAATCAAGTTTTTTAACCATCATATTCAAGTTAGAGCTGACCTCAGCTCACTCCTAGTTACTAGCATAACTATCATATGAACACGCTAAACGAAATACTTACATCGATATATGGTCCTTTCATCAAGAATGAAAGTTGAATTCAACTGTAGTTGTATTGTTTTTTTAAATATTAAATGTTCAATATAATTTGTAACGCTCTGAAGAAACCACAAACTACAGTTGCGTCCAATGTTTAATTTTGAGGTGTTTTCAATTTCTTAAATAAAAAAAATTAATGAAATTGCGTATGGGTCAAATCCCTGTTTGTGTATTAAGCGTTCATTTAGATTGGAATTAGATTTTATCTTTAGGGTTTGTGATATGTGGGGATGGGGTTGGGGTTGGGGGTGGGGGTGATGGGACGATGGATTTGAAGGTGTCGTAGTTACGACGGCAAAGGCCGCAGTCAATGGGCGTATTCGAATCATTTTTCACCCTTTTTTCTTTTCTTTTCCCTTTTTTTTTCAAACTAGAAAAATCTTTTGACCGTTGGCCACTTTGGCAATGCATAATATTGTACTGGAAAAGCCGATGCATGGTCCATGGGGTGTTACCAAAAACAAGGGTGGTTAAAGCTAAACTTTGGGTACGTAATTCACCCAATCAATTACAGTATATATATGTAAATCGATTCTATCTAGAAATAACCCCCCCCCAAAAAAAAAAAGAAAAAGTGAGATTTGGTTCTCTCTCTTACCACTTGCCATTTTCAAACTAGGATATTTCATATTTCTAATATATATTCTTATAATCAGGCATAAAAAAAAATTGGGTAAGTTGGATATACTAATTTTTTTTATATTTATAATTTTCATTAATAAAACTCTTACTCTAATAAAAAAATACACAACTTTTATTAATTTTCCTTATATTTTTACCCATTTTTCCATTTTAAAAAATAAGGCGGGTTGGAGTGAATCTCAGTCTACCCCTAGTTGCATGCTTAAAATATGGGAAAACTAATTAAAATACCCTCACCTTTAGGGGTATGGTAAAAATATATCATCAACTTTCAAATTTAATAAAAATACCCTAGCGAGTCAAAAATTATGATAAGGCAACCTACGTGTATTTTTTTTTTCTTTGACAAGGTAACCTGCGTGGAAGCCTTTTTACAAATCAACACTAAAATTGGGCTTTTCTGAATGGTTTCATTCGAAAAAAAATTACCGACAACAAAACTAAACCCGAAAAACGAAATTGATATAACCAAGAAACTAATACGGTCAATATTGCCTAAATTTAGCACAACATGACTATTCATAACATCAAACCAACAGCAAAACTAAACCGAATACAGCAATAACGAAGAGGGAAAAAAAGCTTACTCAACCAAGTTCGTGAACGAATCAAAGAGGAAGAAGATGTGGGAGAAACAATTCAAAATAAGCGATCACGAGGCAGGAAGACTTTCATTGAAGAGGAACCATGAGCTGTCCGAATGACCTGAAAGGCAGTTCAAGAGACAGTAACGGAAGAAGATAGGATGGAGGAAAAGGCATTGGATATGAACTCGGTCCAAATGTTTATTTATTTTTCCTATAGAAACCGTTCAAGAAAACCCTAGTAAAAAAATCACGTAAGTAGGTTGTCTTATCAACATTTTTGACCCATGAGAAAACTCATATTAATATATTACCACTACCCTCAAAGGTGTACCTCTATTGACTGCTAATTAAATGGTGTTATAAAAGAGTTGAGATATGATTAGAGTATCCTAGAAATAGTTACCTATGCTAAAACTAAGTAATTAAATAATAAAAATTAAATAACTTTTATATGAAAAATGAGAGAAGATGGATAATAATTAGAATATTGATTAATAAATTTTAACATAAATCTGAACTAGATTAGTAAAATAAACCATTATATTTTCGAACCTAAAAACAAGGATTTGACATTTGCTTACTTGTACTCCATTTGTTTCATAATAAGTGTCGTTTGTCTTTTAATATATGCACACTTTTTAAAGAGATAAAAACTCTATAAAATATTATTTTAAAGCAATTTTTTAAATAATTTTATACTTATTAGTAATAACTATAACAATATAAAATAAAATTTATTAATTTTTTTTATAGAGTTTTTACATTATTTAAAATACTTTAAATACCACTAGTACAAAAGGGGGGACCAGAGCACGCTTTTTTTATGCATGGGAGCGCACTTCTCGTACTGTGCTTATAGTGAGTGCGCTCCCAAACAAGCACACTTACTATTAACCGTGATCCCATATTTTAAGCACGGTTTTGTGTTGAAGCGTTCTTAAAATTGCCATACGACCAATTATAAGAACGCTTCAATTAAAGTGTGCTAAAAAAAGTTTTAGCACACTTTTTTTCAAACCGTGGTTAATAATAAGCACGCTAAAAAAAGTGTGCTATTTCATATTTCTCTCAAGACCTCTTGCACCCTCGAACCAAGAGTCGAACCCAAGACCTCTTGCATCCTCATACTGAATTCGTCCACTTTACACTCCTGCCACCCGAGCTATGGAATTTTGTTGTAACTTTGTGCATTTACTTAATCTAATTACTAAAAAAAACTCTAAATATATATATATATATATATATATATATATATATATATATATATATATATATATATATATATATATATATATATATATATATATATATATATAATTTCGGGAACGGTTTATAAAAATAAATGAGAACGCTTTAAAAGAAGAATGTGTTCCCTTCAGTTAAATTTGGTTTTGGGAAGACACTTTTCTTATAAAACCGTGTTCGTTTTAATGTTTTTAAGCACGCTTTACATGGAAACCGAGCTAATTATTCCTTTAGAAACAAACGAGAACAGTTCTATAGAAAAGCGTGTTGATTTTAGTTAAAGTTGGTTTTGGGAATACACTTGTAAAATGAAACTGTGTTCGTTCTAATTTATTTTTAAGCATGCGTCACACAAAAACCGAGCTTAAAAGTTTTCAGAAATAAATAAGAACGGTTTTATAGAAAAGCGTGTTCGTTTTAGTTAAATTTGATTTTGGGAACACACTTAGAGAATTAAACCGTGTTCGTTGTAATTTTTTTAAGCACGATTTACACGAAAATCGGGTTAAATATTTTTTTACAAATAAACGAGAACAGTTTTATAGCAAAGCGTGTTTGTTTTAGTCAAATCTGGTTTCGGGAACACACTTTGAAAATTAAACCGTGTTCGTTTTAAGTTTTTTTAAGCACGCTTTACACGAAAACCGGTCTAAATATTTTTTTAGAAATAAACGAGAACAGTTTTATGGAAAAGCGTGTTGCTTTTAGTTGAATTTGGGGTTGGAAACACATTTTTAATATAAAATTGTGCTTAAAATAAGAAAATAAACACGCTTGTTAAAAACCGTACCCAACTTACCGTGCTCCACCCCCTATATTTGTACTAGTGTGTACGTACCAAAAAGCTAAAACTTACTTTGAAACGAAGGGTGTATTATTATTTTTAATTAGGGTTGTTTGATAATTGTATACTCCTATTTATGATGAAATAAAAAGGCAAAGAGATCGAAAATTGATCAAACCTTATCAAATACGAGAACCTCGTAAATTGTGATCACATGTTCAAATTTGGCTTGTGTGCCTTGCCAACAAAGTGATTGCATTGAAGGACATGAATAAAAATGGAATTTTTATCCGTATGCTTGAGGAGTAGGATATGCATTTGAGATTGTTTGCGATATAGTATATTATATAGGAAATTTTACAGCAAACCACCCCTTATTGCTTATGGTTTTCATTTAACCACCTCCTATTCAAATCCTTTCACTAAACCACCCCTTATTGCATTCCGTCAACAGTTAACCACCCCTTATTGCATTCCGTCCAATTTCATGTTAAAAAAGAATAAAAAGACCAAAATACCCTTATCTAAACCATCCATCTTCAACCTTCTATCGTTCATATCTCTCTATCTATCAGACAAGGAGACCTCAGAGGCTCAGACGGTCGATCACCTGAAGGAGCAGTCGGGGAGGGATTCAGAGAGGGATCAACAAGGTTCTCCAATCACAAGGTAAACTCGGTCCTATCTCCCTGTCTATCGGTTGAGATGTTAAAATTTAGGGTTTTTTTTTTTCAAATCCCAAATCTTGATTTTTGTTCGATTTTGGTGCGATTTGGGAGCAATGTCGATCGAAATTACATTGTATAGATGTCCTAGTGTTGAATCTGTTGGATCTTGGTGAGATTTTGGTGCGATTTTGTGGTCTATGTTGTTTGGGCGATTTGGGTGCGATTTTATGACAGATTTTGGGTGCGATTTCTTCGTTGCTCGAAATTGCATTTCATGTTTCCTTCTTTGATTTTGGGTGCGATTTTATGACAGATTTTGGGTGCAAGCTATGGATTCATCTCAAGGTTCATCTCAGGAAGGTGGTAGAACAGTGAGCAGACAAATACAGAGGTCCCCATTCATTAAGAAATGGAACGATTTTGCAAAGAGCAAAAGGATGTTTAAGTGTAAGTGTGGGGTTCAATGCACTTACTATACATCTTTAACAGATGAGAATCCTGGTAGACGATTCGTAACTTGTGGAAATCGGAAGGTGAGTTAAATCTTCTTGCATCCTTTATTCGAGTATGGCATTGCATTATTGAGCTATATGATATTGTGTTGCATGATTAAAGGTGGGAGGCTGCGGATATTGGAAATGGTATGATCCCTCATTGTGCAACACGGCAACCGAATTTATTCCGTTGATGAGGGACGAGTTAGAACGGCTGATGACTGTGATAGAGGTAAAAGAAACCGTGATCACAACACATGAGAATGAAATTAGAAGGCTTCGAGAAGAGGTGGTGACACTTAGAAGTGTGGCTGCTCATGACGAAGACAAGTCGATCTACATCTCAAATGGTGGTAGCAAAGATGGTGTAAGGCTTATGAAGGTTATTTGTGTTATCGGGGTCTTCATTTGGATGATTAGGTTTTGTACAAAGTATATGTCGTAACTAGAGAATGGGATTCACTCAATGATGTTAGCTTTAGTGTTATTCGAGTGAAACTTATTTGTATGCCTTCCAGAACTACCAATATGTAAAAACATCAAACTAGTGTTCTTCTGTGAATGAAAATGCAAACTTATTTGCTTCTCAGTATTATGTCTCAGTGCTTGATGGCTTTTGTATGTCATTGCTCTTATTTTGATTCTGTCATTGCTCTTAAACTGCTGCATTTTGTTTTTAACGGAGCTGCTGCATTTTGTGAGCACGGAGCTGCTGCATTTGGTTTTTAATGATTTTAAATGAACATCAGCTGCTGCTATTTTAGAGGAACATCAGCTACTGCATTTTGTGAGCATGAAGTTGCTGCATTTTGTGAGCATGAAGCTGCTGCTACTTTAGAAGAAAATCATAATCAAAATGATTTTACATGAACATCAGCTGCTGCTATTTTAGAGGAACATCAGCGGCTGCATTTTGTTTCCATGAAGCTGCTGCTATTTTAAAGGAAAATCAGAATCAAAATGATTTTAAATGAACATCTGCTGCTGCTATTTTAGAGGAACATCAGCGGCTGCATTTTGTTTCCATGAAGCTGCTGCTATTTTAGAGGAAAATCAGAATCAAAATGATTTTAAATGAGCAAAGAGGATTCATAAGCTGCTGCACTTTGTTCCAACTTCCATGATCATAACACATAGAAATTACTTGATCAAAGTGGAATACATAAGTGTGTATAACAAAAGAATGGTGCAATTAATACCTAGCTTCATGCACCAACAAAAATACATTGAGCAAGTAATTTCTATTCTACTATAAGTGTTTGGGTGGCAAAAAAGTTAGCAAAAATACACATTCCAGCATCCAACGACTCTGATCTCTATGGTTTCCATGAAGCTTGGGCAGTTGTGTTTGTCTTCGGGAGTCCAACGAACTTTGTCAGTTGAGTCGTAGAGGAGAACATGCCTTTCTTAGGTGGAGCTGCTGGGAAATATGTGCCCTACAATCAAAGTTCACAACTGTCAATAAGAATGATTTAATTGAAAAGCTTACATGTAATCTGACAGTAAGACATTAAACCTGACAGTAAGACATTAAATCTGACAGTTTCTCTCTTACTTGAATTCTAACAGTAAGACATTAAATCAGAAAGTATTGCTTACTTGTGTGTATGATTGATTAGTAATCGATACTTGTGTGCCCGTAACACTTTCAGGTTGGGATTGCGCAAGATAAGGGGTCATGGTTGGATTGCTTGAGCCCTATTTACGAATCATAAATGTCAACTATATCTTAGACATTATAAACTCTAAGACCATTTCAACAAATAAAGTGCAGGGTTACCGTGTCCTGTTGGGTCTGGCGCAATTCCTGTCCATAACCGGGAGAAGTTACTGACTGATTTCCATCAAAAGCCTAAAATCGAAGGGGAACATACTAAAGATCAATATTCATTCACTTTCACATAATAAATTGGAGCAAAAATTTCAGTCAGATTTCCATCAAAAGCCTGAATGTCTGTCAGATTCAAAGAAAAAAAAATCTGAGTTTGAGGCGAAGCTCTTGTTCAAGGATGTGGAGATAGAAAGGAAAGGAATTGCATTATAAATTTCAGAAAGTGATTTAATTGAAAATCTCAGCAGATTGAATTTACCTTCAGAGCTTTTTTTCGTGAATCAATTCCAACTTTCATAGTGTTGGGATTCTTTGGTCTACCGCCTTTGTTGGATGCCTCTGGAGGTTGTGGTGCCCTTTCAGAGTTAGTACACTTGGTTCTCTTATGCCCTTCCATTCCACAATGTGAGCACTTATTTTTCCCCATTCTATGCCTTCTTTGCTTTGTTGATGGACCTTCTCCTTCTTCTCTGACTCTAGCTTTCTTCGGCCTACCGGGTTGAATAACGAGCTTTGGGGGGTCAGGTGGAGGCATGTTACTGATCTCCCATTGGTCATCACTAGGCACAGGCTCTATGTTCAATTCATACGCCTTCTTGTACACGTCTCTACTATAATATTCATGCACAAAGTCCTGCGGCATTAGCCTCCTAGACAATATACAAGCAATAGCGTGAGGACAAGGAATACCGGTTATATCCCATTTCCTGCAGCCACAACTCCTTGACCATAAATCAACCACGTAAGTTCTTTCGAATTGTTTGACCTCAAACCTATCACCTCCTCCCCATGTAGCTCTGCAAGTGGATAGAGATTGACGCTTATCCTTCTCTAACTGTTTCGAAACCTTTGGAGTCAGAGTTTCATGTGTTGTCCACTTCCTCATTTTCTCCCTCTTGACAACCATTCTCTTCATCAGTTGTGTCCTAATCCAATCACACATACTCAAAAGTGGCTTATCCCTAGCCTTCAAAATGTTGCTGTTGAATGTTTCACACACATTGTTCAACTGCATATTCGACTTGGATGTATGGTTGTAGGCATGTCGTGACCAAGTGCTTGGGTTTGCATCAATTAAGTACTTGTGGGCAGCTTGATCTAACTTCTGAATGTCATCCATTGCAACATCAAAATCTGCCTTTGTACAAGCTCTTGCAGCAGCCCACAAACCGTCTTTGAAAGCTTTCCCTGGCCACCTCACTTTGAAGTTGTTGTACAAGTGCCTCACACAAACTCTAGTCTCCGCCATTGGAACAATAGTGTTTAATGCTTGCTTTAATCCCTACAAACAAAGGAGAGAATAAAGCAATTAGTTCAATTATAAGGACTTCTATACCGAACACTTAGAAAAAGGGTTTAAATGCAATACCTTTTGTCTATCGGACATGAAAGTGAATATGCCCTCTCCAAGGTCTTGCATCAGTAACTCTAAAAACCAACACCATGTCTCCTTCCTTTCGGCCTCCACGACTGCATATGCAATGGGGAATATATGTTCATTTCCGTCCATTCCAACGGCACACAATATCTGACCAGTATATGCTCCCTTGAGATGGCATCCATCCAAGCCAATGATAGGCCTACAACCATGTAAGAAACCCTCCTTACATGCATCTAGACAAATGTACATCCTTTGAAACAAAGGTCTCTCTAGCTGAGTAGTGCTAACTTTGACAATTACTGAACTACCCGGATTACACTTAACTACAGTCATAGCATAATCCCACACTCGTGCATACTGCTTTCTGGATTCCCCTTGAGTCTCTAGATAGGCTCTCATTCTTGCTCTCCATGCTTGCATATAACTTATTTCGACATTGTAATCCTTCAAAACTGTTTTCATAAAAGCATCCAACTTCCAATGTGGATCATCTCTATAGTGTTCCTTATACTTTTCAGCTAGCCAAACAGATGTCACTTTACTATTCTCATGTCTCCATCCACATTCATGAACAGGATTGAATGACTTTAATTGAAATGTCCCATCGCTACCCATCCTTCTAGCACAAGCTTTAAACCCGCAAAAACTTTTATCACAAACACATTGCTTCCGACCATGCTTCATTGTGCAGTCACACTTAAGAGTACAATAAGCAGAAACTCTACGCTTATCATTATGCAAATAATAGAAATCTCCACCTTTCTCAATGGAACATTGTTTCAAAGCTTTTCTAAAGACTTCACTTGAAGAAAATTTCATTCCAACCTTCAACGAAATAGGTTTCTTGAAATCTACCAAGGGATTGAACTCAGGATATTTTCTTTTTGGTTCACCTTCACCATCACTCAAGCTTCTCAACTCATTTGATTCATCACTTTTTTCTATGTCCTCAACAAGATCTCTGTCTTCATTGCCCAAAACTAACCAATTCACATCATCTTGCACTTCTCCATTAACAGAATCATCAAAATTTCATCATCTTCAACATCACTTTCACTAGCTGTAAAATCAGAACCTGAATCTGAAGATTCTGACCCTAATAGACCATCATTACTTGGATCTACATCTTCAACTGACTCTAAATTTGGCTGAACTCCCCTTGACGATTTGTTGTCCTTGTCTTCTCTCAGTTGAAAAATATTCATTTTGCATTGAATTTCTGAACAAAGAAGGAAAACCGCACCAATCTGACACAATCAACACAAAATACATAGAACATCTAAACCTAGAAACCTAAGAACACAAAATCGAACATAAAATCTGTCACAAATTCGAACACAAAATACATAGGACATCTATACAATGCAATTTCGATCGTACCAAAAATCTGTCATAAAATCTGTCATAAAATCGCACCAAAAAGTTGTCATAAAATCGCACCCAAATCGCCCAAACAACATAGACCACAAAATCGCACCAAAATCTCACCAAGATCCAACAGATTCAACACTAGGACATCTATACAATGCAATTTCGATCGACATTGCTCCCAAATCGCACCAAAATCGAACGAAAATCAAGATTTGGGATTTCAAAAAAAAAACCCTAAATTTTAACATCTCAACCGATAGACAGGGAGATAGGACCGAGTTTACCTTGTGATTGGAGAACCTTGTTGATCCCTCTCTGAATCCCTCTCCGGCTGCTCCTTCAGGTGATCGACCGTCTGAGCCTCTGAGGTCTCCTTGTCTGATAGAAGGTTGAAGATGGATGGTTTAGATAAGGGTATTTTGGTCTTTTCATTCTTTTTTAACATGAAATTGGACGGAATGCAATAAGGGGTGGTTAACTGTTGACGGAATGCAATAAGGGGTGGTTTAGTGAAAGGATTTGAATAGGAGGTGGTTAAATGAAAACCATAAGCAATAAGGGGTGGTTTGCTGTAAAATTTCCTATTATATATAGACCTCTCAAACGGGTCATTCGGATTGGGTTTGGATCGGATCAGTTCGGGTCTCGGGTAAAACGGATTCCGGATAAACGGATTTCGGGTACTTTCGGGTTGATTAGAACCCGGGTTTGACCGGATTTCGGGTTGATTTCAGTTTTGTCAATTTTTTTTTAAATTACAAAAATCATGATTTGATAATTTTACGATAAATTTTAATTTTAATAAAAAAATTTAATTATATTTAATTATAAATCAACCGGGTCAAAATTACCGGGTCAATCGGGTCACCGGGTCGAAAACCAGATTACCTAGAAAATTTTCGCCTTTTCGGATTCGGGTCGAAAAAAAATTCCGGGTCTTGACCCAAAAAATTCCGGGCGATCGGGTCGTGTTTTTTTTTTTTTAATTATATTAGGAAAGAATTTGGGCGGAAACCTACCCAAGTGCATCCAGACGGATGAGATCTAGAAGATCTGGATTATGGTTAAAATTACTCCCAATGGCAGAATGGCCAAGGTGTGCAACCTTGTCAGCCACTCTGTTGCCAGCTCGGGGAACATGAGAAAAGACCACCTTTCTCATGTCTTTTTCCAAAATCCGTATATCAGACATGATTAGTTCAATTTCCCATGGACATCTTGTTTTGTTTTGTAGGTAGTCAATAATAATTTTCGAGTCACCTTCAATTATGATGTCCTGAATACCGAGTTTTTTTTACTTCACTTATGCCTAGCCTAAGATCTAAAGCCTCCGCCATTAAGGGGGAGGTATTCCCGAGTTTCTTAGCAGCTATCTGGATAGGGTTTCCGTGCCAATCTCGAATGATAATACCAGCACTACTAGCCCCGGATAATAAAGATGAACCATCAAAATTCATCTTTAATTCCATATAGGGCGGTTTTTTTTCCATTTTTTCCTTCTGTCTTTCCAGTTTGTCTTCTTTGATGGTTTTGTGTTTTTTAAGTATTCCTGGCAATTTGTTTCGAATGCTCCCGTAAAGGAGCATGCTTTTTTCCAGGATTCCAGTTGTTGGTCACAAAAACACTCAATGGTTTTTGACGCTGCCGGCGTCTGTCTTCGGAAGGTAGTACCATTCCTAAAGTACCAAATGGCCCACCAGCTTGTAACAATATTTTGGATTTTTTCTTTCGCCAATTTCTTGATCCATGCCAGAATCAAAACCATGTCCCGGTTCCCCAGTATATGTTGTTGGAGTTCCCTTTATTCAGCATCAGAAAGGAATCTATTAGTAAGATCTGGGTAGCATTCCAGCAAGATATGTATGTCATCTTCGTTGTGGTCATTACAAATTTGGCAGGTTGTAGGCACAGGGACACCCCTGTTTGCCAGCCTGACTTTTGTGGGCAATCCCGAGAGGGATATTTTCCATAGGAAATTCTTAATTTTAGGAGGTATTTTCAGCTTCCATATCCAGTCAAAGCCGCCATTATTAATTCCCGTCTCGTTTGTCAACATCTTATAAGCCGACGAGGTAGTAAACCAACCTTTCTTGTCAGACCACCAATATAATCTGTCCTCTATGGGGGATAAAGGTAGAGGGATTGAGTTTATTTCCTCTACCAGCTCAACCGGTAGACAACCTCGAAGCTTCTCCAGCCACCATTGTCCCCCAATTATGTAGTCACAGACTTTTTCATTTATGTTAATATTGTGTGGGCGTTCTACCCTGCTACGCAGAGGAGTTTGCGTGAGCCAATTGTCTGTCCAAAACTTTACAGATTTTCCATTGCCGATTGACCATATAAGCCCCCTTTTAAACTGGTCTAACAGGCCAGAAACCTTAGACCATTGCCAAGAGGCCGGGCCAGATCGTTTGTAATTTAGTAAATGGTCGTTTCTTAGGTATTTATAGTTGATTACTTGCACCCATGCATTTCCAGGTTCAGCGATGATTTTCCAGAGTAGTTTGAGTTGTAGGGATTCGTTCATTTCTTTTGTTTTCCTAATACCTAATCCCCCATCCTTCTTTGGTTTACATATTTTGTTCCACTCAATCAGGGGTTTACGTTGAGCGTCCTTATTCCAAAAGAAGGTTCTGTTGAGAGTGTCTAATACTTTGTGCATAGTTGCAGGGATCATAAAGTTCTGCATTGTGTATAACGGTTTGGCTGAGAGGTTAGCTGAGATCAACACTGCCCGTCCTTGTTGCGATAGGGATTCTGCCCGCTACTTAGCCAACTGATCTTTTGATTTGTTTATGATGTCTTCAAATGTGTCTGTGTTTACTCTACCATTTATAATGGGACAACCCAAGTATTTTTCAATTGAGGCGGAGTGGGTGATTCCAAGTACTCTTTCCAATTCCGGAATTCGGTTCCGAGCAACACCCTTTGTAACCTGAAAGGACGACTTGTTGTAGTTCACTTTCTGTCCCGATATCTGGAAGTATTCCTCTAGGATGGTCTTAATTCTTTGACATGCCGAAACACTACCTTTGGTAAAGATCAGAATGTCATCAGCAAAGGCTAAAAAAGGTATAACCGGACC
The DNA here is from genome assembly GCA_037127255.1 of Persicaria tinctoria. NCBI lineage: Eukaryota > Viridiplantae > Streptophyta > Magnoliopsida > Caryophyllales > Polygonaceae > Persicaria > Persicaria tinctoria. The sequence continues at coordinate 12,254,049 of JBANSL010000020.1, read as the reverse complement.
TGTGGAACCAAATCTAAATCCGATCAGCTTGTTGTCATCCCGTGCTTCCATGGCGAGCCTTCGAGCTAAAATTTCTGCTCCCAGGATGAAGAGAAAGGGTGATAACGGATCACCTTGCCTTAGACCCCTGGAAGGAATAAATTGATCCATGGGACCATTGTTAACTAGAACAGAGAATGAAACAGATGAAATACATTCTTTGATCCAATTAACAAACGTCGAATGAAAGCCATATTGGCGTAGCACGATCTCAGTGAATTCCCAATCCACCCTATCATAAGCCTTTTCCATATCCAGTTTTAGGGCAATCCAACCTTCTTTACCTTTTTCGCGTTTTAAAAGAATGAAAGATCTCATGAGCTATCAAGACATTGTCCTGAATGGCCTTGTCATAATACAAACGCACCTTGTAGTGGGTCAATTATCCTTCCCATGACCTTTTTTAATCGTTCTGTGAGGATTTTCGAAATAATTTTATATATTGTGGAGCACAGACTGATAGGCCTATAGTGGGCAGTCGTTGTTGGATTGTCAATTTTCGGCAACAATGTGATAAATATGTGGTTTATTTTCTTTAGGAGGTGGCCAGATAGAAAGAAGCTTTTCATTGCTCGAACCACTGACGAGCCTACAATGCTCCACGAATTTTTGTAGAATTCAGCAGTCATTCTATCAGGACCAGGTGCTTTATTTGTCCCAAGATAGAACACCGCATTTTTTATCTCCCCATTTGATGGGATAGCCGTAAGCATTGTATTTTCCTCACTGGTTATCGTAGATGGGATAAGCTGAAGATATTCCGTTAACTTCACTTTATCGATTGGTTTTCTTTGAAACCGTTTCTGGAAGTCCCTCCTGATTTCCATGTTTATGTTTGCCTCTCCCATAATTTGGGTTCCATCGGCCGTCGTTATGTGTCGAATCATTTTGCGATTCCTTTTGCCTGTCGCTATTTTGTGAAAGTATCCTGTATTAGAATCTGTCAGACTAGTGTGCTAGGTTTTTGCTCTTCGATTCCAATATGATTTTTGGAAAAGAAGGAGTTTTTCTTTTTTCTTGATAAGGTTTTGCTCTTTCGAGTGCATATGGGTTGTCGAGTTGAACTTTGTTCTCTGTTGTATCTTTAATAATTGGTCTTCCACTTGACTTAGTTGTCTAAATATGTTACCAAAAGTCACTTTGTTCCATATCTTGGCCTTTTGTTTTAATAGCATCGTTTTCCTAGTTAGTTGAAACATTGCAGAACCCGGGCAGCGAAGCCGCCAGGATTGTTTAATAATATTCTTAAAGTCGCCTCGTTGTAACCAAGAATTTTCAAATTTGAAAGGTGGTGGTTTATATGACTGGTTATTGGTAAGCTCGATAGTGATTGTGCAGTGGTCAGAAAACGAGAAGGCACCATTTTTGGTAGCCAGCAGTGGGAACTTCTGTAAAATTTCATGTTGGACCAGGACCCGGTCTAGCTTTTCCTTAATATTTTCTTGATCCCCGCTGTTCTTCCTCCAAGTGAATGGGTTTCTCCAAGATGGAATTTCCAACAAAGAGCACAGACTTTTAAATGTTGTTAGCCTATTAAATCTTCCTGGTAATGTGGTAGCTCCACCCTCTTTGTCTGAGAAAGCACTAATCTCGTTGAGGTCCCCAATGACCAAACTTGGTAGTTGGTTGAGATTAATTCCGTTTGTTAAATACTCCCAAAATGAGTTCTTCTATTGCTCCTGTGGTGGAGCATACACACACCACACCAGACAAGTGAAATTAGTTGTTAAATTGGTATATTTTAAAGTTATGATCCTAGGTTTTGCAGAACGAGTTCAATAGTCTCATATGAAAGAGTACCCTCTTTCCACATGACACCAAGACCGCCTGACTAACCAACAGCTGGCGACCAGACTGCATTGTCAAACCCCTCTCCCTTCCAAACTGAAGGTGTCGGGATGTTTTCCATTTTGGTTTATGCTAATGCAAGCAAATGAATATGTTCTGCTTTGCATTTGGTGCTTATATCAGTCCAAAAAGTCCTTCGTCCCATGCCTCTACAGTTCCAGTAACTAACTTTCATTATAACTGGAGATGATTGGGGACGATATCGGTACGCAATCCCCACAATGTGTATGAGCTTGTTGGTTAGATTTTTCATTGATTGTATTGTCAGAGGTGTTTTTGTCCAACCCACCTTCGAGTTCAGGGACGAGAAAATGGATCTCGATCATAGAACAGAAGATGAGAGAGACAAGAATACCGAGACTGAAAGTTCGTTGATTTGCATAAAGCAAATACCACTCAACAACCCTATCACCACATTGGCAGATGTATAATCCAACTTTAAATTTAGGACATGTCCCCACGAACCAGACAAGTTGCTCTATATAATCTGTCGCGGGTTCCATTTTTGATATAATTTGGAATGGTTGTAAGCATAGGTTCTTAACCCCCATAATATATGATGAAGAACTTTGGGTTATATACTCTGTCCTACGACAAAAAGGCCAAGCTTTGTGCCGTAGACAGATGGGTATTAGAGCTAAGAGCTCGGTGTGTAACCGGTTGTCATCTTGTATCCAACAGAAAAGAAAGCTCCCGTCAGGACACATGCATTGTAGACCAGCGTCTAGAGTTATAGATTTACAAGCAAGGACTCTGTTAAATTTGGAAAGTATTTTGAAACAGTTCATAATTTTCATTATATTATAATTACTTGGTTCATACAAAAGAGGGGCGGGAAAAACAACTTCCCTAACCCGACCAGACATACGAGAATTACAACACCTAGGACACTTAAATCCTGCACTCCGATACACCACAACCTCACCCAGCAACATACAAGGGGAGGAGAGATTATTTAGTTTGCTACCATCAAAGGATCGAACAACATAGATACTGGACCACCCACAGGATTCGGATAAGAGGAACCAACCAAGATACTGAACTAACCATAGATAAAGCTTACCAATACCACTCAGAGCCACCACAGCCATGAGCCATCCCAGGAAATATGAAATCTTGCTATTCATTGCGTGGTTTCTTTGTGCCACTTCCCATCAGAGAGGATGAGGCCGAGTCGGCTTCCCCGCGGCCCGACTTCTTCTTGCTTGACTCAGAGTTGGAGCTTGTCTTCACCTCCAGTTTTTCCATCTGGCCTGTCACAACAGCAGAGACACTGAATAGGCCCGGAGTGGCGCGGATGGACTCGGCCAGAGCTGCCGGGTTGCTGAGATTCGGGAGTGTGAACTCATCGCCAGGAGGGATGTTCTGCAAGAACACCTCCAGCTCCTCCTGCGAGTAGCGCTCCAGGGGATCTAAGCCATCCATGGACAGCTCAGCCTCAGTCATCTCCGTTTCCATGTACATCTCATCATCGTCTTCAAACTCGAAGAGCGAGTCGCGGGGCGCCATCAGCTCAAGAAACATCTCATCATTTGGGACCTCAGGCATCAGTGGGGAGAACACCATGAAGGGTGGTGGCTCAGCAGCAGTGGGCGGTTCAGGAGCCCGAGGAGGACTTGCAACCTTCACAGGAGAATTAGGCTCACCAACCTTAGATGATGCATGATCGTCTGAGGAATTAGAGTGGATAGAGGCTGGTGGAGAGGGACGAGGCATAGCATTAGCCCCAACCCACCTGAACACAACATCCCTAGTATTCCCAATCTTCGTGGTAGGAGCAACGCTCCTCCTTTTAGCCGCCACAGATACCCATTCACCAGCAACATCATCGCCAACACCACTAGCGTTCCCAGGCCCAGCAGGTGGATCCCGAGCCCCACCAGCAGCAGGAGCGGGCATCCTTCGACGCAAGGGACAATCAACAAAGAAATGGTCCAGCTTTCCAAAGCTACCACAGCCTTTAGGATACTCCTCAAGAAACACCGGATACTGAATCAACTGATCTTCCTCATTGGGCACATACACACACTAGTTAGGTATAGTAGTGATGTCAACGGTTACACAAATACGAGGATACCTTACCCTTTTGCAGTAAAGGCATCCAACTTCAGGATTTTCCCATAGCCATTTTCTTCCACAATTGAAGTGAGCACAGATTCGCTTATGAACTCAGCCGGCAATCCAGGGATCCGGATCCACATATCAAGAGTGGTGAGAGGCTCAGTATCAGGATCAAATCCCTGGCGCCAGGGCTTGAGGAGCAGCAGCTGGCTTTGGATATGGTAAGGCCTACCATTCCACACCTTCTCCTTATTAGATGGCAGATTGAACTTCAATTCGAACCAGTTATTGGCCATGGGAATCACCTGGAATCCACCTTCCAAGAAACGCCAGTCAAAGCGAATCTTCTTTCTGATTTCCTTCAACTCCAGAGGGTCGCCGATGATGGTCGCAAAGAGGGTGGTAGTCTTCAGCTTGCTGATATTCTCTCGGACCCCCGCCAGGCGAGCCTTTTACTGCTCGATATCGAAAGGTAATTTTCCTTTTCCCTTGCTCACACCATTGGCCGGGATCGCACCCGCATCCTTAGGGGAAGACCCCCCCTCGGATGAGTTGTTTGGAGCCATGCTCCTCAGATTGTGTTTTCCCTTAGGAAGTTTGTTCGTTGGAAGGGTTGGCTCCTCCCTAAGGACTTGCTTCCCTTTTTCCTTAGCCGCCGGCGCCATAGCACCACCCACAAACCACAAAACCAGAAAAAAGACGGGTGTTATTAGAAGGTGAATTGTAAAGAGAGAAGATTGGCGGTGAACAAGCCACCCCCAAGCCTTCCATTTATATAAGCATTGAGCACCGAACAAGAGAGGATACCACCAAACATCATACCTCTGCAAGATCTTCATTAATGCAGAATCGAGCACACGCTTATCCTTGTACGGACCTCCCAGTCGCATGAAAGACGAAAACCTCTTCATCCAATCCTTTGATTTGATTTTTCCTTGCGGCGGAAGGATCCACACATGCATCCACCACTTCCATTTACTCCACTGTACTTGAGGATCTTCATCTTTCCTCACAGACGGCCTCCAGCTCAGCCTGAAGAGCCGAATACACTTAATGGAATGGATCGTCGAGCACTCAACAACATCTTCCAAGGGCCATGCCGCTAGCCCTATGCACCAAATTAGGATCAAACTAGCCTTCACAGATAGGCCATGAACAGAAGCCCCATCAAATCTCACTGGATTCGGGTTGAAATCGAATGATTTTGGCCAGTAATTATAGTTAGGGTTCTCCGCCGCAGGGAAGAGAAGGGGGAAAGGGTTTTCGCTCATCGAGAGCTTTTTTAGATGGAGCTCGTTTTAACAGGTCTAATTATATACATACATAAACCGTATCATTAATATGATTGGTGATTATAAAATCAATAAAATTTCACTTATCAAAACAAGTACACATATATACAAGTAGATTTGTAACACAGAGAATGGCCAAATTATGATGATGCATGGTTGTGCAGTGTGCTATATTGAATTATGAGAGCCCAATTAAATCTAAATGTAAGTTTTTCCGTCATCTGTTAAAAAAATATATGCCGTTTTAAGAGTAAAATCTTGTTAAGAAAAACATGTTATTTTAGGTATTTTGCTCTTCACTATCCAAAATTACCCTTGTAATGATTAGTAATTTATTAGTTGTAGTTTTCAATAAAGTGAAAAAGTAAAGTAATAATTAGGGATATAAGTGTATTTTTATTTGTTTTTTTTAAAAAGTTGCAAATGTATAAAGCGACATGTTTTAATTAACGGAAGGAGTATATATATTAGTGGATGATCATGTACTACACACGGATTTCCTTTTCAAAATTTTTAATAAAATTTGATATATATATATATATATTCTATATAACCAATAATTTATATTACTCGTTTAATTTTATATACTTTCAATCTTATAATTTTAACGATTTATTTCCTCGGTAACTATATATAACATGGAGTATTTGTTATAGGAAGCAAGTTTGAAAAACATATTTTATTTTATAATTTTAGTTTTTTCTTAGATATATAAATATAAGTATTTTATATTTTTATCCATTGCTATGATATTTTCTAAAAAATAAAATAAAATAATCTACATTTATCCATTTGTCATATATCTAACCTAAATACTTAATATAAAGGAAAATTTGCTAAAATGACCTTCATATCCGGAAGGTTTGCATGAGTAACCCAATCCGAAAAAAATTTGCACAAAAGCGGATATCCGGATTGAGGAGGCAAGCGGTAGCCGGTAAACTGAGAGGAGTCGGGAAAGAGGAAAAAAAACAAAAGGAAAGAGGGGAAAGGGAAACAGAGGAGGAAGACGCCTCATTCGAACGGCGAGCTCGGGTGCCATGAAATCGAGGGGAGCGGCGGTGGCGGAGGCGTCGGAGAAGGGCCGGACGGCCGATTAGATTGGAATCCAAACCGACCCCATTCATCCTCTCCTTCCTCGTCTGTCTCTCTCTCTCTACCAACAGATGGGAAGGTCGCCCTAATCACCGGCGGAGCAAGTGGGATCGGTGAGGGGAAACCGCCAGGCGCTTCGGTTTCGACTCCAGCACCACCGTCTCGCCGTCGGACTTTTGTTCTCGCAGCTTCGGCGCCCTGTGGGTACAGCCGCCTCCTCCGATGATCCTGGTTGCGGTGCTTGGAAGGATAAGAAGGAGGAGATTCTTCAAGACATTGAGCTAATTACTCATCTCACCAAAGAGATTCTGCACTCCAAAAGGTCTCCCTTTCTTCGTCTTTTGTTTTCTCAATCGATCAATTGCCCGTCTATCTTTGATTATCTGATGATGTGAATTTGATTTGTTTTTTTGGTCGGCGTGTGAATTTGATTGGTTAACTATACTAGTTGAAAACTTAATTCCTGAGAGGCTATTTTGTACTGAACAATTTCACACTTGTATGATTGCTATAGAACTAAGCCAGTGAATGGAATGAAATTAGGGAAATTCTCAGTGCTATCTATTCCTGCTGTGAACTGCATATCACTGTATCAAATCTTGCCCAGGTTGTTCTAGAAGAAGATCAGAAATGGAAGTTGCCTTACTATTTCATTGGGAATTCAATCTTGCCAAGAAACTTGTTCTAGAAGAAGATTAGAAATGACCCTCCTGGATATGCAGGAAGTTGCTTTTGAAGAGCTGAAGAAAGAGCTGCAAGAATATTTGTAGTTGCTAATGAAATAAAGCAACAAATACCCTCCATAACAGCAGTCTCTTCTGGTGCAATTGCATCTGATTACCGGAGATTAAGAGTAGAAACTGTGTGCTCAAGATTGGGACTTGTTTCATTGGCATATCTTTGGAAGCAAGATCAGAGGCTACTCCTTGAAGAAATGGTAGCTAGTATCTTATCACTTATTAAGATTCTTAATTCAGAGTTAAGTTTAGAATGCATGTAGTTGCTAATGATGTCTTTTTTATTTTATGATTTGGGCAGGTGAAAAATGGCATTAGAGCTATATTAGTGAAAGTATTTCCACAAACTAGAAAATGCTTCTCATTTCCAACATCTTAATTGAATCAAAACAAATCTGTATTTCTTTTTGTACTTGCATTCGTAGAAGGTAAGGAGGGACCTCTCTTTTGATTTCATGGCAATTCATATCCTCATGTCATAGGTTGCAGCTATAGGCTTGGACCCTAAAAAGCATCTTGGAAAAGATATAGCAGACATGGAGCCTCATTTTCACCATTTACACGAGTATGTTTGATCTGTTGTGGATTTATTCTACTTATTTGCGGCAGCCTTCATGTATTTCAAGAATTATTAAATTTGTATTTCATATTATGGATTTCTAATATGTCCTTGCAGTTTGTATGGGAGCAATATATGTGGAGAAGGAGGGGAATATGAAACACTAACGCTTGTTGTCACCCATACTGAATTTACATGACGCATAATGTATTTTACTTGACATATGAATTTTTTTACTTGACACGTGAATTGCATATCCCTTCTTCAGTTTCTATGGAATGAATTGAAGAGACTTATACTTTGAATGAATTGCTTATCTGCTGAATATTGTTTGATGCATAGGATGTGTTTATTGATGTGAGATTCAATGGTAAAGTGCTATGTAGATGTTTGCTTGGTACTGACTTGTGCTTCCAGATTTACCAAAAAAAAATATTGAATCATTTAGGCATGTTTTAACATAAATATTCTTCACATACAGCCTATTAGCTCAATGGGAGAGCATTGTGGTGCAAAGTACAGACAAGTACTCTCCAAAAGCAAAACTGAATACAACTAAATTGAAAAATAAAGGAAGAATAAAGGGATAGGAGTGTAATTTTGACAAGCGGTGCATTGCATAATTGGAAAAGAAAACAAGTTGGGGAGGATGATGAATGGATACGAATAGGGTGAATCAAAATTGAAATCTGGGAGTTGAAGCAACCCATAGTTGGAGGACTTGTCAACATATTTATGCACAACAGCACAGGTGTGTTTGAGTTTGAGGTGTGGGCCTAAATGGTCAACCCTCAGGATGGGGACCCACCAATTCAAATATGAACTCTCCTCTCATCTCCTCTAAATCTCCTTTCCATTCCATCTCTCTTTTTGTTCACTTGTGAGAACACACAGACAGAGAGAGAGAGGGGTTAAGGATAAGGAGGCCGCCCTCCAAGTCTCTGTAGATGATGATTGACGAGGGACCATCCTCCTCATCCTCCTGCCTCTATCATTATATTTGCCCGTGCTACCTAAGTTTCTCCTATTCCTTAGGTAGGGATAAGTTTTTTACATTATTTTTTTTATGATAAAATTTTAAAATATAGATAAATTAATGTCAAGAGAGGATTATAGATACACAACTCTTGTGCTGTATCATCTTAACAAATCTGACTCATTGAACTAAAAATATCAATAGTTGAAATTAAAAATTATTTTTGTTTATTTACTCGTATTGAGTCATTATTCGTTGCAATGAAATTATTTGGTGGTACTTGCGATTATTTGTTAAAAAGAAATTTAGATTTTTACACATTTTTATAGACGAAATAATTATGATAAAACAAACGAATATATAATTTCTGCATACATGTACAAATCCACTTGGCTAGTTCCTCTGAATCTTCCAGAGGTGAGAGGTCCAACACAACCTCAAGTAATGAACCCTAGCTAGATTCATGTTTACACCTAATGCCATCCTTATCCCAAGACTCCAACTAGAATAGTTTTCCCGTAGAATAGAGTACCAACTAGTTTGTTACTAGGGTGATCTCAGATGGAGAGGAACAATGGATCAACATTAATCAACTTGCTGATGCACAGTTTTCCATGAGCGCGATGTCAATTTATGACAATATATAGTAGCTCTAATACCATATAAGGAATCTAAGAACACTAATATTCCTCAATCAAGCTTTCCATATCTGCAGTGGAGATCTGAAGCTCTAGGGGTAACAACTAGGAGAGAGAAAATAAAGTTTTCTTCTCTTTTTTTTTTTTTTTTTTGCTGATGCACAGTTTTCCATGAGTGCGATGTCAATTTAGAGGGAGGTTCCATTCTAAAACCACTTGGCAATAGAAGGAGTAGTCCACCGACTCATATAATAGAGCTTGATATGTTCAACTTTTCGATGTGGGACACTTTTGATCTCATTCACATCTCTAACAGTTCATATTATCGATGTGGGACACTTTTAGTCTCATTCACATCTCTAACAAAGAGAACAAACTAAAGCTACAAATATTAACTATCTACTAGTTTATTGTTTTATATCAAGCTAGTTGTTGAATCTACTTGGTCTAAAAGTGTATCCGATGTGTAATTTTATGAGAACAAAATAATGATAAAAATATGGTTAAATGTATAATTTTTAAAAATAAAGGATAATTTATGCAATATAGGATTATATAGCAGCAACAACAACAATCTCACTATATCTCGTTTAGAGCAGGGTCTAGGGGTCATGGTGTACGCTCCTTTACTCGAATTAGGTCGGGAGGGAGTTTCCATATGACCCAAGCAGAGGAAAGTGCAGGAATCAAAGTCAGAATCAAATAGAAGCAGGGACATGTCAGCAAATCAACCAAGCAGAAAGACAATAAACCAAGAGAGAAGAATCAAAAGGAAAGGGATATAGGCACAAAAAAGGATACGGTCTCCCATAACCCACCCTCATGCAATCCATTATTTGCGATATTTCGTCAATCCCCCTGGTAGGTGTAACAAGGAAAGGTCCCGCCTAATCACCTCCCTCCAAGATTTTTTAGGTCTACCTATGGTCCAGTGCACTTACTCGATAGGAAGCATGTCACATCTACGTACTGGTACATTCGAATTATATAGCTTAAATATATAATCTATTGTTTCGGAGGAATAAGATTAATTTCATCGAATTGATAATATATAATTTTATGAATAGAGTTCCACAAATCTAAATCATATCACTTGATTGAAACTTCACCCTTGATATTTTAAATTCATTTATTTATTCATTTTAAAAATTTGTTAGGGATTTCATTTTTGACAAATAATTATTCGATAAAATAGAGGATTTACAAGCCCCCGGTCAAAAAAGATATGGGTTGTTAGAATTCGTGATTGGTGTTTATTAACTTGCACGTAATATTTTCACAAATCTGATAATTAAAAATTGCAACATGTGTTCTCATCGTAATAAAAGGGAAGGTGTGATTTGAGCAATTCTATACATCTAGAAGCCCCTTAATCATCTTTGACCATTTTAGATATATTGATTTCTAAAATTCAACTCTTAGTTGAAATTAAAACATTACATTCTTCCTCTTTGATCGCTAGCATAATAAATTCATTTATGTTCCCACAAAATTTGTATAAACATACAAATGACTTCCATACCAAGCTATCTCAAAATTTTATACTCATCATGCACTAAATTTGTGGAAGAGATGAAATAGAACTAACACATTTCTTTTTTATCATAGGTTAAATCGATCATTATAAAAAAAATTAGGCAAAAAATGAGGATATATTATTAGAAAATAAAATTTATATCGATGAAAAGCAAATAAAATGCTTTCATAAATTTTTTTTGTAGAATCGAAAAATGGAGTTTTGATTTTTATACTTTAAAGAAGTAAATTGGAACAATGGAAAAGAGAAAACACAGATCTAATTCACATATTCACCAGGAGAGACAAAAATGCTTATGAAATCAGTTGAGTGTTTGCAGAGCAAGAACCACCCCCATTTATACAACTTCTGGCTCGGTCAACACACCTAACAACCTCCCTAACCAATTCTTGAATTGAGCTAAAAAGACCAAAATACCCCATTGCCGTTACACCAATGTTACTCTACATACGACCCTCAAGCTGGACTTGTGGATGGAACTACAAGGCCGAGCTTGGAGCACAATGTGTGATGCTGGTGAGCCCCTAAAGCCTTTGTCACGAGGTCAGCAAGTTGATGGACTTTAGACACATGAGATGTGACAATGAACCCTTGCTGAACTAGCTCCCTAATGAAATGGACATCAATCCGGACATGTTTAGTCCTGTCATGAAACACAGGATTGGAAGCTAAACATTGAGCAACCTTGTTGTCAAAAAACAAAGTGATGGGAGTGGGCACAACCAGATGCAAATCACTGAGAATTCCTTGTAACCAAATAATCTCACTATAGCAGCATAGTGTATACTCCGATACTCACTCTCTGTTGATGACTTGGAAACCACCTTTTGCCTTTTGGATTTCCAAGAAACCTAGGAAGAACCAAGGAACACACAATACCCTGATAGAGATCGACCTGTGTAAGGGCGCGCAATTACCCAATTAGCATCGCAATAAGCCTTCAATTGAAGATCTGAATTAGCAGGGTATGACAAGGCTAGGTTGAAACTCCCTTTAAGATAACAGAGCAAATACATTGCAGCATTCCAATGGGGTTGAATGGGATTTGGTAAAAACTGACTGAGCTGCTGCACTATAAATGAGATATCAGGTCCAGTTAACGTCAATTACAGTAACCTCCCGATGAGTCTCCTATAGCTTTCAAGGGAGCTGATTGGATCACCTTCATCAATGCAGAACTTGAGCCCTTTTTGCATAGGAAAGGTTTGCACTCTGTCATATGTGCATCCTTCAAAATGTCCCAAGATATTTTTTTTGTTGATTTAAAAGGATACCATTAAAGACCTAGATATTTCCATACCCAGAAAATAACGAGCAACTCCCAAGTCTGTAATTGTGAAAGTAGAGTGAATAGAGTTCTTAGTTTGATTGATCATTACCCATGATTAGCATGTCATCGACGTATACTAATGCCACAGTAAAGGAGTCACCAACAACACGAGTGAATAAAGAATAATCATGCATAGATTGAGTATAACCCAATGAAATCAAGAACTTGGTGACGAAGCCCGTTCGAAAAACCCCTTAATGGCAGATTCTGTGATCAAGTAGAGCGTGGACGAGTCTGGGTGATCGGACTTACTTGAGATACACGACGAGACTGGCATCCACGTACCATGACCTGTGCCGATCAAAGTTTGATCTTTCCGTGGATCACCTTTCACCAATGGACCCCATCAAACATCGGCTCTCGTTGACCAAGACGACTCCCGTCCGGGAAGGCTCTTAGAGCCATGAAACCTGGCCTATCCCTTTCCGGCCTATCCCTTTCCAGATTTCAAATACTGACCCTAAAGAATGAAGCCTTCTTGGCTATTTATAGGAAAATTTTGGTGATTCTCTTTGCATAATGTTTGACAAGTGTCCCATTAGTTGATGACAAGTGGTCTTTAGTTGGCGACAAGTGTCCATCTAGACAAGACATGTGTTCATGTGGTAAGTTAGTGGGTTATCCCACATTTTGACGTCCTTGTGGTATGCGGATGGCTTCTAGGTACAAGGAGTGATGGTAGGGATTTTTACATGCTAGAGGATATGTCGTCCGTGTGTGATCAAACACAACCACACCTTATTGACTTCTTTTCACCATGGTTCTCGATGGATATGTTGTTCACTCACGGTTGATCAAAGGCGGATATGTTGTCCGCGGGTGACTCATGGATATGAGTCAGTTGCGGGTGCTATTATTATATTTAATGAGGTTCTATTTGTATAGTGAAGAACCTCATTTATGAATTCGTTTACTCATATTTACTCATGGCATCGTAAATACTATTATTTATGTTAGTGCATTTTCACTTGGTGAGTTCTAAGTTCCACTGTTTGCTAGCTTGCTTCAAACCATAAAGAGATCGATGTGAGCGCAAAAATTTTCCTGGAGAAGCTTTGGTGTAGCCTTGAGGAGGAGTCATGTAAACCTCTTCATCTAGAAAACAATGAAGAAAGACATTGTTTACATCTAACTGATGTAACTTCCAACCCTGACATCCGCAAGAGCTAGGATGATCCGAAATGCAGAGAGTTTGGCCACACACAGTGTTCTAAAAAAGGGTCTTGGCGGCCGCCAAGACAGCACCAAGACGCTTGGCGGGCCCACACCGCTTGGCGGGGAAGGGCCTTGGTGGGTATGAAGCGGCACCTTGGCGTCCTTGGTGGGTGTAAGACGGAGACTTGGCGGCCTTGGTGGGTGAAAATCGGGCTTGGCGAGGAAGAGTTTAGGTGGGCACGGGACGGAGGCTTAGCGGTCTTGACAGTTTTAAATTGAGATTATTTAGTTTTTATGGTTTCAAATTTCTCAATTACAAAGTTGTGCTAGTTATTTGAATATAGCTTTGCGATTTTATGTTTGATTCGGACAACTTTAATATGACCATGATGGTTTTTTATTTGATATATCATATACTTGAAATAAATGAATAATTTATTACATAATATATGTTTTATACATAGTTCATGGGATAAATATAAGAAAATAATTTAAAAAACCGTTTTGTCTGCCAAGAAACCGCTAAGACGGCCGCCAAACCGTCTTGACGCTTAGTGGTACCCTGCCGCCAAGCGTTTTTAGAACATTAGCCACAGGTGAGAAGGTCTGTTTGTAGTCTTTGTCTTTGATATATGTGTAACCTTTTGCCACCAATCTAGCATTGAACCTTTCAATCTCTCCATCGGGTCTGTACTTGATTTTATAAATCCATCGAGACCCAATAGCTCTCTTACCTGGTGGTAAATCTGTAACATACCAAGTGTCATTACTTTCCAAAGCATCACTCAACTTCCATAGCTAGTTGGCACCGAACATCATCTTTGGCTTGATTATAAGTTCGGGGCTCAAACACAGAACATACATTGACTAAAGACTAAACATAAGAGGAAGATAAATGAGCCAAATTTTGGATGGAGAAAACTGAGAAGGATTGAGGTAAGGATTCACTAGATGAAATCCTCCTAGTGGGAAAATTAGAACAAATATACTCATCTAGCCGTGGGGGTCTATGAATAAGTCGTTTAGGTCTAGGAGCCACACCTTGATTCTTATAAACATGCTCTATGGAACTAGCTGAGTCCTGAACAATAGAATGATGCTCATTACTATGACCTGAAGAACTCCCACTATTACTGTCACTGTGAATGGAAATCGATGAACTATGATGTGCCCCTTTATCAAGACCATGATCCAACTGTGTATGAAAGAGGACCAATAAGGGCTCATCATTAGCAGGATTAACAAGAGGTAACTGTGTCTTAGGAGAGGAGGTTGCAAGCAATTGATTCTCTTTGTTAGGGAAGATATGTTCCTCGAATTTGACGTGCCTACTGATAATGGCAGTTCCCTGATCAAGATCAAACAATTTAAAGGCTTTCTAACTAGGCGGATATCCAAGGAAGACACACCTCCTGGCTTTAACTCTCCACTTATCTTTCCAGTCATTTGGTTAAAAAGCATGGCACAAGCAACCTACTACCCTCAAATTATCAAGGGATGAAGGAACTTTATACAAAATCTCAAAAGGAGATTTCCAATGAAGAATGGAAGAGGGAGGTCCCCTCCAAGCTTATATGGTGTTCATGATATCTCAATATTTTCAATGTGGGACAACCCCATATTCCAACACACCCCCTCAAGTGCGACAACTTTAGCTAACAAGTTGCACTTGTCACATGCGCTTAAATGGGAACCAATGTCCGCGACATGTCAACAAAGCCAACAATCCCACTAATCCAAAGTCCATACCGAAACAAGCCAAACCTGGCTCTGATACCATTTAAAGAAATAAATTGGAACAATGGAAAAGAGAAAACACATATCTGATTAACATATTCAGAAGAGAGAAAAATGCTTATGAAATCAGTTGAGTGTTTACAGAGCAAAAACCCCCCATTTATACAACTTTTGGCTCGATCAACACACCTAACAACCTCCCTAACCAATTCTTAAGTTGAGCTGAAAAGACCAAAATACCCCCCTTGTTGTTACACCGATGTTACTCTACATATACATGTTGGATCATGAATTAGTACCTCTATCCAACCTCCAAAAAAACCCTAATATCTAGAACTTTTAATTTTTAAAATGGAATGTTTATGAAAACTCTAACCCTGTTACATACAATTTCTCATTTCTTAATCTTTTGAGGGATCAAGTTAATTTTAGTTCTTTCGATTTGAAATGTTTGTTTTCTATATTTCTCTTCTACTAAGTTATATTATCATACTGATAAACTTTTTTTTTCATTTCATTGGAAATTTCGTCTCTCATCGTTAGAGTTTTCTTCTCTCTTTTTTTTTTGTGTGTTTTTTTTTTCATTTTCATGGCCAGAGATCGAGTGATTTTTAATTTTTCAAGTCACTAATTATGTTGAATGTCACTAATTATATTTTTGTCATCAATTTTTCAAGCCACTAATCATAACCCGTCGTTTCAATTGTTATTAGTGAGTTGAAGATTGTTTTTTTTATTGGTAAAATTTTGGAAGAGGCTAGGTCCTACTGGTCCATCAGCCAATGGCATCCTTGCGGATGCAAATGCAAAGTTCTCTATCTTGCATAAGATCAACCAAGGTCGAAGTCTGGAACAAGTGAGCGACACGGTCCGCACATCGGATAATTTCCTTGAAGACATTGAAAATCGAAACGACCTTGAAATGGAGGAGCAAAAATTCGAATGTCAGAGAGAAGGATTTCGATCTCACAATTAGTTAAGGGCACTGTCAACCGCTATTAAGAGCATTAATAACCACCGGATATTGAAGATTGGTTTTGGTTTTGATGTTCTAATCAATCGTAGTTTCTGCTTTTTTCTATATTTCAAATTTGGGTATCTATTTTTGAAGAATTACTATTGTGAATCCAAATTTTTAGGCCTAACACAAGAGTCACTCATGTCATTGCTTGTTATAATAGAATTATAAATATTAAATTCACACATTAATTAATAAAAATGGATGTTACAAATTGTATAAAATACCCTTACTCTTCAATTAATGGTTGGGTTTTATGTTGGAGTAGGTTGAATGGCATTTATTAAACCAAAGGCAGCCAGCCGCAGTTGCAAGTTGGTTAGAGTGGGACTGTGGGATCCCAAATGTTGTACCATACGTGGTCTCTTCTTGTAAGTTGTAATACACGGAGTGATTAATTCATAGATTTTTTTAATTATATAAAAATAATTTTATTAATAAATAAAATAAAATAAAAATAAATAGGTCTATTCAAAATAATACTCTCATCCAATCAATATATTTGATATTTTAAGATTTTACAAGTTCTAACTTTTCCTATTATTTATTTATTATTTAATATTTTCAATTCCCTTTATGATTAATAAAATAATGCTCTATATTCAATAGGATAAAATAGGATTAGGATCCTCTCCCTGTAAACTTTTCCTAATATTGTCCTAATAAACAAATTCTAACCATCCAAATAAATGAACGATCAACGTTGACCATTGACCATTAATAGTTTAATACTCCATTTGAGGAATGGACTACCTAACCTAATTAAATAAGTTTATTGTCTAATTAGCTAATTAAAGATTCTAAATAACGTACTTACCTAAATCACCCAATTAAAAACGGTTACAAATTTTGCAGTGTGGAGATTATGATTGTGTGGGAGTGTCCCACATTGATTAGAAAGTAAATCCAAGCCTTGCATATAAGCCGGTGAACTACCCCACCTAACACCAATTGGTTCTAGGATGGAACCCCACTCGGCTTGTGTGCTCGACTTGGTTAGCGCGAGTATGATTGTGTGCTCGGCTTGGTTAGCGCGTTTGCGCTTGGGCGTGTGTGGCCCCCCAGTCCCCACGTCGGATGACCCACCGCTGTGATTTAACACATAGGCTAAACTTTTTAACTAATCTTTTTTTTTTTGAATTTATTTTAAATTGTACACATGATAATTTGTTATTAGTGTTACGAGCAGTGGCAGAGCCAGAAAATTTTCGGAGGGGGGCACCGTCAGAAATGTACGATATTGTTTTGGATTAAATTTACATGAAGAATTATATATAATGCGACAATTAATGATGTTATTTTAAGATAAAATATCACCGGTTTATGATAAAATGCTATTAGAGAAAATTTGCCCAACGGGCCCATTTTTGGGCCTCTATTTGGAGAGTGTCTCCCACCCTTCTCAAATTAGGGTTTTGTCCACCTAAACTTGGAGATTCGGCGGAGGCAGAGGCAGAGGTCCTCT
The DNA here is from genome assembly GCA_037127255.1 of Persicaria tinctoria. Classification (NCBI taxonomy): domain Eukaryota; kingdom Viridiplantae; phylum Streptophyta; class Magnoliopsida; order Caryophyllales; family Polygonaceae; genus Persicaria; species Persicaria tinctoria. The sequence continues at coordinate 12,236,562 of JBANSL010000020.1, read as the reverse complement.
TCCCGTCATCTTCATCTTTGTTGAAAGTAGATCTGGTCGTAGTGGACCGGACATCCCCGACGACGACCTTGCTGCGAGGCCATAGGCGGAGACGACTACCGATGATGTTGATGACGATGCGAGGGCGATGGATGCGAGGGCGGGCGGGCGATGGATGCGAGGGGAGGAAACGCCATCACCATCCTTGTTTCAGCAAGATCCGGGTACGCAGCTAGGACGTTTGCTGAACATGGCTTGGCCGATGGGAAGCTCTGCATTGTTTCCAAAGAGGTTGGTGTTTTCCTTTCTTGTTTGTTCGATTGCTGATTTTTCATGTTCATATTGCTAATTGCTTCATTAAAGAGAGAAATCAGTTCCAATGTTGGTAGCTTAGGTGTCGAATGATTTTCGGAGCAATTACTCTTGCTACTACTACTGCAATTACAATGAAGCTAATTTTTAATGTTCATGAAAGAATTAGATGAAAGAATGAGTTGCTGTCAGAATGAGGTGATAGCAATTATGATTGCTGATTTTTCATCTATTATGTCGAGTGAATTTGTCTTCTCTTGTGGAAGCTTGTTTTCATCTATTATCTCGAGTGAATTTGCCAAGCTAATTACTCTTGCTGATTTTTTTTATGTAAGTGCCTAAGTGGAAGCTTGTACTTCCCTTGGCAATTTCAGCAATTTTTTTATGGGATCTGAAATGCTGAAATTAATTTTCATTAGAATTTGCTAAAATTGTTGTTGTTGAACTTGCTTTAAATCTCCTTTAAAAGCCTCTGAGCTCAATGGTAGAGCGATGTGCTATGCGCAAATATGTGGGTTCGAATCCCACATAGGCTAAATTTTATATCCCGTAACACGGTTTCAGCATCAACAACGTTGATGAAATCGGGGTTTCGACATCAACAACGTTGTTGAAACCGTGGTTTTAGCATCAATAACGTTGTTGGAACCGGGGTTTCAGTATCAACAACAGTGCTGAAATCGGGGTTTCAGCAACGCGGAAAAAAAAACATTTTCAGCAACGCGAAAAAAAAACTGTTGAAACATGAGGGGGGTTTCGGCATCAACAACAGTGCTGAAATCGGGGTTTCAGCAACATGAAAAAAAAAATAGTAACGCGAAAAGAAGAAAAAACTGTTGAAACAGAGGGTGGCACATGAGTTTCAGTAACTCTGAAAACGCGGAAAAAAAAAAGCAAAAAAAAAATGCTGAAATAGAGGGTGGGACATGGGTTTCAGCAGTTTCGCGAAAAAAAAAACTCAAAAAAAAAAAAAACTGGGGCACAATTTCAGCAAATTCGTTTCAGCAGTGTCAGAAAATTGGTGGACATTTTGCTAATATGGAGAGGGTGGGGGACAATTTCCTAATATGGCCAAAAAATATGGCCTGTATAGTAACTGCCCCATGCTATTATTATTTTTTTGCACCTAAAAAAAAGTCGAGTATGAGTTCAATTTCAAATATAGGTTCTAATCGAGCTTGACTTGTTTCTAAATGAGCTAAATATAATCAAATATTAATACTAGACTTGTTTGGCTCAAATAAAAACCCTAGTTAAGTATAATTTATTGTACTCCTAACATATAATATACGTGTAACCAGATATAAAAATTTTAAATTTGCGTAACTTTTTATCTAATTGTCAGAATGATTAGTATAACCTCTCATTTCGAAGCTCTCGAGATAAAGTATAGTATATAAATATTAATTTAAGTAAAATATAAAAACATTATAGCATATTGAAATAAAATTAAAGTGATTAATATGTCCTGAATTTTTAAATATTCATAACTTTTTACTCAGATGTCGGATTAAGGCGTATTATATATCAAAACGAAGCTACCGATGAGGAGAATACACCTAGATAGTTCGTCGCGTGAGAGAGGGGGCACGTGCCCTAGTCCCCCCCCCCCCCCCCCCCCCCCCCCCCCCCCCCCCCCCTCAGCTCCGCCCCTGGTTACGAGTATATGCGTAGATTTGTCCTATTGGACTTTGGAGGGATAGGAGGAAGCAGGTTTAGCGTGTCTTTACATCAACGGCTTAAGGAGATGCGTGTCTCAACTGTGCACGTGGCGGCCCCTTAATTTGTCTTTTCTTCACCGCTTTTGTAGACGCCTCCTCTCTTCCTGCCTTTCTTTCCCCATACGCTGTCGTTGTTGCCTCCCACAGCTATGCCCTCAGCTGCTCCGCTCTTGGGTCCGTCTACCATCGTCCATCCAATGGGATTTCGTAGAGTTGAACTCGTGGAATTGGTAGGATTACTCAATAAACATTTATCGACCCTTAAAAATAAATTTAAAAATAACTAAACTAATCTAATATCTAATCTAATCCAACACTCTCTCTGTTTTTTTTAACCTACATGTCATACCCTTAAGGTAGTATAAGATACAAATCAAAAATAATTTCCTACAAAAATAATAATTTATTGTAAAATAAAGAGTAATCTAAAATTTATTGTAAAATTTATTGTAAAATAAAGAGTAATCTACTAGCTTATATACTCGGTTTGTATTGTTAAAACTTTCGATTTGAGAAAATTTTGTCCTTTCACACCTCAACAAACTCTGATTGGTTAAACTTTGTTTATTTATTTCTCCCTCTTTTTATTAAAACATGCCGTTTAGTTTTCATGCACGTTTTTTATATTGATAAAAAACTTTATTTGATTAAAGCTTTATATTTTATACAGAAAAATAATAGGCTAAAATAATCTTTGATTTTGTTTTTTCTCTAAATTTTGTAAAATTTTGGATATTTTCCATTTTATTATACGAAAAAAAAAACGAATTTGATGCAGCGGGGCTTGGTGAATCACTGGAGACAACAAAAATGTTTGAAAATAAGATGCGAAGACGTACGGAACAACGTGGCATACATAAATGGATGACATATATATCATCCCGATATGTAAGAAAGGCTTTTAAAAAGAAAACAGCAACTAACTTTTGAGGAAATACATGCAAGTGATCACCATTATCTAATACTCTATACAAACTGAACCTCAAACAAAGTTTCAAATTAATAATAATAAATAAATGCAGACCACATAATATAATAATAATAATAATAAATAATTGAGAATAGGCAATTTCAAGTTATGTATATATAAAGGCTGAATTGGTTTGTTAGCGAAGAATATGGTGGGCTTTTGGCTTCTTTCGTATGCGTACGAATTAATCTATTATCAAATCTACTACATTCATTATTGCATTTTGACATGACTAATACTTTTTTTTTTAATACAAGGTGCTCGATCCCTCAACAGAGAAAGAGAAGATCAAACTAGCGTGCGACAATATATTAGCGACCTGGCTGACTTCCTGTAACGTGTGGGAGAAATCGATGGCCTCGAAGGATTTGCAGAGGCTGAGAGCGTCAATGATCGCCATCTCAGTAGTCCATGTGCAAGTACCGATCCCTCACAGGGTGTTGACAACGGTCAGACAGCCTCCTTCCACCACGAGGCGAGGGAAGCCAATTCTCACAGCAGAAATAAGGTCGGAGTGAAGACCAAAACACTCAGCTAGGATCAAAGAAGCGCTCCCAAGTCCATGCGCACCGCAGGACACCACTCTACCACGACAATCGCGGATAAAAAAAAACCAGCAGCAGCTTGCCCAGACGCGACCTTGGCTCCATCAAAATATAGCTTCATGCATGAATCCATCGGACAGTTTCTTCCATTTAACTTTTTTCTGGCATCTCGATCTCTTTTGAGGGTTGTGATGTATAGATGTGCTTTCATCATTCTCTAGATCATATTCTAGAGCTTTTTTCCAAGATAACCTATATTGTGTAAGGATCTTTATCCATTGTTCCATATTTTAGACATCATGATTTTCGAAAAGAATTTTATTCGTCATAGACCGAATCCCCCGTAAGGAAAATGCTAGTATCGATTTTTGAGTAGTTGATAGTTGAGAAAAGATTTCAATACTTATCATCTTGTATGTCTTGTTCGTTTTGTCAGTGTTTCGTATTATTCTTTCAATCTGCTTGTCCATTCTTCCGATTAGTGTCAGAGATGTCTGGCATGTCGTGAATAAGTGGGTTACACCTTCTTCGCAATGGTTGCAGAGGGGGCAACCCAGGGGGACATTAATTCCTTTGTTTGTAAGTCTGATTTTCATTAGGGTTCCATTAAGGATATTTTTTTTCCCAAAGAAGGGTTTTAATTTTCGACGGACAGTCAATCTTCCATATCCACTCTAATGGATCGAAGGTAACTCTTCTTGCTTTTGTGATATGGTCCAAATCGCTAGCCGTAGAAAACCAGCCATTTCTACTAGCTTTCCAATATAATCTATCTTCAATATCTGTTTTAGGGATATGAATTCTTAGGATCTGGTCTACAACATTCATCGGAAGGTTTTGTTTTAATCTTTCTTCATTCGAAGTTTTGTCTGGATTTATAAACTGGTCAATTATATCGGATTCTTCTATTTGGTTTTGTAGTCGAGTTTCTTAAAGGTAATTCTCATTGTATAGTCATTTGTCCTTCCAAAATCTAATCGTTTACCATTGCCAATTTTCCATATCAGCCCTTGCCAGAATTCATCTTTTAATTCCATCAGTTTAGCACATTCCCATGAAGTGTTTTTCTTCTTTTTGTAATCCAAAATGTTTTCATCTTTAAGATATTTTTCTCTAATAATTTTCACTCATCCATTCTGATGCTCAACTAGAATTTTTCATTATAATTTCATTTGAAGGGCCTTGACATATCTTTTGTTTTGTTTATGCTTAGTCCACCTTTATTTTTTGGTCTGCACACTTTGTCTCAACCAATTAATGGCTTGTATGTCGAGTCCTTATTCCAGAAAAAACATTTGTTAGTTTGGTCAAGCTCTGAATGTATGCTTATAAGAAGCATGAAATTTTGCATCAAGTAATTCGGTTTGGCAGATAAAGTCGCTTTGACTAGAATCACTTTTCCTTGTTGGGATAGTTCATTAATTTGCTCTCCATTTTGTTAATTGGTTCTTTGTTTTCCCAAAAACCTCACCAAATGTCTCCTTAGTTACTCTGCCATTTATGATAGGGCAATAAAGGTATTTTTCTAGAAATGTTTGGTTTGGAATTTGCATGCAGTACTGAAGTTGTTGTTTTTGCTCATTTGAGATCCCATTGGTAACCTGGAAAGCTGATTTTTGAAAATTTATTTTTTAGCCAGAGATCTCACAGTACTCATCCAAAATCTTTTTCACCGTCGAGCATCCTTCCGGTGTCGCTTTGACAAATATCATTATGTCATCGATAAAAGAAAGGAATGGAATATGATCACCATTTCTAGATATATATCTTGGAACCAATAGAGTTTCTAGTTTGGTCGCATTGATATTGGAGTCTAATGGCTAGCATTTCTGCACCTATGATAAATAGGTATGGGGATATTGGGTCACCTTGTCTCAAGCCTCTAAGTGGCCGAAATGTTTTAGTCAGTTCATCGTTAACCAGAACGGAGAATGATACACTTTGGATGCATTCCTTAATCCAGTCACAAAATTTCTACAGAACCCAAATATTTCCATAGTAGCAAGGAGAAACTCTCAATCCACTATGTCATAGGCTTTCTCTATGTCTAATGTAATTGCAATCCATCCCTCTTGGCCTGTTCTGCTTCGAAAGGTATGAAAAATCTCATGAGCGATTATCATATTGTCTTGAATTACTCTGTTGGTAATAAAAGCTCCTTGCAATGGGTGGATAATTTTACTCAATAAGGATTTCATTCTATTCGCCAATATTTTCACAATGGTGTTATAAATGGTCGTGCAGTGACTGACTGGTCTGTAGTTATTTGTTATTTTTTGGTCATCAAATTTTGGATTAGGGTGATAAACGTTTGATTTATTTGTCTTATCATCCGTCCAGAATGGAAGAAGCCTTTGATAACTTTTATAATTGATGGTCCCACCAGATGCCAATAACGCTGGTAAAATTCAGCAGTCATACCATCCGGACCTGGGGATTTGTTTTTTTCAATTAAAAAAACAGCATTTTTTTTATTTTTGATTGATCTTGTGATCAGGCCATTGTCATCAGAGATCTCCGGGTTTATCGAGGAAAGGTATTCTTCCAATAGTCGTCTGTTGATTTGTTCTTTTTTAAACCTCTTTTCAAAGTCCACTCGGATTTCTTCTCTGATGTTTTCTACGCTAATGATTGTAGTTCCACTTTGGGTTCTTATTTCTCTTATGATTTTCCTATTTCGGCGACCTGTTTCTACTTTGTGGGGATACCCTGAGTTGGTATCCGGTAAATTCAGATGTTTTGTCTTCGCTCTTTGACTACAATACATTTTATGGAAATGTAATAGCTTGTTCTTTTTTATTTATAAGTCGTAGTTGTTTGTTGTTGTTTCCAGATTGCTAACTTTGGTTTGGATTCGTTTGTAGTACTATCAATTTATCTTCAATGTCTTTCAATTGGCGGAAGATGTTTCCAAGAGTAGTTTTATTCCATTCTTTGGTTAATCTTTTGAGGGTTTGCGTTTTCTTAACCACTTGAAACATACGTGACCCCACAGAAGACATACGCCATGCTCGGGCATTCCGGTAGTCTTTTCTTTGGAGCCACATTTTCTCAAATTTGAAGGGTCTAGCCTTTTTACTTTCATTGTTTTTGATTTCTATGGAGATTGGAAAATGATATGAGGATGGGAGAACGTAGTTTCTAGCTGCTATATGTGAGTACCATTGAAGGATTTGGTCTTGTACAAGAGTGTTGTCTAATTTCTCATAGATATCAATGTTGTTCACATCCGTTCTATTTTTTTCTCCAGGTGAAACTATTCCTGAGCGTTGCGATATCAAGCAGGTTATATTGGTCCTTATAGGTTAATATTCTTTGAAATCTGTTCGGATTAGGGGGTACAACCCCCCATTTTTTCAAAAGAGCATTGCATCTCGTTTAAATCCCCTGGCCATCACAATGGAAGGGATGTCGATCCCTAGAATGTGGTCTTGGAGCCTGGACCAGAATAGGGATTTTTCACCTTCTTGGGCGGGCGCATAAACAAAATAGCAAGCGAAGGTCGACCTGATGTCATTGTCTTCTATTTTCCTAGTGATAAGTTGATCGTCTGTTCTCATAATAGAAATTCTCCCACTAGGGATTTGACAGTCTTTCCATAAGGCACAGATCCCTCCCGATCTACCCCTCGCTGGAACCCAACAAATCGAATCGAATCCCACCTTTTTCCAAACGGCCTCCGGGGGTTGCGATTCAGTTCTTATTTCCATAAGAACCAGAAGTTGTATATTTTCTATTTTACAGAAAGTTTCTACCTCAGCCCAAAGGTTTCTTTTTCCAATCCCACAACAGTTACATGTACGGATTTTTATCCTAACTTATTTTGGTATGAACTTGTCATTTTCATATTTCTAGTGTCATGGCCGGTTTCGATGTTGAATTTTACCTTTGTTGTACGGTTCATTTCCATTGATAGTTCTAAGGTTCATTTCCATTGATAGTTCTAATACGTTTATAGCGTTGATTTGTGCTTTTATCATTTATAATTTTCTATTTTCGATGTTCATTTCTTTTCCTAGCATTCTTATAGTTTTTATTTCTTCTTTTCCCCATTTTTCTCTTTTTCTACTCACTTCTTTTCCAAAAAAAAATTGTTCAATTGATTTATAATAGTTTTTCACAAATAGGCGTTATTGGTGTACTGCTTTCCTATTTTCCTAATCGATTTATATATGAATTACCCAATACTCGTGGTATTGTAGATATACAAAGAAGGTAGACAGATTTGAGTATTTGACCCATCAAATTAAAATGAAGAAAATGAATGTCCTTGCTTGAATTACGTATTGCCTTTGATACGAAGGTAGATAGATTGTATGTGTGCAAATATATATCTGAAATAAGATGAGATCACGTGAAAAAAAAAGATACAATTAAACCAAGCTTTATTATATAAAGTACGTATACGTTTTTTACAAATTAACCAAACTCTTTTGTTCACAAATTAACAAGAAATCATTTTTTATTTTATTTTTAAAAGTCAAAATTTGCCCCGTGATTAACTCCATAGAAAAGACTAAAAATTTCCCGGTTCACGGGTCTCTGCCCATACTACGTTATTTGGTTTTAGCATGTATATATTTGGAACAATATATACAAAAGGTTAGTGGATGTGTGACTATTTTCATTGTCAATTCGATCTTAGATGGAATCTTATTTTGCTTATATATGTTTAGCTTATTCTGAAAAAAAGATATCAATAATAAGATATTTAAATATGGTAAATAATAAATATATAAAAAATTGTTCCTAGTTTTTTTTTAATATAAAAAAGAATAGGTATTAATATTTATTGTTTTTTTTCAAATTTTAATATTTAATCATTTTTATAAATTATTAGCTTCGTTTTTATATAAATTTATTTATGTAAGAGAATTTTTCTTTTTTTTTTTAATCAATGATAATTTAGGCTGTGAAATATATTGCAATAATATAAGAAAATTTCAGATTATAACTATAATCTATTTTTAATTATAATTATATATTTTTTATAATTTTACTATAAATAAGTAAAAATATTATTTTTAATCTATCTTTTTTATCATAAATAAATGCCATTACTATATCTTAAAAATATATTTTATTTTATTTTTGAAAAATATTATGTTTGATCTATTAACAGTTTGCTTAATAATCTAGCTATGATATAATATTTAAATATTATTTTTGCATTAATATTTTTGTGAGAATTAATAAGTCACCTTGTAGAACGCTAGCTATATATATAGGGGAGAGTTATAATGAAACGAATAATACGGTGTAACAGTGAAACGAATGAATATTACGTCATATTCATATGGTTATTACTTTTTATGAATAGAAAAATATGAGTATTATATTGTGTGATTATACATCTATAGGATGTAAATATGGGTATATGAATATAATACTCCGTATTATTTATATTCAAATAACATAAAATGAATAATATTGACACACAAACCCCTTGATTAGTATAGATAGATAGATAGCAAATACTATAATAACAAAAAAAAATTGGGTTAACTTTGTCCGTATTATTTATATTCAAATAACATAAAATGAATAATATTGCAAACCCCTTGATTAGTATAGATAGATAGATAGATAGCAAATACTATAATAACAAAAAAAAATTGGGTTAACTTTGTCCGTATTATTTATATTCAAATAACATAAAATGAATAATATTGACACACAAACCCCTTGATTAGTATAGATAGATAGATAGAGGGGCAGTTACTATACAAGCCATATTTTTTTGCCATGTTAGGAAATTGTCCCCCACCCTCTCCATATTAGCAAAATGTCCACAAATTTTCTGACACTGCTGAAACGAATTTGCTGAAATTGTGCCCCAGTTTTTTTTTCGCTTTTTTTTTTCGCGTTTTCAGAGTTACTGAAACTCATATGCCACCCTCTGTTTCAGCAGTTTTTTCTTCTTTTCGCGTTACTATTTTTTTTTTATGTTGCTGAAACCCCGATTTCAGCACTGTTGTTGATGCCGAAACCCCCTCATGTTTCAACAGTTTTTTTTCCGCGTTGCTGAAAATGTTTTTTTTTTCGCGTTGCTGAAACCCCGATTTCAGCACTGTTGTTGATACTGAAACCCCGGTTCCAGCAACGTTATTGATGCTAAAACCACTGTTTCAACAACGTTGTTGATGCTGAAACCCCGATTTCAGCAACGTTGTTGATGCTGAAATTGTTGCTGAAACCGTGTTACGGGATATAAAATTTAGCCTATGCGGGATTCGAATCCACGTATTTGCTCATAGCACATCGCTCTACCATTGAGCTCAGAGGCTTTTAAAGGAGATTTAAAGCAAGTTCAACAACAACAATTTCAGCAAATTCTAATGAAAATTAATTTCAGCATTTCAGATCCCATAAAAAATTGCTGAAATTGCCAAGGGAAGTACAAGCTTCCACTTAGGCACTTACATAAAAAAAAATCAGCAAGAGTAATTAGCTTGGCAAATTCACTCGAGATAATAGACGAAAACAAGCTTCCACAAGAGAAGACAAATTCACTCGACATAATAGATGAAAAATCAGCAATCATAATTGCTATCAACTCATTCTGACAGCAACTCATTCTTTCATCTAATTCTTTCATGGACATTAAAAATTAGCTTCATTGTAATTGCAGTAGTAGTAGCAAGAGTAATTGCTCCGAAAATCATTCGACACCTAAGCTACCAACATTGGAACTGATTTCTCTCTTTAATGAAGCAATTAGGAATATGAACATGAAAAATCAGCAATCGAACAAACAAGAAAGGAAAACACCAACCTCTTTGGAAACAATGCAGAGCTTCCCATCGGCCAAGCCATGTTCAGCAAACGTCCTAGCTGCGTACCCGGATCTTGCTGAAACAAGGATGGTGATGGCGTTTCCTCCCCTCGCATCCATCGCCCGCCCGCCCTCGCATCCATCGCCCTCGCATCGTCATCAACATCATCGGTAGTCGTCTCCGCCTATGGCCTCGCAGCAAGGCCGTCGTCGTGACTGTCCGGTCCACTACGACCAGATCTACTTTCAACAAAGATGAAGATGACGGGACGAGGACCTCCGCCTCTGCCTCCGCCGAATCTCCAGTAGAAAGAAATAGCGATCGAAAGAGGAGAACTGAGGAAGCATATCTGAGTCCAATTCCCGATCTGCTCGGCCATGGCGGCAGTTGCACCCTCCGTCCAGATCCCGTGTCCTCCTCCGTGCTCCACTCCGGCAATAACCGTCCAGATCCGGTCGCCTCCGGGCTCTCCGCCGCCAGATCCGAGGATCTCGTGGAGCGTCGTGACAGGGCAGCAGTTCGCCATTGACGGAGGGAGAGAGCAGGAACGAATTTTGAAAGGAGATGGAGAGAGCGGCGTGACAGAGCAAAGATGAAGATGACGGGAACAATGTTTTGGTTTTGGTGCTGAAACGTCATTGACTGAGGGGTAATTTTGTCCAGAAAAGTTTAGGTGGACAAAACCCTAATTTGACAAGGGTGGGAGACACTTTCTAAATAGAGGCCCAAAAATGGGCCCGTTGGGCAAATTTTCTCATAGATAGATAGCAAATACTATAATAACAAAAAAAAATTGGGTTAACTTTGTTGATCAATTCTTGGCTTTTAAATAATAATGAACAATTAAATCTACAAAAACAAAAATAACGTCCATATTAAAGAGTATTTATAATTATAATAATACACTTAATAATTTAAAAAAGTCATGGTACGTATATACAAGTTTCCTAATCAGGGTATCATTAATTTATCTAAAAATCACATCGATCAGGTATTCAGGTTGGATAATGTGATAAACCACGCCTCTTTTTTCTTTGTTTTTAATTTGAATGTGCCTCTCCATCCTTATATATATATATGTACGTTCAATTTCTGGGAGGGAGAATTCACACTTGTAACTAATGTTTAATAATATAAAACATTTAATATATTTTTCCAAGTGTAACAAGCAATTAATATTTGCATATATATATATATATTTAGATAAGGTCTAGAGACGCCCAAAAGGGGAAGAGTTGGTAGAGCCATAATTAATCACACATTCCACACATAATTAAGTTAGAGATTATTTTGTAATTAAGCAACTTAGGTTGATTAAGATTGTGGCCGCCTTCCAGTTAGTCAAAATCTGTGGATGAATTCATATATATGACAAAATAATCTCACAGATGATCATTCGTTAGCTCTTGTCTTCTCTAATTATGTCATCTATTACTTAATTAATCTAAACGTGTTATTTTATATTAGGTCCAGATATTTATACAATAATCGCATATCTAATACTCCATTTAGATTGGATAATGCATGTATTAATTAAGATAGTTAGTATACTGTATATTTTACATCTTAATTATTAGTCACTTATGTTTTGAGATGATAAAACTACTATTAAAGTCAACCTTTTTATTTTGATAATTATTACACTATAATTATTATGAAATGGTAAATAAAATGATTAATTAAAAATATATTTTTAACTCTTTAAAAATAATGTATATTATAAATAGTAAAATGGAGGGAGCAGTTTATAGTGTAAATTCTTATTCAGCCAATTAAGCAAATTAACCCCCAAAATGAAAGGCTTTCCAATTATTTAGCATCCCAAATTAATTTTAAATCCTTAATTTCAACATCAAATACATGTTTCAATCAATAATTGCACTTAAACCCTAAAACTCATCCATTCAATTGAGCAATTTGTGATTTTTTTTTTGGGGGGCAAAATTTGCGATGGACTTAAGGCCTTGTCTTTTTTTACCTAATCAATATAATATGGTTTTTAACCTCTAATAAAACAAAAGGTTGCACAAATTAAGACCAAACCACAATGATCAAAACGACACCGTCTGGGCCAAAATTAAGCTATGAATTCCAAGTGGATATATATGTTGCTTAATTCATTTGGCAGATGAGGGTGGATTAATTTAGAAGTGGCAAATAATTAAAATGATCACTCATTATGTAGAGAGTACAGAATTTGGGTGTCTTTTAGTCATTTTTCATGCTTTCATTCTCTTTATGTAATAAAGCATTTAGTGAGGTAAGGGTTGCTCCCTCTCACGTGTCATGTAGGGTACTATATAAACCTTCCTATGATGTGAAAAGGAGATAATTTTAGGGATTGCTGCCCCTATGAAGGACCCCTGCCGCCATCAGTAATGAATGAGCAATGACGGCTCTTTTTCTTCTTCTTCTGCTATAGTTTCTGGCTTAATTTGCTTCACTGATTCTCAGTGATAATCATACATCTTTAATCTTCTCATGGTATCAGAGCTGCAATGTTTCGATCTGGTTTTCTTCTTAAATTGACCGTGTCGTTACGACATTTATGTTCAGTACCTTAGGAAACATGAGCAACAACAATGGAACCGGTCCTAACCCAGATAACCTTAATGATCCTCTATACTTATCAAATTCTGACCATCCAGGTGCCCAACTGGTGGCCATTCTTTTTTATGGTAGCAACTTCATGACATGGAGTCGTGGAGTGACAATGGCCCTTGGTGCCAAAAACAAGTTGGGGTTCATGAGTGGCGCTTGTGCTAGGCCTGATGCAGATGCTACTGAGCTGCAAAAGTGGATTCGTGCAGATTTTATGGTCCGATGTTGGATTTTGAATTATTCTATGAGAAAAAATATTGCTGAGGCTTTTATGTTTACTGAATCTACTAGACAACTTTGGGAAGAAGTTGTTGAACGTTTTAGCCACACTAATGCGCCCCTGATCTATTAGATTAGAAAGAAAATAGGCAATGTCACACATGGTTCTATGTCTTTGGCGGATCTTTTCAATACCCTGAAGAAATACTAGGACGAGCTCCAAGTTTTGGAGGGAGTCCCACAATGCTCTTGTGGAGCAATGAAACAGTGCACATGTGACATTGCTAAGAAGATTGCTGAGATTGAGAGCAGAAATAAGGCGATGCAGCTTTTAGCAAGTCTTAATGATGGTTATAAGGCAGCTAAGTCTCAGATTCTAGTTATGGATCCTTTACCTGGGTTAAACAGAGCTTATTACATCTTACAACAGGTTGATCAAGGGGGTGGAACATCAGGGAATTCTCAGGTCTCTAATGCTGATAGTAGTGCTTTTGCTGCAGGCAAAAGGGGCAATTTCCAACCTAATATGAGCTCCAGGTCTGATCAAACTTACAGGAAGGATTGGAGAAAGATCAGAAAACAAGAGAAGCTGAGCAGTAAATGAAATCATTGTGGGTTGAATGGCCACACTGCCGAGCAATGCTTCAAATTACATGGAGTTCTTGACCGGTTCAAAGAACTCAAGGAAAAGGAGAAGCAACAAGTGTCTAAAGAGAGGTGGAATGTGACCTCTAAAGGAGCTGCTAATGTTGCTGGATCCATGGGATCCTCTATGCAAAATAATCCACTGGATGAAGACTTTTTTGACAAAGGACAAGCTGATGGACATATTGATAATGCCATGGTGAATGTTGTTTATCAGGAGATTTTGAGGAAGATGAAAGGCAAGAACATCAGTGATAAGTCTTCTGTTAATTTTACAGGCATTATTTATTGCTCTTCTGCAAACTCTAACTGTAAAGTGGGCTCAGATATTGAATGGATAGTGGATACATGGGCAAGTGATCATATGAGGCCTAGAGATCTTTGCATTTCTACGAAGACTAAGCTTGACAAGCCTATGCATATAGGATTGCCTGATGGGACCATTAAAGTTGTTACTGAGAGTGACAATTATAAGATTTCAGACAATGTCATTCTTAATGATGTGTTGTTGGTACCTGATTTTCAACATAGTTTGTTATCTGTGGCGAAATTGCTTGATGATTATGATTTAATTGCCATATTCACTAGAACTTCATGCATGATCCAGGACCCTGGAACTAAGAAGGTGCTGCTTGGTAGGATCAGAAAGCATGGGCTCTATAATGTCTTAAAGTCTGAACAGTATCAAGGGTGCAACCAATTTCATGTTATGAACACCTTGTTTCCTACAAGTAGTTGTAATAAAGCTAGTGTTAGCTTGTATGTTTTACATGCCAGACTGGGTCATACTTCCATGTCTAAGTTAAGACATTTGAAATTGGTTGATCAATGCATTCCTTATGATTTTCAGTGTGATATTTGCTCTATTTCTAAGCATCACAAATTGCCATTTCCAAGGAGTGGTAGTATTGCTGATAATGCCTTTGATTTGGTCCATATGGAATTTTGGGGACCTTATAAGCATCCTACTTATAATGGATTCCATTATTTCATCACTATCTTAGATGATTATTCCAAGGTCACCTGGACTTTTTTGTTGAAAAATAAGTTGCAGGTCTTCAAAGCAATTACAGATTTTATTGCTTATGTGAGAACTCAGTTTGATTGCAAAGTGAAAGTCATCAGGACTAACAATGGGACAGAGTTTACTTCCTTGCAATGTCAAACCTTCTTTGCTTCAGAAGGTATCATTCATCAAAAGAGTGCAGCTATATTCACCTCAGCAGAATGGGAGAGTTGAGAGGAAACACATACATTTGATTGAAACTGTCAGATTAATGAGGTTGCATTCAGTTTTGCCAATCATATTTTGAGGAGAATGTGTACTTGCTGCTACTCATGTGATTAATAAAATGACCACTGAGATCTTGACATGGAAGACACCTTTTGAAAGGTTATTCAACAAAGAGTCTGCATATGGTGAGCTGAGAATTCTTGGGTGCTTATGTTTTGCACCAATTTCACCCTCTAAGAAAGACAAATTGGGGCCAAAAGCCAGGAAATGTGTTTTCCTTGGCTATCCACATGGACAGAAGGCCTATAAGGTTTGGGATCTTGAGTCAAGGTCCATGAAGATATGCAGAGATGTAGTTTTTCATGAGGGTGTGTTCCCTTTCAAGGAGCAAAATTTAGTTACACAGAAGGATGATCATACAGGTCAAAATATCTTGCCATTAGTTAATCCAGCAAATGATTTCTATACAGTGTTTCCTTTGCCTACAACTACCTCATCACAGTCCAATACACCTCTTCATACTCATATGAACTCTATTGCTCCAAATTCCACAGAATCCTCCTCTCCTCCATCTGTTGACCAAACACAACCTCATGATCTACCAACCAATTCACCTGCCCTTGATGACTTGGAGATTTTTCCTCCTTTGAGGAGATCCACTAGAGAGATTGTCAGGCCAAGGAGACTGAATGATTTTGTGTGCACCAGAGATAATAACAGAAACTCTTTTTCTCAGTCTTTCCTTGCAGGTTGTCTTAATGATGTGCTTGATCACACTCCTCAATATGTATCATCTTTCTGCAGCATGGCTGCTATTTATGAGCCTTCTCATTATGCTCAAGCTGTTAAAAATCTTGAATGTGTTAAGGCTATGAGCAAAGAATTACAAGCATTAAAAGAAAATGAGACTTGGTCTCTTACTGAACTTCCTGCAAGGCAAAAGCCTATTGGAAGTAAATGGGTGTACAAGGTTAAATATAGACCAGATGGTCAGGTTGAGAGATTTAAGGCCAGGTTGGTGGCCAAAGGGTACAATCAAATAAAGGGTAAGGATTATAAACACACATTTTCTCCTGTAGCAAAATTTACATCAGTAAGATTATTGTTAGCCATTGCTATTGCTAAGCACTGGCCTCTACATCAATTATATGTGAACAATGCATTCTTGCATGGGTATTTAGAAGAGGAAGTATATATGCATCCACCTCCTGGTTATGTCTTACCTAAACCAAACCTAGTATGCAAGTTGAAGAAGTCTATCTATGGACTTAAGCAAGCATCTAGGCAATGGAATGTTGAAATTGTCTAAACTACTGATTGGCTCGGGATATGTCAAAACAGTGGAAGATTATTCCATCTTTGTCAAACCTGTGACTCATGGTGTTGTTGTGGCACTAGTTTATGTTGATGATTTATTGTTGACAGGAGATGATGAGGAGGTCATCTCTATGACTAAACAGGCTCTACACCAGGCTTATACCATTAAGGATCTGGGGTTGGCCAGATATTTCTTGGGGTTGGAGATCTCAAGAACTACAAAGGGTACATATTTAAATCAGAGGAAATATATTCTTGATCTTCTCATGGATTGTGAATTACATAATTGTAGGCCTGCAACTTTTCCTTTACCAAAAGGACTTAGATTGTCAACTGATTCAGGCATGATCATGAATGATCCTGAGACATACAGAAGGCTTATTGGGAGGCTATTATTCCTCAATCTTACAAGGCCTGACATATCCTATGTTGTACAATATCTTAGTCAATTCATGAGTGAGCCAAGAGCACCTCATTATGAAGCAACTATCCATGTTGTGAAGTACCTCAAAGGGACTCATGCAGTTGGTCTTTTTTATCCAGTGAACTCTCCTTTCACCTTGACTACATATGATGCAGATTGGGGCACTTGCCAGTTTAGTGTCAGGTCTCTTACATGCTACTGTGTATTCATGGGGAGCTCACTTGTTTCTTGGAAGACTAAGAAGCAAAACACAGTCTCCAAATCATCTGCTGAAGCATAATACCGGAGTATATCTAGCTATGACCATCGGCGAGATCATTTGGTTAAAGGGTATGATGCAGGCTCTGGCTATTCGTTCACCATTACCTATCCCTCTTTTCTTTGATAACAAGGCTGCAATTCATATTGCCGAAAATCCAGTTTGTCATGAAAGGACCAAGCACCTTAAAATTGATTGCCATTTCATTCGAGAGAGATTGCTTGATGGCATCATCACTCCCCAATACATACGCACTGGTGTTCAACTTGCCGATGTTTTAACCAAACCATTGGGTGAAAAACAACACCTCTTCCTCTCTTCCAAGTTGGGTCTTGTTGGTTTCACCCCAAGTCCAACTTGAAGGAGGGGATGTAGAGAGTACAGAATTTGGGTGTCTTTTAGTCATTTTTCATGCTTTCATTCTCTTTATGTAATAAAGCTTTTAGTGAGGTAAGGGTTGCTCCCTCTCACGTGTCATGTAGGGTACTATATAAACCTTCCTATGATGTGAAAAGGGGATACTTTTAGGGATTGCTGCCCCTATGAAGGACCCCTGCCGCCATCAGTAATGAATGAGCAATGACTCCTCTTTTCCTTCTTCTTCTGCTATGGTTTCTGGCTTAATTTGCTTCACTGATTCTCAGTGATATTCATACACCTTTAATCTTCTCACATTAATTTGTGCCTTTTTTCAGATACACATTAATTATCATTAATAGTTTATAAACGTAATGTTCTTAAAATGGACAACATCGTCATTATGAGTTAATTATCGATCTTTTATAGTAATTGCTCTAAATTTTCAATATCACTTGACGCCGCGCTAATTTAAATTTAAATGTTTTAAAAAATTACTTAATTTAGGCCATCGGCAACCATTTGTAATTTTTTCTTTTCATATTCACTCTAGTGCTTCATTGTCTGAGATCTTACCAATTTGTGTAGATCTAAATATCAACGTACAATATTTTTCTTAAAAATCTATGCCGTGATTTGTGATCGATACGTAAAAATACTTGTTCGTCCCTTTGGGCAGAGGTGTCTATAATTACGTCCCAAAAGAATTCTTATGCGCATCTCTTGTATGTTGTTTTTCTTAATCAGTTCCTCCTTCTAATTCGAATCTGTGTGGCTTGATATGTAATGAGATATATTATAACAAGGGTATTGTATACTATTTAATAACTTGATGGAGATTCTTGTAATTAAGGGGAATAGAGGGTAGCTGCCTATATAAACACTCAGCTCCCAACTACCTTCTCAACAACTTCTTCTTTCTTTCTCACATTCTGTAAACACTCTCTCTCGATCAATACAGTTTTGGTTTTCTAGTTCATCTTACACAAAGCTTCACATGGTATCAGAGCAAAGAGGCTTTGTGTGATCGTTCTTGTTGTAGTTTTCTCTGTTCGTCGGAGATTCGTTGTGTGTGAAGCTTTCGCTGGGTGCGAGAAGTGGTCTGTAGTTTGGATCTTGGTGATAAAAATGATGAATGACGGTCATATTGGTGATCTCGCGAATGGAGGAGGTCAGGTCAACAACAATGATCCACTCGCTTTGGCCAATTCGGACAATCCAGGTGCGCAATTGGTTTCGTTTTAGTTTTCTGGAACAAATTTCTTGGGATGGAGTCGGGGAATTCGTCTTGATTTGGGTGCCAGGAACAAAATAGGGTTTATTGATGGATCTTGCGAGAAACCTCTGATTGGATATGTGGATCTTCAGAGGTGGATTCGCGCGGATTATATGGTGAGGTGTTGGGTGTTGAATTTAATGGTTAACACCATCTCTAAAGAGAGTTTCATGTGTGCGGAGTCGGCCAAGGAGCTTCGGGCTGAGATTTCAGAGAGGTATGGTCAAACGAACGTTCCACTTATTTTTCAGTTAAAGAAAGATTGGATTCAAGTTACGAAGGGAGATAATGTAACACCCCCGTCCCACATCGGATATCTTACAGATAAGACCATAGCTGAGTATTTCAATAAGTTGAAGAGAATTTGGGACGAACTGCAAAGTGTTGAAGGATTCCCAAGTTGTGTGTGTGGTGCGATGGCACATTGCTCTTGTCAATTGGCAAGAAAGGTTTCTAAAACTGTGGGTCGGAATCGTTTAATGCAGTTCTTGATGGGTTTGGAGGATGGCTATGAATCTGTGTGCAATAGTATCTTAGCTACTGATCCATTGTTAACGCTCAACAAGGCTTATTATATGGTGCAGCAAGTTGTGGGTGGTAAAGGAGTTTCAAGCAGTTCTCAATCAGAGAACATGGCTTTAGTTGCAGCCAGGAAAGGACAAGGACAAGGATATAGGTTTCAGAACTCTAGGAAAGATGGAAGAAAAGAGAAAAAGGACAAGGACAAAATCTGTTACCATTGTAGAGGAAAGGGTCACATCCCGGACAATTGTTTCAAGTTACATGGCTTTCCTGAGTGGTATAAGGGTCTAAAAGATGGCAAGACTGTAGCAAATAATGTGTTTGAAGCTTCTGATGGTGCTTTGGAGTCTCCTCTGGAGGAAGGAGATGGCAAAGGACTTTGCTTCAACACATCTAGTAGTAATACAGCTTCAAGTAGAAGTGGGAAATTTGATCCTTCCTTTGTGAATGCTCTATGTCAGGAGTTATTGAAAGCTATGCAAGACAATAGTCAAGTCAATTGTGCAGTGACAAACATGGCAGGTAATTCCTATCACTATAACATGGCTTTGCTTGCTAGATTTTCTAAAGATACTGATTGGATTATTGACACTGGTGCTACGGATCATGTGACTGCATATGACTATTTGTTAAAGGATAGAAGATTGCTCAGTAAACCTATTAATGTTGGTATGCCTGATGGCAATATTTCTGTTGTAAATGTGATTGGTTCTTTATTTTTGAGTGATGGTATTACTCTTAAAAATGTGTTATTGGTGCCTAGTTTTAAACATAACTTGTTGTCTATTGGTAGGTTGGTTGATGATTCTAATTTAGCTGCTATATTCATTGCAAATAATTGGTTTTTCCAGGACCTTAGCACTAATCGGGTCATAGGTTCTGGAGCCAAGATGAGTGGTTTATACATGCTGCAACCTGATCATCTAGCTGTTGAGCAACTGCCATTCAACATCAATGTTTCATGTTTACATGCTTCTAGTGTTTTGAATAAATCTGTTTCTAGTGTTTCTTGTTCTTCTAATATCTGTAAGAGTGATGAGTTGGTCCAGCAACTCCATTCTCATTTAGGACATGCTTCTCTTGGTAAGATGTTACATTTGCCTAGTGTTTCCATTAAACATTTGCCAAGTTGTGAAACTTGTGTTTTGAGTAAGATGGATAAGCTTCCATTTTCTGTGAGTCATTCTATTTCTAAGTCATGTTTTGATTTGTTTCACTTGGATGTATGGGGTCCCTACAAGACCAAAATTATTGAAGGGTTTACATATTTCCTTACTATAATATGGATGACAAGAGTAGGGTTACTTGGACATTAATGATGTCTAGTAAGACTCGTGTGTTTCAAATATTGTCACTTTTCCCTTGGTAAGCCCTGCTAATTCCTCATATTTAGTGTTGCCTAACACTAATAAGCAGCATAGTGATAATGGTAACTTTTATGTTTCTCCAAATGATTATAATTAAAGTACTGACAGTGATTCAAGGGAGTCTTTTACTCATATTGAAGTTCAAGACTCTATGTTTGATGAAGTTGTAGGATCTGAAGGGCAATCCAGTACCAATGTGGATTTGCAACCAAGGAGGTCTGGTAGACTCCATCAAATTCCTACTAGATTGAAGGATTTTATATGTCCATATATACAGAGAAGTGATTCAATTTCTCAAAGTTTCCTATCTGTTGTTTTAGGTGGTATTAACAATTTTTCAAACGAGTTTGTTAGTTCCTTTGTTAACATGATACAGGTTCATGAACCTCATACTTATACTCAAGCCAAGAAAGATTCTAAGTGGATTGAGGCCATGGATAAAGAGCTTGAGGCTCTGGAGAAGAACAAGACATGGGTGTTGACATCACTTACCCCTAACAAAACACCAATTGGTTCAAAATAGGTATTCAAGCTTAAATACAAGCCAGATAGTACCATTGAAAGATACAAGGCAAGGTTGGTTGCAAAGGGAGACAACCAAATTAAAGATAAGGATTACAAACACACTTTCGCTCCTGTTGCTAAATTCACTTTTGTTAGATGTATTTTAGCTCTTGCTACTGTCAAGGACTGGCAAATCCATCAATTAGATATAAATAATGATTTTTTGCATGGATTCTTAGATGAAGAAATTTATATGAAACCATCTGATGGATATGGCAAGGCTAGTCCAGAACAAGTATGCCTTTAAAAAGGTCCTTGTATGGATTGAAACAAACAAGTAGACAATGGAATGTGGAACTCACTAAGTTTCTCATTTTATTAGGCTATGTTCAATGCAAACAAGATTACTCTTTGTTCATTAAAATTGTTTCCTAGGGTATTGTAATTGCACTTGTGTATGTAGATGATTTGTTATTAACAGGTGATGATGAAGAAGTGATCATCAACACCAAAGTTCAACTGTACAACAAATTCACCATCAAATATCTTGGACAAGTCAGATACTTCTTAAGCATGGAGATATCTCGATCATCAACTAGCATGACAATTCATCAAAGAAAGTATGTTTTGGATCTTCTCAAAGATACAGCAATGCTTGATAGCAAGGATGCCAGATTTACCTTGCCCTGAGGTTTGAAGCTTTCACTTGATGAAGGAACTCCTTTAGAGGATCCAAAGGTCTACATGAAGCTTGTTGGAAGGCTTTTGTTCTTAAATATGACACGCCCTGACTTGTCCTATGTTGTACAACACTTGTCTCAGTTTATTAGCTCCCTTAAGCTTCCTCACTATCAAGCAGCAATGCACGTCCTCATATACTTCAAAGGCACTCACAATGCAGGCCTATTTTACTCTAAGGAGTCAAGCCTTCAGTTAACTGCATACACAGATGAAGATTGGGGTTCATGTGCTTATTCTGCAAACTCATTATCTGGATATTGTATGATGTTGGGCAAGAGTTTAATTTCTTGGAAGACCAAGAAGCAGAAAACAGTGTCCAAGTCATCCACATAATCAGAGTATAGGGCAATGTCTTATGCTTCAAGTGAAATGGTATGGCTAGATGGATTGTTTGCTCAACTCAAGGTCATCATTCCTCGTCCAATACATCTTTATTGTGACAACAAATCGGCTCAACATCTTGCTGCTAACCCAATTTTTCACGAGAGGACCAAGCACTTGAGCGTTGACTGCCGTTTTGTTAGAGAGCAACAACAAGACGAGTTTCTACTTACTCAACACATTCCTTCTGCACTCCAGCTTGCAGATCTGATGACAAAGGTCCTTGGTGAAGCTCAACATAAGTTTCTTGCAGTCGGGTTGGGAATGGTCTTTGAGACCCCTTCTCCAACTTGAGGAGAGGGGGGTAATTAGATATATTGTAACAAGGGTATTGTATACTATTTAATAAATTGAGGAAGATTCTTGTAATTAAGGGGAATAGAGGGTAGCTGCCTATATAAACACTCAGCTCCCAACTACCTTCTCAACAACTTCTTCTTCCTTTCTCACATTCTGTAAACACTCTCTCTCGATCAATACAGTTTTGGTTTTCTGGTTTATCTTACACGTACAAAGCTTCACAATATGTAATCTTCGTCCTTTTATTTTATTTTATTTTAATTTAATTTAATTTTATGTTATGTTATTTTATATTTGTTTGTTTATACTATATGATTTTTCCAACTGTCGACTTGTCCGACTTTTCAATTTCTTTGAATATATCTAGATATTCGAATCATTTCCTATCCTTGAAAAATAATTTTTAAAAAGTATAGTTATATTTTTTTTTAAAATATCAATTAATTAGTCATATTTATTTTTAAAAGTCTGATTTTTTTAAGAAGAAAAAGAATAGGATTTACAAGCATATTTACTTTATGATGTAAAAGTATGAATTTAAAATTGAAATTAGGTATCGAGTGATACATCAAGTCATATGGGCATATAGCTAATCTGCCACTATATGTAATTATTGTGAGCAAATCTCCTGGTTTAAGGATTATTACCAATTCCATATTACCGTTGGCGTGCTTCTCACTATGGAGTAATTAATTTCTTGGGAAATTTATGAAAACTACCTGTTAAATATGTATTTTTATACTTAACCACCCATTAATATGAGATTGCAATAAACCATCTGTTAAATGATTTTTGTTAACGAGTCACCACCTATTGTCTATTTTCGTTAGGGTTTTGTCAAATATATATGATATTATAATATTTTATACTTAATATTTAAATTAGAATCTCAAATGGATTTAAAATATATATTTTACTAATTGTTTTTAAAATATATTTTTTTGAAACGTGATATATATATATATATATATATATATATATATATATATATATATATATATATATATATATATATATAGAGAGAGAGAGAGAGAGAGAGAGAGAGAGAGAGAGAGAGTATGGATCAAATGTTTACAAGTCTTAACATGTTTTGTGTTAACAAATAATGATCGTTGATTTAGTGTAATTGAATGGCTGTGATTAATCTATCATTTTTATTAATGAAAAATAAAAAAGGAAAAAAAGCACACCCCATGACTCTATAAAGCGCGTGTATCACAATCCCAACCCTAACCGCAATCCGTCATTTTCAAAAGGCGAAGCGATGGCCCAGATTGACGCCTCCTTCTTCCTCCCCGATCCTCCTCCTTCCTCCCATGGCGGATCTCCGACGGCAACCTCCGATTGCGAGCAAGGGCCACGAACAGGTAAGCGGCGATCTCCGACGGCAACCTCCCATGGCGGATCTCCGACGGCAACCTCTGTTTGCTGGTGTTCAGGACGAATGTGGCGTACTCGAGGCTCAAGGAGGCCCGGAAGTCCTGGAATAAGGTCATCGTCGGGAGAGATGATTTACGGCAACCTCCGATTGCGAGCGAGGGCCACGAACAGGTAGGCGGCGATCTCCGACGGCAACCTCCCATGGCGGATCTCCGATGGCAACCTCTGTTTGCTGGTGTTCAGGACGAATGCCGCGTACTCGAGGCTCAAGGAAGCCCGGAAGTCCTGGAATAAGGTCATCGCCGGGAGAGATAACAAGCCTTTGGAGAATATTTAGTTATTATTTCGTCGGATGAGGCAATTTCCAATTGCAGAGGAAGAACTCGGATGCCAATCTCGCGAACCCTAGGATCTCCGACGGCAACCTCCGATTGCGAGCGAGGGCCACGAAAAGGTAGGCGGCGATCAATCTGTGTTCGATTGTTGCTCAATCTTGTGTAACTCTTGTTTTCTTCTTCCTGAATTGTTTTTCAATCTGTATTCGATTTCATCGGATCTCCAAGGTACATGATGAGTTTGTAACCTTAGAGCATAGCTTGAAGGAATTATTCATTGGTATGCAACTAATATTCGATCAAGAATAAGGAATTATTCATTGGTATGCAATAAATATTCGATGGAATGTGATAGAGTATTCGTTACTATTTAGTTATTATTTCATGTAGAGTCACTATTCGGCAAGTTCATAGTTTCTATTCGTTGATAATATAAAATTATTCATATGTATTTGATCAAGAATAAGGAATTATTGTATATAGATTAGCGGTTGCTCATGATTCTCCTTGTTATTCGATCAAGAATAAGGAATTATTCATTGGTATGCAATAAATATTCGATGGAATGAGATAGGTTATTCCTTACTATTTAGTTATTATTTTATGTTCAGAGTCAATATTCGGCAAGTTCATAGTTTCTATTCGTTGATAATACAGAATTATTCATATGTATTTGGTTAATTAGATGTGGGAAATCAAGAATTACATTTACATACTCTTCCAACCCAGCGAATAATTACTATCAACTTAGCGAATAATTACTATCAATCTAGCGAATAATTGCAAAATTGATCAACCCT